>CM028669.1:69323566-69791066 GCA_016760335.1 Gastrodia elata
AATATGGTTTTTATATAAAATTAATCATATCTCCTACAAATAAACATTTTGTTATCATAGTTATGCCATATGTCAAATTTCAAATGATGATCGCATAATTGCATAAAAACTCATGTTTATGTTTATGTCTTAATGAAGCGATGTTAATAGTTCTGATGGGCAAAACCAAAACCTTGAGACTGGGTTCAATAAAAGTATATCTTTCACTTGGGCCCCCTTAAAAGCTCCATTTAGATGGAGCACTCTTATGGCTCCCGAGAACTATCCCCATCCTTAGCCTATTTAACCATCATTTCGGAACCCTTTGCAAAATTCACAAGATACATAAACATCATTTTCTTTTACATCATTAGTAGAAAAAATAACTTATTTAATATCAACATGAAATAGGCTCAAAGTGATACTTAAGCAGCAATAAAGGTAAATAAGAGTATAAAAGTAATATCTAGTGTATCTTTGTGTTTGACTTATCAAGACAAATGACTCACAAATTTGTGTGTTTGCAAAAGTTATAATTGAAATTTTATTAAACTTTGAAAATGATACTTTTAGTATTTCAATGAATCATATTACTCAGCATACTACCTAGCTTAGCCTTTCATTCTCTTATCCTTCCCAAGCCTCTTGATATAAATCTCAAATTTATACTAATTTACTTCACAACACAGATTCTAAGTTAATTTAACTTTCATTAGCAAGTTAGCAAGTTCAACAATACAAGTATAGGACTATAGGTAATTTTTTTCTTGAAATGGAATAATATAATTTGGAGCACTTTTGATAGATACTAAACATCTTGCTTGCAAAATGTGATGGAAACTATTTACATGATTGTGTCAAATGAGCCAAGCAATTTTAACAAAAGCATCCATTCATAATTGTATCAATTACATAAAATTTGGGTATTAAAGTGAATATAATATTAGAAGTTAATTAATCACAATCATGTTGTTGATAAATTCAAATACAGAAGGCTTTAGATAACATTCAATACCTAGTTCTACCTTGATTAATTTTATTAAGAAAGCTTAAGATCTATGCATACATCTCTTATTTAAATAAATTATGGAAGAATGGCATCTTTTTTATTAGATTATAGATAAGAGATTTGAAGTTAAGTATTAAATCATGCAAGTAGAAATATATACAACAAATTAATATGTGAATTAGTCAAATTCTAAGTATAGTAAGATAGGTTCATCAAGTTATTGATTTAAATCTCATAGTAGAAGGTGCATTACAATAAATTCACTTAAGAGTTCTAAAGTGCAGGTAGAGCAAGTACAAATATTTTTGTATGACTCAATTCAGGTTAAGACACAGACTTTAGAACAATTCATTCAAAGGAATCCATACATTGGATATCAAATGAATACAGATTTGTAAAGCTCATTCTAGATTTCAAAAGAAAATATGCTTTAGAGAAATATCCTATACTTATTTAGAGATGAAGCAGGTTGCAGCAATCACAGGGGAATAAGAGTATCGATGTTCAACCGAATACTATTTTTAATATGATTTTCTAATTTGATTTAAAGTATTATAACTCACTTATACGAATCAATTTTATATCAACAAAATTGACGCAGAGGAAGGTTCGTACCTTTGAGACTAAACGCAGAGAAAGAAGAATCGAGTGGAAGAGAAGGTAGTCACGCAGAAAGAGTAGATGTCGGTTTCTGAACCGCTCATATGCATCACTATCACAGATGCAGTTGCTTCTGTCGATTCCTGCACCTCTGCCGCAAAGTTCCAGAGGTGTCTCCCTCAGCCAAGGTAGGCGAGCGTCAGCGGATTCGATCGAGAAGGTTAGATGGTGCGTCAAGGGTTGAGGAGGAGGCAGCGACTTCAAAGGGTTTTGCGACATTCGTGAAGAGGTTGATTCTGCTCTGTGGCTCTAAAGAGAGCTTTATAAAAACCACCAAGCAGAAAGGGAAATGTCGTGTATCGGTTACGGCTCTCTGGAAACCATGAGAGTTTCTTCAATCGGTTATGGGAGAAAATAAAGAGAAAAATCAGAGGGTGTGTCAATTTTTGGAAGCCGACGATTTCTGGAGCGTGTGTGACTTCTTCTCTATGTCGATGTAGGGTCCTTTAATTACGGATTAATCAAACAAAAATTGTGTGTTTTTTTTTCTTATAGTATGTTACGAAGAGAACAAATAAATGAATTTTAGCATAAAATTTTAACAGAAATTTGCGGGTAATACAGCAGAAGTTGAATTTCAGTGAGAACTTAACAATTTTACTCAAAATAATTTTGGGTCATTACAAGCCTATCTTAGGTTAGTATAGCTTAGGTTAGGCCATATTAGAGCAACTTTAATTATGCTATGATAGAGTAGTATTGGATAGCTTAGGGTAGCGTATATTAGCTTAGAATAGCCTAAGTTAGATTAATATAGCATAATTTAAGTTAGCAATACTTATTATGAGAAATCACAATGTGAGACAGGTTGGCATAGTTTATATCATGTTAGAGTACTTTGGTTAAAGTAGTGGAGCTTATGCATGGTTAGTGTGTCTTAAGGTTAAATGAGGGTAGTGTGGTTTATATTAATCTAGGTTAGCCTAATTTAATATAGGCTAGGCAAGTTTAGCTTTAGTTGGAATATTGTAGCTCTTGTGAGCTTATCATAGTTTAAGTTAATTTATTGTATCTATGTTTAAGTGCTAGCATAATCTAGCTTCACATAAGTTAACAATTTGGCATAGCTTAGGTTATGTTAGTTATTATAATGTAGGTTAGTTTGTTTGCAAATCATAGGTTAGAATACAAAGCTTAAATGAGCGTATGTGCAATAAAAAGCAAAGAATATCATTATTAGTCATAATGATCATCAATATATGGGATCCAATCACCTACTTGAAGATTGAGCCCGGTTTATAGAATTATATGTGAAAGGGTACACGATCATATATATATATATATATATATATATATTACCTGTGCGCTAACAATGCTTTATATACAAATTCATATTTATAAGCCAATCACAGGACTTAGTAGTTAGCTATAAGCTTTCATGATAAATTTCTAAGGCTTATTGTAAAATTTTTTTAAAGATTTTATATTTTAATAAGCTTGGTTGTATGAAAGCATGCACAATGCTGAAAATTAATTACAAAATGAAATAAACATCTAAATTTGCAACGTCCTGTCCCGTCGCCACGTGCAATTTATTCAAGAGATAACAAATTGGCGACAAAATTGTGCGTTACTCAGGAAGGAAACACAACTTCCCCGAATAAATTTGCTGAGCTCAAGAACTGCTGATACTCAACCTCAAGATAAGAGGGATGAGTACTAATATTTAAGATAAGAGTAATGCCCTTACCTTAAGTATTATGTAAATACATACATTGGATCATGAACGAAATAATAAAAAATCCAATATATATAAGTATAACAGTATTTATAGTAAATACAGAGTACGGAAGCTAAAGCATTCATCTATAAACATTCATGTAGCGCCCCGCCCCGTCGCCGCGCGCAAAGAGGTAAAGATCATGATTCGGCGGTGGAGCGGTGCGCCAATCGGGGAGGGATATCCCGTCTCCCCGAAATAGCTGAAAACTAAGCCCATCTGAAGGGCTGCTGACTCAACCTCAAGGAGGGTTGAGGGCTAATACTTAAGATAAGAGTAGTATCCTTATCCTAAGTATTAGGCAAATACATACATTGGATTTAGAATACAATAAGAATCCAATATATGTATAGGGTATCAACATTTCCAGTATGCTGATGACATCACAATACTAAGTATAAGTAGTATATAACAGAGTGCAAAAGCTTAAAGCATACATCCACATCCATATACATTCATCACAGAGATAGTATGAAAACATTCATCTTAAAAAAGAAAAGAAAATACATCTAGAGTTATTACAAATATTTTACTGAAACATAATTGAAACTAAGTATTGAACTGAAAATACTAAGCAGAAAGTAGTGAACTCGAGGAGAGTACACTAGTGCTCCACTATTTCCTCCTGAATCTCTTGAGTGTCCTCCTGACCTAGCTCAATATACTTCTCAGTATCTAGTAAATTGCCGAATCCCAAAAGTATCCCGTATTAGAGAATAAGTTTAACACATTGAAACTAATCTAATAGTTCTAGTTATTCATTTAACATTTACATAATATAAGTAAATATACAGAAAAAGTGTAAGGGTAACTAAAAGTACAAAACTGTTCAAAACTGTACAGAACTGAAACAATGCAAAGTAAAACTGAACTGTAATTGAATACTGAAAATAAATCAAAATAGTACTGAATCTAAAACTAAGTAATCATATGTACAACTATGATGTATGTCACTGAAACTGTGCATCTGAATATGCCACAATACTGTATGTTACTGATATGCCACCAAAATATCACTGAACTATTATGAGCAGTACGTTCCAATGTATACATACATCCAATTGGGAATACAGTCTACTGATGATGTCGATGCATCCTAAAATTCCCCAATCAATGTATGCAACATTCCGTAACTTATAGATCATCACTGATACTTATACATCATTTTAATACTCACACATCATGCTTATGCTCATGCTCATGCTTCTAAACTACATGAGATAAATCTAAAAATTCAAAAAATGCTTTGAAATCTAATAATGAATTATATGTCTCTGTTGTACAGAATTCTGCTAAAAGGATTTTGACTCCTAGATTCTAATTTGATAATTGGTCAAAGTTGAGAGTTTACTTAAAAATCATTAGATGGGATATTGTATACACATAGTTAACATGTTCACAAGAAAGGTGGATTTAACCCTTAGCTTGTTTAAACTGCACTTATCGAAGCGCACTACGATAGGAGGCAGAACCCGGTCACAATTTACATCTCAAGCTAAGCCATTAAATGCCCTAATTACAAGTATACTTGGTGGTCTACGCAAAGTGACTTAAGATACTTAGTTTGCTTAACCTGCACTTATCGAAGCGCACTACGATAGGAGGCAGAACCCGGTCGCAGTTTACATCTCAAACTAAGGATCTTCTTCACTAATTATAACACTCTTAGTCTTGGAAGATTTACTCTAATGGGGCTGTATTCGGCTAATCCAGGAGGATAGCACCTGGTCATAAGTCCACATTGGAGTGAATCAACCAATCCCAAATATCACTGAATTAATTCAGTAATATGGGTATACCCTACTATACCTAACCAAAAATATGAGTTTAGTAGATTCTATTTAATCGACAAAGATTTATCAAATCTATTAATCTTTACTCTAAGTGGGTGTATCCTATACAATGCTCCAAGGATGTGATCAGAGGATCACTCAACATAAGTTGCTACTACAATGAATGAGCCACATCTAAGTACTTTAGGTGATTCTTACCACAAGGTATCAAGTTCAACTTTTAAAATCATGAAGGATCAACTAGGTTTCTACCTCAATAAGTTACAAAAGTCCTTCCTACCTCAATGTATCATTAGTTAAGGTCTTTAACCACTTCAATAATGATCTTATAGCAAGACCCTTAAGAACTCACTTTTCTATTTCTTAAGGTTTACTTGTTATACTTTGGTTAAGGTGATCAGATCAGATGATTAAAATTCATTTGATCCATTCCTATTCTACAATCATAGGGTAAAATCAAAGATCCTATTAGAGTTAGATCATTGCATAAATAATTAGAATTTTATTTCCATCTTATGTTAATTGTCTTATATAAGAGAAAATCAAAGATCTAAAGTTTGGATTCAAATAGTTCAATCACACATATTCAATATTAACCCTAGCACTTCTAATTCAATGTGTTAAGGTCAATATCAAATCATATGCATTATTAGAATAATGTCAATTGAATTATCTTACAATTAAGTTAATTAATTAAGTAATTAAGGTTTAGACCTTAATCAAGATAAGCTAGGGTTTAACCCCTAACCTTTCTATCATTAAGACCAATGTTAATTTAAAGGTCAATGACAAAATTAATGTATTATTAGTATATTATTAATATCACACTTTAGGTTTGGATTAAATATTATCTACTTAAACAAGTTATCAAAATTCTTATGTTCAAGTTTAATTTACATAACAAGATGTCCCATTTAAATGTTAAAGTTCTCTAACATACATCCTAAAGAAACATAAAATAGAAGGTAATTAAGGCTAATCAAATTCTAAAATCAAACCAAGGAGATTGGCACTTAATCACAATTCCAAAAGGCATAAGCTTCATGCTATTTGGTTGTTAAACTATACCTAATTGATACAAGTAATTAAGATTCTAATACTTATTCTTTAGCATAACATATATTTAAGATCCATAGTAGATATGAGGGTTAATTTAAAAGTGATAAGTTTCAAATTTAATTTTTATATTAAATTTTATGCAATGTTCAATTTTAGCTAAATTTGATATAACTTAGCCCCACTAGGGTCCTATGGACCTTAAAATATCAAAACAGTGAAGTTTTGGCCATTTCAGCCAAAACTGGGCATTATTACAAAAATCTGGGCAGTTTTGAGAAATTATGGGAAATTTTGCAGTTTCAGGCGCTGGAGCGCTTTTCACGCAGTGGCGCGCGACAGCGGTTAAATTTGCAAAATCACTATTTAATTAATTCATTTTCATATTTCCTAAAGTTTCCTAAATATTTCCGCTGCAGCGGTCCACTTTGCAAAAATACTGTTCCAATAGTTCTATTAATGTTTTTGTATGTTCCGCGGAGTTACCGTTGTGGCCCGCTGCAGCAGCGCGCTGCAGCGGTCCATTTTGCAAATTTACTGTTCCATTTCTTTACTTTATGTTTTTATACATTTCTGCTGAAATATCGCAGCAGCCCGCTGTAGCGGTCCATTTTGCGGGATTACTGTTCAAATACTTTAATTAAATTTTTCTGTAGGTTCTGTTGAAATTCTGCTGCAGCCTGCTGTAGCATGCTACGGCATGCTGTAGCGGCCCATTTTGCAATTTAAGGAGCTGCAGCGCCAGACGGTGATTTCGCTAGGTGCGAAACCCGAATGGCCTACTTTTGAGCTCAATTACTCTAAATCTAGAGAGTTTCATGAGCAGTGCCACATATCAATGGAAAGGTATTTTCAATACCTTTCCATCGACATTAAAATCAACACAAACAGAGCATTTTAAATATACGAAAAATATGAATGAATGACAGGGTATGCAGAGATAATGAAAACAGAGCATACATTCTTAAAGGAAATAAGCTGCATCAATGAGCCTTAATGGCTTCCATACACGTTTATGAACTTCTAAAGATACATTCCAACATTATAGCGACATGAGAAAGATAAGGAGAGGAGCAAAGGGGTACCTTTAGTCCTTGGGAGGGGAGGAAGAGAGCTTTGTTTTCTTCAAAAGCCTTGTTGGTAAAGAGCTGGGCCTCTTCTTCTTCAACACTTCAGCAATAAAGGGGGGGAGATGAGAAATTTCAGCAAGGAGAAGAAGATGGGCTGAGCTCTCCTTTTAAAGGAGGAGAGGAAGAGTTGGGAGTCATCATAGGCTAGAGGCGAGGATGTGAAAAGGCATGGGAGGAAGGACATGGAAGGGATGGCCAGCTGATTTTTGTGAGGATGGCCAACCGAAATGCCAAGGAGGGAAGAGAAGGTAAATGCAAAATTATGAATAATTAATTATTATTCCTAATATTTAATTATTAAAAATTCAGATTAATTAAACGTGCTCCAAAAAATCTCAAAAATTCACCCCTAGCTAATTTGGGGTGAGGAATTCAACGACAAAGTCGGAATTTGATTCTGACAATTATTTAATTATGCTAATTTTTGAGGTATTTAATTATTTTAAAATATTGACAAAAATTCAACGACTTCCAAACGCGTCCAAAACATCACCCCTAGCTAATTTGGGGGTGACGATCGCAACGGCGAAGTCGGATTTTGATTTCGAGGTCAAAATAAATACCTCAATTTTCTAACTAATTAAATATTAAAATAATCCAAGATATTGGATTTAGCTCTGAATTGCTCCAAACCTTCAGGGTTTGGTTCTAATGACTAGGAAAACTTAATGGAATGATAATTACGATATGATTAGGTTAAATTAAAGCTAGGTAACAACCTTGGGTTGTTACAGACTCCCCCACTTAAAAATGATGTCGTCCTCGACATCATTACTAAGAAGGGGAAAATTTAAAATGCAAAAAATTAAGAACGGAAATTTTGAATCTTAAAGGTACTTGAATTATCAAAGAGACTCGGGTACTTCTGTCGCATATCGGCCTCTTTTTCCAAAGTAGATTCTTCAACAGAGCGATTACTCCACTGAACCTTTACCATGGGAATGGAATGATTCCTTAGCTGCCTTTAATCACGAGCTAAGATTCTGATAGGCTCTTCCATATAAGAAAGATCCAGCTGAAGAGATACCGTTAGAAGTTGGATTAAGTGAGAAGGATTATGAAGACACCTCTCCAGAGAGAAGATATAAAACACATTATGAACTACAGAGAAATCTTCAGGAAGTTTTAATTTATACGATGCTGAACCAATTTTTTCCATTACTTCAAATGGTCCGACGTAGCGAGGACTGAGCTTCCCAGCTACACCGAAGCGAAATACACTTTTCATTGGGCTAACTTTGAGATACGCAAAATCTCCAACATTGAACTCCAGAGAATGATGATGGGCATCGTGATATTTACTCTGGCGATCTTGAGTTGCTTTAATCCTCTACTGGATTAATTGCACCTTCTTATTTGTTTCTTCAACTAAATTCGAACCATACAGCTGAACACTGCCTGTTTCAGACCATGCTAAGGGTGTACAGCATTTTCTGCCATACAAGGCTTCATACGGAGCCATGCCAATACTTGATTGGAAGCTATTGTTATACGCAAATTCAACTAAGGGAATATGATCTTCTCAAAAACCCCTGAAATCCAAAATACATAGGCAAAAAAAGTCTTCAAGAGTTTGATTAACTCGTTCAGTTTGACCATCTGTTTGAGGGTAAAAAGTAGTGCTCATGGCTAGGGTAGTTCTCAAGTCTTGATGCACAGCTTGCCAGAACTTAGAATTGAATCGACTATCATGATCAGACACAATAGGCCTTGGAATCCCATGAAGCCTGATGATTTCCTTGATATATAGCGTCTCCAATTTCTCTACTAAATTGGTCTGACGCATTGGAATGAAATGTGCCAATTTGGTCAGTCGATCGACAATGACCCAAATTGAATCAGCACCAGATCTTGATTTGGGTAAACCCATCACGAAGTCCATAGAAATATTGAACCACTTCCATTCAGTAATTGCTAGAGGATGGAGAAGTCCTCCAGGCTTCTGATGTTCAGCCTTGAGTAGATTACAGGCATGACACTTTGATACAAACTCAGCCACACTTTTCTTCATTCCAGGCCACGAGAATGACTTCTTCAAATCTTGATACATCTTAGTACTACCAAGATGCACTTGATAACCAGAATTGTGGCCTTCCACTAAAATTTCTTGATGCATGGATTTGGGAATCCACATGCGATCTTCTTGATAGATTACATTTCCTCGCAATTGCAGGTCGAATCGATGACCACTTTTGATTTCCCTTTTAAACTTCAGATAGTCCTCATCTTTTGTTTGGGAGATGGAGACATAACGGTGAAACGTTGGTTCTACAGAACTCATAGATATTAATTTGCTTAGCATAGCACTGCAAACTGGCCTGATATCAAGCCTTCTGTATTCTTCCTCTAAAGGGCTTGAAGCTATTAAGGAGGAGAGTGTAGCATGATGATTGAGTGCATCGGCTACAATATTTGCTTTTCCCGAATGATATTGGATTAATAAATCATAATCACTTATTAACTCGAGCCATCTTTGTTGACGACAGTTGAGTTCGCGCTGAGTGAAAATATATTTTAATCGGTGAATATGGAACATTGGATGCCATAAAGATAATGATGCCAAATTTTTAAGGCAAAGACTACGGCAGCTAATTCGAGATCATGAACGGGATAATTCTTCTCATGTGGTTTTAACTAATGAGATGCATAGGCAATAACTTTTCTTTCCTGCATCAGCACACAACCTAAGCCTATCCCAGATGTATTAGTATAGACTTGGTAGTTCAAACCTTCTTTAGGTAAGGAGAGAACTAGGGCAGAAGAGAGAGCATCTTTTAATGATTGAAAGGCCTTCTCACATTCTGGACTCCAAGACTAATGGTACTATTTTTTGAGTCAACTTTGTGAGAGGAGAAGCTTTCTATGAAAATCCTTTGACAAATTTTCTATAATATCCTACCAAACCCAAAAAGAGTCTAATATCAGTCACAGACTTTGGCTGTGACCAATCCTGAACGGCGCTAACTTTATTTTGATCTACTTTAATTCCTTGCGCATCTATGACGTGGCCCAGAAAAGCGACTGAGTTTAGCCAAAACTTGTACTTGGAATATTTTGCATAAAGCTCATGGTTTTAGAGTTCTTGTAGAACTAATCTGAAGTGCTTCTCATGATCAGCACTACTCTTTGAATAAATCAGGATATCATCACAAATTTATCTAAATATGCTTTTAGTACTCGCTACATTAAGCCCATAAAGATGGATAGTGCATTAGTTAATACAAATGACATTACTAGGAATTCGTAATGTCCATAGCTGGTTCTGAATGCTATTTTTTCTATATCCACATCCTTAACTTTTAGCTGATGATAACCAGATCACAGATCGATCTTGGAAAATACCTTAGCTCCAGATAACTGATCGAATAGATCATCAATTCACGGCAATGGGTATTTGTTCTTGATAGTTACTTTGTTCAACTCTCTATAATCGATGCAATCCTCATCGATCCATCTTTCTTTTTCTCGAATAGGACTAGCGCTCCCCAAGGAGATGAACATGGCCGAATAAGACCTTTCTCTAGCAGCTCTTCCAGTTGCTTGTTCAACTCTTGCAACTCCTTAGGCACCATACGATATGGAACTTTTGATAATGGTTTGGTTCCCAGAATTAATTCTATAGCAAATTCTACTTCTCTAACAGGAGGAAGACCGGGTAGGTCTTCAGGAAAAACATCGAAAAATTCACAAATTATTCGGTTCTCAGAAATAGGCATGACTTCTTTCTTTTCTCCCAACATTGTTATGAGATACACATCACACCCTTTCCTGACTAGCTTTTCTACTTTCATGGCATTGATCAACGATGCTTGAGTGCTAAATCTTCCCACGAAGGTCTTTGATTGGCTTCCACTACCCAAAGTGATTTTCTTCTTTTGACAATTTATGGAAGCTCCATGTTCACTTAACCAATTCATGCCTATGATTATATCAAAGTTTGCGATTGGCAATATTTTTAATTTAGCTTCATATTTTTGTTCCACGATAAGAATGTTTATGTTACAGAATTGCTGAGATTGCATACGAGCTCCGGAAGGTAACCCGATGCTTAATGAGTTTACTAATCGATATGTTGGTAGCTTAAGGGCCTTCACCCAGCTTTCTGATACAAAGGAATGACTCACTCCAGTATCGAAAAGGATATTACAAAGTTTATTATTTATTGATAAGGTGCCTATGATTACAATAACATAATAAGAATTGCTACTCAAACATTTGAAAATACTGAAACGTTAAAGACTGAATACTGACATGGTAAGGACTGAATTTTGTTTAAGACATACCTGAAATGACATCATTATCTTTATGTGTAGAGGCGGGTGTTAGCATGTATACCCTTGCAGGAGCTAAAGGTTGTTTGCCCTGGGGCCGCTGGCCTTGACGATTATAGGCCGGCTTCTGTGCAGGTACAACTGCCTTAGCATTTGAAGTGGGTGCTGGCATTATAGCAGGAGTGGGCTCTCAGTTGTTCCTTGGCTGAGCACGGAATGCTTGCTTTTGACGGGAGTGGTCGATGAGTACTCCATCAATTGTTGTCTTAGAATTGCATTCGAAATAATGGTGGCCCTTCCAACCACATGCAAAACACACACCACCAAAGTGGTAGCATTTCCCATACGAATGGTATTTCTTACATTCAGGGTTCTGGGGTTGGGTTTGTTCAGCTTCGATGTTATAAACTTTATCCATCTTGCGATGACCAAACTGCTCCTTTCTTGGCTGCACAGATGCAGCCTTACGCTTACGGTCCATCTGACCTTGAAATCCTTCCTAGAGGCGAGTCGGCTCGATTAATTCTGCCAGAGTTTTGATTTGGCGGGACACTAGGTGAGCTTTTATAGAGTCTCTCAGACCCTTCAGAAAATGATGGCATTTTGATGCTTCCGTTCTAACTAGATCCGGAACAAAATGGGACAACCTCCGGCATTCTTGTTCATATTCGAACACTGAGTTATTTCCTTGAGTGAGGTGGAGGAGCTCATCCTCTAGGATTGCTTGAGATGATGCTGGTATGAACGCCTCACAAAATGCTTCCAAAAATATATCCCATGGGATATCTTCTATTTCATAATCGGCAAATTTGTTGGCCCGCTCATTCTCCCACCAATATTCAGATTCTTCTTGGAATAGATGAGTTATTAAGCGAATAGCTTCAGAATTAGGGCACTTGATACTAGTCAAGTTCTTTTAAGCCATCTTGAGCTAATTTACTGTGTCCATTGGGTTCAACGCTCCATTGAACGTGGGAGTTCTAAGGTGAAAGAAACTGTGTAGAATCCCATCACCAGTATAGTGTGAAGATGATGAGAACCCTAATGGCGGTGCAGATTGTTGCCTAACATAGAGAATTAGAGCACTTGTCTCGTGCGCTTGTTGTACATTGCTTTCTATTAGAGCTTTCATTAGACTCGCCATTGCATTTGATTCTTCGGGTCCGCCAGATAATGTTACCGCATTCTTAATCGAGGTAAGAGCTGAAGGAGATCCTGGATCCATGACTGCAATAAAGCATGAATTTAGCAAATGAAACAAAGATCTACTATCCTTTTCAATCAGCACTTTCTCAAAAGAGAAGTTACATTGGTAAACAAAAGGGTAAACTGATATGAAAGATAAGTGAGATATGAAATCTAAGGACATCAGATACAATATTCTGCCCTAAAAGCAGCACAAAAATAATCGTATGTTACTAATCGATGCTTCCTAAATAATCTTCTTTCTGTCCAGCACCACCATCTATCGGCAGAACAACCAAGCAGAAATCCCAAAATATGGAGATGATAGTCGTCAGGACAAGTTGTCTCTCAAACGCAGTGGTCACATGGTTCAATCACTCTTTGGCAAGAATAGGAAGACTAGTTCCTCTGAAGGCCGAACATACTAAAATTTTATCTAGCACTTCTACTCCACGAGGAGATACTCCTTCTACGATCCTTCCATAAATTTTACTATCCTGAAAATCATCTGCCCAATACTCGTCAAATAATCTAAGGTAGTATAAGAAATCTGCAACAACCCTAGGTTGTTACTCTGCTAAATTATAGCTTAAGTAGTCATTATTTTTATTACATTATTTTTAGAACATCAAATGAAACATATCCTGAAAATTTGAAGTCCATTAGACTCCCCTAAATTTAAAATGATATTTTGATCAGTCTAGATGCTCTAGTCTAGACCCAATATATTTTGACCTTATAATCAAAATTTGATTGAATTTTTGAATTTCTCACCCCCAAATTAGCTAGGGGTGAAATTTTGGTGCAATTTGGAAATCATTTGGACCATAATTCAATTTAAATTAAAATGGTCCAATTGCACTTAAGGGTTTCTAACATTTCATAATTGCATAAATATCCTTTAAACCAAATTAAGAGCCGGGATCCGCTGTGCGGACCGCGGGCGATCCGCTGTGGAGCCCGGGTCACGCGACAGCGGGGTCCCGCTGATCTCTCTGTCGAACCCTTAGATCCCACGGTCTGGATCTAGTTTCATGAGACCGCGGATCCGCCATTAGATGCATCCCATTAATTTTATGGCTTTGATTCAATCCAAGCCGGCCGTTAGGATCTGGCGAATCCGAACTATAGTGCGTTCCCTTTGATCCATCGGACGGCGTCTGAAGGCTCCGCCAGTGTGGACCTTCATCCCGAGCACGCCCATCCCCGACAGAAGAAATCTCCCGTATCGCCAGCTGCCCAGCCTGTCCCCCACTCCTGCGTCCACCTCAGCAAAGCTGTGGAGGCCTCTCCCAAAATATAAAGGACCCCCGATCGGGCCTCGTGACCCGGCCGAACTCAATTTGGAAAATTGAGAGCTCGGCCATGGCCCGGTCAATTCGATCCTCCCAAGCCCAATATCCCCCTCCAAAAGCTTCCCTAAGCTCGTTTGAGGCTATAAATAGCCTCAGTAATCCTCCCTCTGCCGTTTTGCAGCTTAATTGCCCTCAATTCTCCACTATCTTCTCTTCCACCATTGTCGTTTGCCCAAGCTAACGCAGGCGATCCAGGAGCTTATGAACCACTGATAGTAGGCTCTCTTGGTGTTCAGGACCCTTTAAAGTGTCTGGAAGCTCAGCCAAGGCCAGCCAAAGTCCCAATCGACCGTCCTGAGCTCCCCCATCGAACCAGGTACCCCCATTTGCTGGTTTTGAGCCAATAAGGCTCGGACCTCCTTACATTTGATTCGTATGCATGTGTATTGTCATTTCAAACCCAATGATATTGAAATTAAGATCTAAGTTAGCCCTGATCGATCGAATCGATCGATTAGGTTAAGTTCCGTAAGGATAGCCTCGGTCGAGTAAGGACCCGGTGATCCATACCATCCCAGACCCTCAGGCCAGAGGGCTACGATCCGCCTCACCTCCCTGATGGTGTAGGAATCGAGCTCGGGGTCTGGCATGGCCCTTATGGGGAGAATTATCTCCCCACAATAGCTCCATTGAAGTGGTCCTCAGGCGAGTAAGGTCCGGCTGATCCGGACCGTCTCACAGGGGGCTTCTGGTCCCAGCCGGCGCGTCAGACCACGGGGATCGAGTAGCAATCCATTTCTGGCCGTGCCGTAGTCGGGATCCACCGAAATTTGATGATTAGGGTTCCCCTAATCGGCCCTCTCCATCGAGATGAAGGCGTGGGGACGAAGCCCTGTGCGGGTCAGGGCAGCTCGTGACCCACGAGGTGCGACAATCCCGGGCCTTCGGGCCCCGGTCGACCTGCGCTGTTTGGCTAATGGGACGAGCCTGTTTTAATAAAATCCAAATAATTAAAATTATTTTCCTTAAGGAAAATAATTCAATTATTCAAATCATAATAAATTAATTATATAAAAATACAGAATGTATTAATTCATAACTTTTAATCCACTGGACCAAACCCTATGATATTATATATAAAAATGATCAGAAAATCATCAGGGATCTGAATATAAAATAAAATTTAACATCTGAAGGTTGGATTTTCTATTATTGCCTAATTATAATAGAACTTAATTAGGATGATTTAGCAAATATACTTAACCAAATTGCATGATTATGGTGCCTTTAGTTCACATGTGGTGAGTAGAATACATGTGTTAAGTGATTTATTTTTTTGAGCTCTGTATTTCAAATTATGTCTTAATATTGCTAAAGCATGATTAGTAAAAATTAGGGTTTATACTTGTTGGATCTTAGCAAACTAAGGCTCTGATTAATTATATTATTCAGTAGAACTTGTGTGCCAAATAGTAACTAGTTTTGATGGCTAGATTTGTAATTCAGTGCCAATCCATTTGAATGGATTTAGGGTTTGATTAGCACTAATTACTTTTTGTTTTTATGAATTTTTCTATTTTTATGCTTCATAACAGTAGGGTAAATGTATTAGAAACCTTATATATTAATCCATAATGTATAAATTGGATAAACCAAAAACTGGAGATCTTAACCTCCTTAATTAACTTAAGAAATCTTAAGTCTTGGATCAAGCTTTTAAGACTTGATCTAGGTCTGAGATTGCCACCAATAATATATGTTTAATCCACTAATTTGACATTGATCTATAAATACATAATTGATCTTAATTAAGGCATAAGAAGGGATCAAACCTTAATCTACTTAAGTAAGATTCAAATCCTTAACCATTAACTTAATTGATTTTTTATTATAAGATAATGAACCTAACATTTTTCAATAATGCATCTGATATGATATTGATTCTAAACATTGAATTCGACACATTAAGGCTGACAATAATTCTGTGTGATTTCCTTGATCTGAATCAAAACCTTAAGATCCGTGATTTTCTTCTAAGTAAGAATATTGGCATGAAAGATTAATAAAATTCTCTTGATTAAATAATTGATCTAGAACCTTAATAACATCTTTTGATTTACCTTCCTTAATCAAAAATCAAATTTTGATCAGATGACTTAATTATCTGATCTAATCATTCTGAATCCATTATAAAGTAAAAACCTAAAATAAAAATCTCAAAACCTTGAAGGGGGAGAATCTTAAGTATTTCTTCATATGATCATCTTAAACCATTTAAAAACCTAAATTAAATCTACTTGAGGTGGAGAACCTTGTATGACTCATTGAGGTAGAAACTTAGAAAACCCCATAATCTTAGAAATTGGTCTTACCCCCTCATGGTAGGAATCCCTTAAGACATTAGAATGATACTTCTCCTTATGGTAGAATCCGTGCTAAGTGATCCTTGATCACAAGTTTATGAAACCTTGTATAGGACTTACAAACTAGCTTAGGCCTTAATAGTCTTGATAATTCCTTATTTTATTAAATAGACTTATTTGAACCCCGATTATTGGTTCGTATAGTATAGTATACCCATACTACTGGTTCCCAGTAGTATTCAGGATTGGTTGATTCACTCTAATAGGGACTTATGAGCGGGTGCTAACCTGAGGGATTAGACGAATACAGTCCCGTTAGAATAAATCATTCAAACATAAGAGTGTATTAAATGGGTATTCATTCCTTAGTTTTATTGAAATACAAATTACCAACGGGCAAGGCCTCCTAGAGAAGATCGCTTCGATAGGTCCAGCTCAACCAAACTAAGAAATTGAAGTTACCTTCTTTAAGACACTAAGTGTGGTTGTGAGTAGGGCATCTTAACAACTTAGCTTGAGATACAAATTGCCAACGGGTGATGCCTCCTATCGAAGATCACTTTGTTAGGGTGGCTTAATCAAACTAAGTGACGAGAATCACCTTTCCTGCAAAGACACTAAGTATGTGTATACCATCATTCTACCTAATAATTCTTAATTAAATTTTTAACTTTAACTAGTTACCAATCTAGAAGTTAGGAGTCAGAATCCTTTTAGCAAGAATCTGCACAGTGGAGACTTAGAATTCATTATCAGCATTCCAATCTTTCATGGATTTTTTGGGTTTTTACTCATATATAATAGAAGCATGGGCATAAGCATGAGCATGGACTTGAAGCATTATTTTAGTAGTAACGCATGAGCATCTGTGATGAAGTATGAGTTATGGAATGTTACATACACATACTGGCGAATTTTTGGGTGCATCTGCGTTACCATATTGTATTCCCAACTGGGTGTATGGTTACATTGGACCGTACTACTCATAGTCTTTCAGTGATAGTTCAGTGATATATCTGTGGCATATGTAGTGTGGCATACTTGGGTGCTTCATTCCAGTGGCATATAGTACAGCATTCAGCATTTCTTTTATCTTGATTTCTGAGTGTTCGATACTTCCCTTTCTTTCAGTTTTCATTTGTGTGACCGTTTTACTTACTTAGCCTTTACTGTCTTACTTACTTAGCTATTACAGTTTCTCTTTACTTAGTTCTTTTCCACAGTTTTTCCTATAGTTTTTATTTACTATACTTTCTATCTATATTTAGCTTTATTTGTGCATAGTTAGTTGCGATGTGTTAGACTTCTTATCTAACACGGGGTACTTTTGGGATCCGGCAATTTGCTAGATCCCGAGCAACTTGTGGAGACAGGTCAGGAGGACACACAGGAGGTCCAGGAGGAGTACGTGGAGCCTTAGTGTATCAGACATCTACCTTTACTTTCAGCTCTATTTTAGTACTATAGTAGACGTTATTTACTTCTGCATTTAAATCAGTCTGTAATAAATTATGGACGTATATTTTACTTTCTTTTTCTGAGATAAATATTTGCTACTGCCTATGATGAATGTATTCTGGATGTATTGCTTTTAGCTTTCGTACTCTGTTATACTACTATACTTAGTATTGTGATGTGACTGGCATACTGGAAATGCGGATATATTGATGACGTATATTGGATCCTTACTCGTTCTTTAAATCCAATATACGTGTTAGGCTAATACTTAAGGTAAGTATTCTACTCTTATCTTAAGTATTGGCTCTCAATCCTACTCTTAGGATCAAGTCAGCATGCAGCGCCCCGCCCCGTCGCCGTACGCAAAAGACAAGTAATACATATAGTTTGGCAGCGGAGCGGTGCGCTACTCGGGAAGGCCGGGTATACAAGCAAAACCCATCTTCCCGAATAGGCGGGTAAAAATACTGAGCCATGTTGAAGGCTGCTAACTCGAATCCTAAGAGTAGGATCGAGATCCAATACCTAAGATAAGAGTGAAATGCTTATCTTAGATATTAGGCTAGTACGTATACAAGGTCCAACGAGGTAAATAAGAACCCGATATACATTATCAATATATACCAGCATTTCTTGTATGCTGATTACATCACAATACTAAGTATAGTAGTATAACAGAGTACGGAAGCTAAAAGCAAATTATCCAGAATACATTCATCACAAGCAGTAATAGCCATTCGTCTCAGAAAGGAAAAGTAAAATACATCCAGAGTTTATTACAAACCGATTAAAAATGCAAAAACATAAAGAGTCTATTTATAATGTTGAAATGAGCTGATAAGTAAAAGTAGGTGCTCGATCCACTACAGCTCCACATGCTCCTCCTGGGTCTCTGGTACGTCCTCCTGATCTGTCTCCACAAACTGCTCAGGATCTAGCAAATTGCTGGATCCCAAAAGTACCCCGTATTAGATAAGAAGTCTAACACATCGCAACTAACTATACAAAATTAAGCTAAACATAACAAACATAAAAGTAAAGCAAAACTGTAAAAGAACTGAGGAAAAGCACATTGTAAAGAAAACTAAAAATGCTAAGTAAATAGAGCAGTAAAGGCCAGTTAAAGTGAAGCTATCGCCAAACAAAAACTTAAAGTAAAATAAACACCATAATGAAAGAGATGTTATATGGTGCACTATATGTCACTGAAATGATGTACACAAATATGCTACACCACAGTATATCCTAGAGCTATCACTGAAGGCTTATGAGTAGTATGGTCCAATGTAAATACACTAGTTAGGAAGTTAGTATGGTGACGCAGATGCACCCTAAATTCCCCAGTCTATGTATATCACATTCCGTAACCCATACTGTATCACTGATACCCATGTGTCACAATAAAAGGAATGAGTCAAATTATGTTTATGCCTATGCTTATGCCACTATGTTGAATGAATGAAAAATTCAAAAATCAATGAAGAGTTTAGTAAGAAACGATAATGAATTCTAAGTCCCCACTGTGCAGAATCCTTCTAAAAGGATTCTGACTCCTAACTTCTAGATCGATGATTAATTGAAGTTGCATATTTATTTAGAGATCACTAGATGGGGTGTTTGTATACACATATTCAGTACATTGCAAGAAAAGGATTCTTATTACTTAATTTGATTAAGCCACCCTAACAAAGCGATCTTCATTAGGAGGCACCACCCGATGGTGATTTTGTATCTTAAGCTAAGTATTAAGTTGTTATACTCACAATCATACTCAGTGTCTTAAGGAAGGTAAATCTCATTACTTAGTTTATTTGAGCCATACCTATTGAAGCGATCTTCGCTAGGAGGCATTGCCCGTTGGCAACTTATCTTTCAATTAAACTAAGGGATGAGTACCCATTTAATACACTCTTAAGTTTGAATGATTTATTCTAATGGGACTATATTCGTCTAATCCCGCAGGATAGAACCTACTCATAAGTCCTTACTAGAATGAATCAACCAATCCTGTATATTATAGGGGACCAATAATATGGGCATACTATACTACACCACATATTGATCAAGATTCAATCCAATCTAGTTAATAAAGCAAGGATTTATCAAGACTATAAAGGCCTAAACTAATGGGTAAGTCCTATACAAGGTCTTTCAAACCATTTGTGATCAAGGATCACTTGATATAAATTCTACCACAAGGAGAAGTATCTGTTCTAAGGTTCTTATGTGATTACTACCACGAGGAGATAAGATCAATCTCTAAGGTGATGGGATCTTCTATACTTCTACCTCAAGGAGTCATACAAGGTCTCTTACCTCAGAATATATGAATTTAGGTCTTTTAATAATTCAAGACGATCTTATGAAGAGACATTTAAGATTCTTCCTTCTAAATGTTGATATTAATCTCTTAGGTTTTGCTTCATAATTAGGTTTAGGATGATTAGATCAGATGACTTAGTCATCTGATCACAACTCAATCTAAAATTAGGGGATCTTAATGAAGAATATTTTTAGGACTTAGATCACTTGGTTAATCAATATGATTTTATAAATCTTCTTATGCTAATCCTCTTACTTAAGCGAAAATCAGGGATCTTAAGGTTTGATTCAGATCAACAAATCACATAAGATTATTATTAACCTTAATTTGTCTAATTCAAATATTTAGAATCAATATCAAATCAGATGTATTATTGGAGAATGTCAAGTTCGTAGTCTTACAATCAAGTTAATTTTGTTAAGGTTCTTAAGGATTTGGATTCTCCTTAAGTAGATTAGGGTTTGATCCCTTCTCATATCTTATGTAAAATCAAGTGTGTGTTTAAAGATCAATATCAAATTAGTGGATTAATCATGCATTTTGGTGGTAATCTCAAACCTAGATCAAGTCATAAAAGCTTGATCCAAATCTTAAGATTTCTTAAGTTATTTAAGATATTTAAGATTCTCAATCTTCAGATTTGTTCAAGTATACTTAATAAGTTTACCTAGAGGAATTCACTGCATCTAACTTACTGTTATAAGTCAGATTAATACTATAGCCTCAAACAAGCTTAGGGAAGCTTCTGGAGGGGGAATTTGGGCTTGGGAGGATCGGATTGATCAGGCCATGGCCGAGCTCTCAATTTTCCAAATTGAGCTCGGCCGGGTCACAAGGCCCGATCGGGGGACCTTGACATTTTGGGAGAGTCCTCAACGGCTTTGCTGAGCTGGACACAGGAGTGGGGGACAGGCTGGGCAGCTGGTGGTATGGGAGATTTCTTTTGTCGGGGATGGGCGTGCTCGGGACGAAGGTCCACAGTGGCAGAGCCTTCAGACGTCGTCCGATGGATCAAAGGGAACGTGCTACGGTCCAGATTCGCCAGATTCTAACGGCCGGCTCGGATTGAATCAGAGCTGTAAGATTAACAGGACGCATCTAACGGCAGATCTGCGATTTCATGGAACCAGATCCGGACCGTGGAATCTAAGGGTTCACGGCGAGATCAGCGGGACCCCGCTGTCGCGTGACCCGGGCTCCACAGCGGATCGCCCGTGGTCCGCACAGCGGATCCCGGTTGTTAATTTGGTTTAAAGGATGTTTATGCAATTATGAAATGTTGAAAACCCTTAAGTGCAATTGGACCATTTTAATTTAAATTGAATTATGGTCCAAATGATTTTCAAATTGCACCAAAAATTCACTCTTAGCTAATTTGGGGGTGAGGAATTCAAAAATGCAATCATATTTTAATTCTGAGGTCAAAATATTTTAGGTCTAGACTAGAGCATTTAGACTAATCAAAATATCATTTTAAATTTAGGGGAGTCCAATGGACTTCAAATTTTCAGGATAGGTTTCATTTGATGTTCTAAGAATAATGGAATAAAAATAATGACTACTTAAGCTATAATTTAGTAGAGTAATAACCTAGGGTTGTTACAGACTCCCCCACTTAAGAACAATATCGTCCTCGACATCATCTCAAGAGAGAAGGCAAACATGAAGAAATCGAAGGATATAATAAGACAGAGAATTAATGGGTACCTAGGATTTCAAAGAGACTGGGGTACTTCGTCCTTATATCCACCTCTTTCTCCCAAGTAGACTCTTCTAAAGAGCGATTCCTTAGCTGCTTTTGATCATGCGCTAAGATCTTAATTGGCTCTTCCGTGTAAGAAAGATCTGGTTGGAGAGATACTGCCGAAAGTTGGATTAAGTGAGATGGGTTACGAAGACATTTCCACAGAGATGAGATGTGGAAGACATTATGGACAGCACAGAAATCTTCAGGAAGTTTTAATCGATAAGCTGTAGAAGCAATCTTTTCTAATATTTCAAACAGTCTGACTGACTTTAAGGTACACAAAAGTTCTCTCATCTAGATCCAGAGCACGATGATGAGTTTTGTGATATTTACTATGGCGATCTTGAGCTGCTTTGATCCTTTGTTGGATCAGTTGAATCTTATGATTTATTTCTTCCACTAGATCAGAACCATAAAGCTGCACACTACCAGCTTCAGACCATCCTAATGGAGTACTGCATTTTCTACCATACAGAGCTTCATAGGGAGCCATGCCTATACTTGCCTGAAAGCTGTTATTGTATGCGGACTCTACGAGAGGAATATGATCTTCCCAAAAACCTCCAAAATCCAACATGCAGAGGTGAAGAAGATCTTCTAAGACTTGATTGACTATTTCCGTTTGACCATCGGTCTGAGGATGGAAAGCAGTACTCATGGCTAGAGTAGTCCCCAAGTCCTGATGCACTGCTTGCCAAAATTTAGAAGTGAAACGACTATCTCGATCAGACACAATAGATCTTGGAATTCCATGGAGCCTAATTATTTCCTTGATGTACAACCTTGCCAATTTATCCACAGAATCAGTTTGCCGCATAGGAATAAAATGCGTTGATTTGGTCAATCGATCAACAATGACCCATATTGAATCAGCATCGGATCTTGCTTTAGGCAATCCCATAACAAATCCATAGAAGTGTCGAAGCACTTCCATTCAGGAATTGCTAGGGGATGGAGAAGTTCTCTAGGCTTTTGGTGTTCGGCTTTGACTAGGCTACAAGCATGACATTTTGCTACAAATTCTACCACGCTTTTCTTCATTCTAGGCCACCAGAATGATTTCTTCAGTCTTGATACATCTTGGTGCTGCCAGGATGTACTTGGTAACCTGAATTGTGACCTTCTACTAGAATTTCTTGCTGCATGGATTTGGGAATCCATAGACGATCCCCCTGATAAATTGCATTACCTCAAAGCTGAAGATCAAAGCGACGACCACTCTCGATGTCAACTTTAAACTTCAGGTAGTCTTTATCCTTGGTTTGTGAAATGGAGACGTCGTGATGAAATGTGGGTTCAACTGAACTCATGGATATTAATGTGCTTAACATGTCACCACGCACTGGCCTGATTTCGAGCTTCCGAAATTCTTCTTCCAGAGGATTGTATAGTATTAAAGAAGATAGTGTAGCATGACGACTAAATGTGTCTACTACGACATTCTCTTTTCTAGGATTATATTGGATGTTTAGATCATAATGGCTTATTAGTTTGAGCCATCTTCGTTGTCGGTAGTTCAGCTCACGCTGGGTGAAGATGTACTTCAAGCTCTGATGATCGGTGAATATAGAACACTGGATGCCGTAAAGATAACGACGCTAGATTTTTAGAGTAAAGACTACCGCTGCTAACTCAAGATCATGGATGTGATAGTTCTTCTCATGAGGTCTTAACTGAAGAGACACATAGGCTATAACTCTTCCTTCCTGCATCAAAACACATCCCAATCCTATTCCAGATGCATCAATATAGACTTGGTAATTCAGGTCTTCTTTAGGTAAGGCAAGAACTGGTGCAGAGGATAGAGCATCTTTCAGTGTTTGGAATGCTTTCTCACATTCTGGACTCCAGGCGAATGGTACTGCTTTCTGAGTCAACTTAGCAAGAGGGGATGCAATTTGTGAAAAACCTTTAACAAACTTCCTATAATAGCCTGCCATACCTAAGAAACTTCTAATGTCAGTCACAGACTTTGGTTGTGACCAACCTTGGACTGCGCTTACTTTACTTTGATCGACTTTGATTCCCTGAGAATTGATGACGTGACCCAGAAAAGCGACTGAGTCAAGCCATAATTCGCATTTAGAATATTTAGCATATATCTTATGGCTTCTGAGCTCTTCAAGTACTAAATGCAGGTGATTCTCGTGATCCGTTTTATCTTTTGAATAAATCAATATATCATCGATGAAGAAAATGAGGAATTTATCCAAATATGTTTTCAGCACGCGCTGCATAAAGTCCATACAGACGGACAGTGCATTTGTTAAGCCAAAAGACATCACCAATAATTGGTAATGCCCATAGCGGGTTCTAAACAATGTCTTCTCAATATCTGAATCCTTAACTCGTAATTGATGATATCCTAATTGCAAGTCTATCTTGGAGAAGACTTTAACTCAGGATAATTTATCAAATAAGTCATCGAGATGAGGCAGAGGGTACTTATTCTTAATGGTTACTTTAATTAATTCTCTGTAGTCGATGCACATTCTCATCGATCCATCTATCTTCTTTACGAACAGCACTGGCGCTCCCCAAGGAGATGAACTTGGACGAATAAGACCCTTCTCCAATAGTTCCTGGAGTTGATTGTTCAACTCTTGGAGTTTTTTTGGTGCCATATGATACATAACCTTTGACAGTGATTGCGTTCCAGGAATTAGTGCAATGGCAAATTTTACTTCTCTCACTGGAGGAAGACCAGATAGGTCTTCAGGGAACACATCAGGAAATTTGCAAACTATGCAGTTTTCAGAAATAGGTACGACTTCTTTCTTCTCTCCCAGCATTGTCACAAGATACGCGCTGCATCCCTTCCTGACTAGCCTTTCTGTTATCATCGCATTGATCAATGACGATTGAGTGCTAAACCTCCCCACGAATGATTTTGTGTTACTCCCACTGCCCAATGTTATTTTCTTCTTTAGGCAATTTATGGAAGCATCATGCTGGCTTAGCCAATTCATGCCTAAGATTATATCAAAGTTGGTGATTGGCAATATAATTAACTTGCCTCCGTAGTTTTGTTCCCCAATAGGAATATCTAGTTTGCAGAATTTTTGAGACTGCATATGGGCTCCCGAGGGTAACCCAATACTCAATGAACTGGCTAATGGATAGGTTGGTAGTTTGAGACTTTTAGCCCAACTTTCCCATACGAAGGAATGACTTGCTCCTGTATCGAAAAGGATGTTACAAGATTTTTCGTTTAGTAATAAGGTGCATATAATTACCACAGTTTAATAAGGATGGATATTCAATAGCTAAGGTACTGCAATAGTATGGAATGATTACTGAAATAATGAAAAATTATGTTAAGGCGTACCTGACACCATGTCATTGTTCTCAAGAGCAGAGGAAGGAGTTAACATATATACCCTGGCGGGTGCTGAGGGTTGTTTATTCTGGTGCCTTTGATCGTGATGATCATAGCTTGGCCTTTGTGCCGGTACAATGGCTTTAGAGTTGGTAGAAGTGGCTGGCATGATTGTAGGAGTAGGCTCCCGGCTATTTATTAGTTGTGCTCGGAATGCTTGTTTGTGGCGGGAGTGGTTGATGAGCACACCGCCGATTGTGTTCTTCTCCCTACACTTGAGATAGTGGTGGCCCTTACGATCACATGTGAAACATACACCACCGAAGGGTGTAGCATTTTTCGTATAGATGCAGTCGTTTGCATTCAGAGTTCTGAGGCTGGGGTTGTGCTGGCTCCATGTTGTATCCTTTGCCATCTTGTGATGGCCAAATCGTTCTCCCCTTGGCTATATGACTGTCGCTTTTTGCTTCCGGTCTAGTTGACCCTGGAATCCTTCCTGTAGATGGGCCGCCTCAATTAATTCAATCAGCGTCTTGATCTGATGGGATACTAGATGCGCTTTGATGGAGTCTCTCAGGCCTTTTAGGAAATGGTGGCATTTGGATGCCTCCGTTCTCACTAAGTCCAGAACAAATCGTGATAGTCTTCTAAATTCCTGTTCATAGTCAAACACTGAATTATTGCCTTGTGTGAGATGGAGGAGTTCATCCTCCATAATTGCTTGGGCTGACACCGGGATGAATGCTTCATGGAACGCTTCCATGAACATGTCCCATGGAATGTCCTCTACTTCATAATCCACAATTTTGTTATTTCGTTCATTTTCCCACCAATACTCTGCCTCTTCTTGGAATAAGTAAGTTACTAGGTGGATGGCCTCGGAGTTAGGGCATTTGATAGTGGCTAGGTTCTTCTATACTAACTTAACCCAGGTTACGGTGTCCATGGGATTCAGTGCCCTGTTGAACGTAGGAGTTCTGAGATGAAGGAAACTATGTAGGATTCCATCCCTTGCATAATGTGAAGATGATGAGGATCCTGCTAGAGGAGTAGGTTGCTGTTTAACTAAGAGGATAAGAGCACAGGTCTCTTGTGCTTGTTGCGCATTGCTGTCAATTAAGGCCCTTAACAGACTGGCCATAATGTTGGAGTCTTCTGGTCTGCTTGATGACACCACCGTATTCTTAATTAGGGTAGGAGTAGACGGAGAACTAGGATTCAAGACTGTAAATATAAGTATGAATTCAGAACATAGAGGTTTTACTATAATTTCATTCATATCTTTCTCATAAGAGAAGATACAGAGATCCTTGAAATATATAACTGAAATAAGAAAGATGACATAATGAGACTTTCTAACATCCTAGTTATAATATTCTACCCAAAAGGCAGCACAGAAGTCATCATATGTGACTATGTGGCTCCTTCGAGCCAATCTCCTATAAATCCAATACCACGAATGACTCGCTGATCCCCTCAGTAGGATCTCCACAATCTCTAGATGGTGCTCCTCAGGACAGGCCGTCTCTCGTAGTGCAGTGGTAACACGATCCAGCCATTCTCTGGCGAGTACTGAAAGATTGGTGCCTCCAAACGATGAATGGGCAAGAATCTTGTCTAATACTTCAACTCCATGCGGCGACACTCCATCGATGGTTCTTCTGTAGATCTGACCGTCTCGAAGATCGTCTATCCAATAATCATCAAACCTCCTAAGATAGAACGGGAATGCGAGTAGTCCATTCCTGGAATACTTCAACCCATAAGTATTTTATTAGCAATTTATTATTATTTTCAAGAGTTCGTTCAAGCCCTAAGATGTCCATTTTCTGAGTTGTAGTTTCAATCAATTTATTATGTGCATTAAATTCCTAGAGTGTCAGTCTTTTAGACATAGTTTTTCCTTTTTTATTTCTGAGACAGTTTAATGAACTATTTTGGATGATTGCTTTGCACTACACTTAGTAACTTGTGATCTTGATCTGAGATAAAGAACAGAGCATAAAATAGATAAGAATAAACTCATTATCTGACACTTTATGGTATTTCTCTGATACCAACTGTAGCACCCCGCCCCGTCATTGTGCGAAAATGATAAGAGATATGTGTACATCCTGCGGCGGAGCGGTGCGCTACTCGAGAGGACGGGTATACAAGCAAAACCAATCTTTCCGAATAGGCGAGTCTAAGACTGAGCCATATTGAAGGCTGCTGTGTAACAACCCTAGGTTGTTACCTTACAAAAGTATAAGTAACCTGATCAAAATTTTAAACATCATTGCTTATAGAACCTCAAACTGGGCCTATCTAGAAAAATTGAAGTCTATTGGACTTCTCTAAGTTCAAAATGATAATTGGATCAGTCTAGATGCCCTATATTAGACCTAAAATATTTTGATCTCAAAATTAAAATCTGATTGCATTTTTGGATTCCTCACCCCCAAATTAGCTAAGGTGAAATTTTGGTGCAATTTGGAAATCATTTGGACCATAATTTAATTTAAATTAAAATGGTTCAATTGCACATAAGGGTTCTTATTAATTCATAATTGCAATTATACCTTTATACCTGAATTAATAGCCAGGATCCGCTGTGCGGACCCCGGGCAATCCGCTACGGAGCCTGGGAGATCTGCTGCGGAGCCTGGGTCACGCGACAGCGGCTCCCCGTGAATCTAGCTGTCATGCTTTACTAATCCAACGGCTAGGATCAGATCCCGCGGAACCACGAATACATCGTTGGATCCACCCCATGGATCCTATGGCCAGGATCATCCCCGCGATCGACCGTTAGGATCCAGGCGATCCCAGCCTTAGCGCCATCTGATCAAAAGATCAGACTGCATCCAAGGCACCCGGTACTGTGGATCTTCGTCTCCATGCGCTCGTGCACCCGACTGAGAGATCCCCCATACTGCCAGCTGCCTCCTCTGTCCCCCACTCCCGCTTCCACCTCAGCATACCATTAGCACACCTCCCCCAATGGCCAAGAGACCGAATCGAGCCTCGTGACCCGGCCAAGCTCGAATTGGAAATTCGAGAGCTCGGCCATGGCCCAACCACTCCGACCCTCCCCAGCCCAATTGGAGCCGCTGGAATCTTCCCTACACTCCCCTGAGGCTATAAATAGCCTCATCACACCTCCATTTGATCCTTGCTGATCAATTGGAGTTGAGCTTCCTTCCACCATTCCCAAGCTCCCATTTCTGAATTTCCGAGCTGCCGAGCTTCTTCCAGGCATCCCCAAGCTTGCGTACCACTTATAGGAGAGTCTCCTGGAGTTCAGGAACTCTCAGAGAAAACCAAGGGAGCTCAGCCAGCCGGCATTCCCCTCTGCTGCATCTACAAGCAATCCCAACAAAACCAGGTACCCCACTTACCAGTTTCGAGCCAATGAGGCTCGAACCTTGTCCCTTTTGATGCGTCTGAGTCAGTATTATCGTCTCGAACCCAAGGGTTTCAAGATTAAGATCTAGGCTAGCCCCGATCGATCGAATCGATCGATCGGATTAAACTTCTTAAGGATCACCTCGGTCGAGTAAGGACCCGGCAATCCAGACCATCCCATACCCTCAGACCAGAGGGCTTCGATCCGCCTCACGTCCCTGATGGTGTAGGGATCGAGCCTGGGGTCTGGTGTGGCCTCTGTGGGGAGAATTATCTCCCCACAGTAGCTCCAAAGGAGGAGCCCTCGGGTGAGTAAGGTCTGGTCGATCCAGACTGTCTCACAGAGGGCTTCGGGTCCCATTCGACGCGTCTGACCACGATGATCGTGTAGTGATCGAGTTCTGGTCGTGCCGTGGTCAGGATGCGCCTGGATTTGGCAAATAGGGTTCCCCTAATCGGATCCCTGGCTCGGGATGAAGGAGCGGGGACGATGGCTCTGTGCGGGCCAGGTCGACCCACGACCTGCGCTGTGCGACAGTGCCGGGTCTCCCGGGCCACGGTTGACCTGCGCGGTTTGGAATTGGGCCGAGATCCCAATAATCAAATCATAGGAATTTAATTAAATAAAAATAAAGAATGTATTATTTGAATAACTTTTAATCTACTAGTCCAAACCCTCTGATATTATATATGTAAATGATCAGAAAATCATCAAGGACCTAAATATAAAATAAAATCTTACATCTGATAGTTAGATCTTTAATTATTACCTAATTATAGTGGATCTTAATTAGGGTAAATTAGTAGTTTTACTTATCCAAATTGTATGCTTAGGGTGCCATTAGTTCACTTATGATGATTAGAATGCATGTGCTAAGTATATTATTTTACTGAGCTCTGTAATTCTAGTTCTGCCCTAATTTTATTAAAGTATGATTAGTGAATATTAGGGTTTATACTCACTGGATCTTAGTAAACTTATGCTCTGATTAATGGTATGGTTAATTAGAACTGGGGTATCAAATTTCATGAAATTCTGATGGTTGGATTTATACTCATGTGCGAATCCTTTTTGAATTGAATTACAGTTTGATTAGGGGATAATTATGATTATTTTAATAATAATTAATTATTAACAGTAATTAGAATAAATTAATTGTTATTAAATAGTAAATCTATAATTTATTATTAGCATGTGATTAAGATTAATTAACTTGTGAATAGCCTAATTACTTTTTAATAGTAAAATAATAATTTTAGATAAATTAAATAATGGATTAATTAATACTTAATTAATAATTAGATCTTAATTAATTACATATTAATTAATGAATTAATAATTATGGAAATTATATATATAACTTTAGAAATGAATACTAAATTAATTCAATTTGAATAAATGAATAGTAAAATAATACAAATTGTATTTTTGAATAGTAAAACTTAAAACTTTAATAACTTTTTGTAGGATGATCCAAATATAGTCAATGTAGGTCTCAAAATACTTAAAAAAATAAATGAAATCAAATTGCGTAATATAAAAATTAATTTTGTGGTACGCATAACGATGTAGTATTTTAGGACCTCTTTGGGATCCCATAACTTTTGACCTAGCTGACCAAACATAGTCAATATGGGTATTAAAATGCTCAGGAGAGCGGCCCCATCACTGTAGTAGTATTAATTTTCCTATTTAAATATCAGGACAAAAAGTCAACTCTAGAATTCCTAGTAGACTTTAGGGAAAATTGACTAAAATGCCCTTAAAATTTAAATGACCATAACTTGGTTAAATCAACTCCAAATTCAAAAATTCAAGATGCTAACTAGTTTAGAATTTCAATTTCATAAATAAACTGAAATGAAATTTAGGATTTGAACCCTAAAAATTTAGAAAATGACCAAAATACCCCTGGCCTCATTTTGGTCATAACTTGACCGTTTGAAGTCCAAATTAGACGTACTTATTGTCTATCTTCAAGTCAGACAGTAAGGAATCATTTGGAATTAAAAAAATTCAGTTTGGACTCTTAACTCAAAAGTTGACTTTTAGACCCTTAAGGTAGGGGAAAAATAGTCATTTTGCCCTAAGTTTGGACTAAGTACTCTTAACATTTAATTAACATTTCAAAACTCTAAAACCAATGTTATAATTGTATTAGTGACATTTAAGTGAGTGAAATCAGCTATTATGTCAGATCCCATAATTTCCCTAAGTCTTTAACACTACACCTTAAGGACCTTTCCTGAGACTAGGACTAGATCATATGTTAGAGTTCATTCATTGGGTAAATGGGTTACCCAATGGGTAGAACCTTGGTTTTGTTAGTTTCTAAACTTTTTTTTTATTTTACAATTTGTTTTGATTACTTTGTCTTTTAACTTTAATTTTAGGATAGGAGATTCATCCTATTAAGTCTAATTACTTAATAGGATTTGCCTCAATTACTAGATCACTTTAGAATAAAATCTAGAACTTAGGTCTTATCATTTCTAGATTATGTGATTAAACCTAAATCTCGTAGTGTTTAATCCATAATTTATAGGTTTAGAAGATCATGATCAGATCTAAGATAGAACATCTAAATCCACAAAACTATGACGTATGATTTATTGATTCAACTCATAATCATCTATCTGGTTGACTAGATTAGAACCTGATCAGTTCTAATCCTTTTTAACTTATAAGGATGAATTTCTAAGTTACACTTGATAGTAAGAAAATGGTGATCCTGAACTTGTGTAACTTGGAATAATTATAATAGATAATTAGAAAACAAATGATATCACCATATTTAGTAGAATCCCTTTCTCTTATTTGATGATTGTTGCTATGCATTTCTTGTATTTTTGTGCCTTAACTCTATTAACATATCACATAAGATCTTTGATGCATGAATAAATGTTAGGAAAATATGGAGACTCCTTAGATTCCTTATGAAAATATTAAAGTGATTAATTTAAGATAGTAATTATATGTGTTTGAGCTGCATCTCAGTATTGTCTTCTGATTGCCTAGTCTCCTTGTTGACACTAGGGGAAGACCTTATTTATATCTTCTATTATTTCGTTGTGTGCTGATTGCCTAGTCTTGTATAATGCTAGGGGTACACCGTTGGTGCCTTAGCTGTACTGGTGCTAAGATCCTTCGATATTCGGTGGGCTAGATTAACTCTTTTCTATATGGCAGTTATTACATGGACATTATATATATGCAGTCGTGATATTTTGTTTACTTTTTAGCATTTCTATTCAGTCAGCTATTTCTTAGTTCTACTTATATACATATTTTAGGATGTTAGAATTTTGCTTCTATTATATGTATCACTGTTGAGTTACATTATTTTAATTTGCATGTATCTCTTATTCACCAGCACATTTAGGATGTAGTATTTTCTTTCAGTACTTGTTTAGTTATTTATATTCATATGCCTTACTTTCTTTAGTTTGCATTTGAGGCATTGTAACAACCCTAGGTTGTTACCCTAGCTAAAACTAGATTAATTAAGCTAAACCAAGGTTTGATTTTGATTTCATTAGTTTCAATGGGTCACTTAAACCTAAATCTAGAAGTTTGAAATCAACCGGAGCTAAATTAGAAAATTTGGTATTTTTGGCTATTTTTAAGCTCTGAAAAATACCTAAATTATTTTGATCTCCAACTTGAAATATGATTTCATTTTTGGGATCCCCACCACAAAATTAGTTAAGGGTGAAATTTTGGGAATTTTTGGAGGTCATTTAGTCACATTTTGGATTTAATTTAAATTGGTTTAATTGCAAGTTATGGTTTTAGACAATTCCTAATTGCAAATCTACCCATCTCCAACGGTCGGCTCCTTCCCAAACCGCGGGCACCATCTGGGTCGTCTGTTCCGCGGTCTTGATCCAACGGCATCTAAGCAATCCACCGTAAATACCCTCGATCAACCGTTAGATTCTCCGATTGGATCCAATGGTTGATCTTTTATCCTCGATTGTCCATTAGATGTCGGAAGATCTGGACCGTTCTGCATCAACCAACGATCCATCAGACGGCACCGGCAACTCCCGCTACTGTGGATCGTCTCCTTCCCCTAGCTTGCGCCCGACAGCTGAATCTTCTCCGTACTGCCATGTCCTCCAGCCGGTCTGCCACTCCCGTGCCACGTCAGAAAGACCGTTGCGGCCTTTCCCTGGCCTCCTGAGCAATCCTAGCCAAGCCCGAAGCCCGGTCCACCCCAAATAGGGAAGTTGAGGGAACCCCTCGGGCCGAGCCAATCTTTCTAGCCCAAGCCCTGGTGTCCGCCCCTAAAGCCTATAAATACCTCTGGGAACTCTCAGTGAGTCCCTTTGCTCACTGAGAATCCCCCAATCGGGTGGCTGAAGCTCTGCTGGAGTCCAGTCTTCCCCGATGAGTTTTCAAAAATTCCAGAGCTTATAACCGCTGATAGAGGGCCAGTCTGGAGTTTAGACCCCCTGTACACCCTTATCTAGCCTCCGGGAAGCTCAGGAGCACCTCAATTCCCCTCGACTAAGCCCGCAGCTCGACTTCAGGTACAGCCTCTTCCCCATTAAAATTCCTTAGGCTCGATTTCGTTCCTGCCTTCTAAATGAGCTCTGGAGACCATCTAGGTTACCTTAGCCACCTAGGGAACCCTCTGTGATTGTTGCTTGGGCTAAGCTAGTTCAAATCGATCGTATCGATCGATTGAGCTAGCCACCGAGCCAATGGCTGAGTCCGAGTAAGGACCAAGCGATTGGCTGCGCCTCAGGTTAAGATAGGTTGGGGGTTCGATGCGTCTAGTCTCCCTGAACGTGTAGGGATCAAAACCCGGTCGAATCGAGGTCTCTGTGAGGAGAATTTCCCCCTCACAGACGGCCTGAGATAGCTGTATCAAAGGCGTCCCGGCCGAGTAGCACCCCATCAATCCAGAGGGAGCCATATGGGGGTTCTTGGTCCAATCGACTCATCTTGACTCAAGGAACGTGTAGGAATTGATTTGAGCCCCTGCAGTCATCGGAGCGCCGAGAATTTCAGCTTTGAAATTCGACGGGCTCGGGACCCGTTGAGAGGAAGAAGATGAAGTCGCGGGTTCTGGGCCGGGCCGACCCGTGACCCATGCGGTTCTGATTTTGGGCCGCACTTAATTAATAATTATTGGATAGCATTTTTAATGGTTGCGAATTTAATTAATTAAACCCTATAGTTTTAATTTAAATAAACATTCAAAATAAATTAATTAAATAACTTTAGCTATTCAGATCCAAATTGTATGATCCAATATACCATTTGAAACAGAAAAATTCAAGGAATCTGAATATAAAATAAAATCTCAGATCTAATGGTTGGATTTAAAAATATTGGCCAAACCTTCTCTGTTCTTAAATAAATCATATAAAATCATCTAAATATCTAATTTATGAGTTTAAGGGCTCTGATTGCTCCTTGTACCCTAAGGAAAAATTCCAGACCCTTAAAATTAATTTTGGATAGTTAATTTTCTTAATCACTCCTTAATCACCCTAATTAAGGATTAGTAAATTAAACCCTAATTAAGCCTCTGATTTGAGTGGGGATGGTTCCCAATATCATATTAGACCTAGTATAACCTAAGTGTAAGGTTAGATTGCCCTAAAGTGCCTTAATTTTACTAATTACCCTAAGTGGCTTAATTAAATGATTAGTGCTAATTAAGATCATTTATGTCATCAAAACCAAAGTTAAGGGTGCTACCCACTTCATTAAGTAATATGAAACACATTAGAATAGTCTAGAGCAAATTTGGTTAGTTAAACCCTAAAATCCCAATTTTAGCCCTAAGAGGGGCATTTTGGTCATTTTGACCAAAATGTGATTTAATGTTCCTTAAGGATTGAAAATTTCAGTAAACCACTATAAAATAGATTGGAAATGTTCTCTGAAGTCCTAGAATAAGGATAGTAATAATGTGATCCTTAATCCAAGAAATCTTTATTTAGTCCTTAATAAAGATACTTAAATCTTAAAGCATTCCTTATAAAGATCATTTGACCTTAAACTTATTAAATTAATAATTGAAATGATCAGTTATCTCATTAATAAGTTCAGTTAAGATAACTTAAGAGTTAAGTGTTAAAAGAAAAGAAATTGGAAATGTCTAAGTAAAATTTTTAGCTTAAGATCTAGAGTTATCAAAACTCAAACCCTTAGATCTTAAGTAACCTAAGAAGGTCAATATGGGTTTAGTGTTAATCTAATATTTGGAATTGTCAATTTTAACCTTAATAAGCTCCTTATAGTTAATTATGAACTTAGATTCTAAAGAGAATTACAAATGGAAACTCTTAAGTAAAAACTCTAATTAGAAGTCTAAAGTGATCAAACTTCAGATCTTTAGATCTTATATCATAGACTTAGATCTTCAATTTGAATCAACCACTTCCAATTGAAATTCTTTAATGATTGATTATTTAATCTTTTGAAACCTTCCATGTGGGTATAGGATGATTCAATCAATAAGATAATGAAATTATCTTAAAGATTGAATATAGATCTTAGATTCTCAAGTTTGTAATTGATTATTTTATTTTATAATCAGTAGAATAGCCTTTCACTAAGATCGTAGTTCCTGAATCTTTCAACTTATAAGATTCTTTACCTTCAAATTGGGTAATAAGTGTGAAACCTAGATCCTATTTAAAATATCACCTAGGATTTGGGATTTGAACTCAACATAGGGTTTAAATTCTAAATTCTTAAATCTTGATTTATTTAATCAAGATTTGGGTAAGAGAGAGTAAAATATTCATAAAATTAGGTCGTTGATTTGCTTACTTAAACTATATAGTCGTCGCATGATTTTGGATTAAAACTTGTTAAGTTCTAATATTTAACTTTAAGGACGTAAATTCTGAGATTCTACTCGATCGCTGGATATTGGAGATCCTAAGCTTATACATTCTCAGATTAGTTAGATTTGGTAATTAGATAACAACAGATATCACATAAGTCTAGATTGAGTCTCTTGCTTACTTTGACTAGATTGCTTTGCATACCTTGGATTTTGAGCTTTAGCCCTTGAGTATAATAGGAAAAAATTTGGATATGAATGATGCATCCTAAGCTAGTATTGAAATTGCATATCATTCAATTTTGGTTTTGTTTGCAGTTAGTAGAATATGTCCTAGCTTATTCTGCCTCTTCAGTAGTAGTATTGTATAGACTGGACTCAGACCCAGCATATTTGGATGGCTAGGCTGAGGATTGATTGATGGATATTGGAGGCCCTGTATGGCCTATTGACTGGTATGGCAGTACTATGTCATAGGCTTATTGCTACCTTAACTGAATTGTTCAATATTGTTTTATTTTGCTTTGTCACATGCTTCAATGGCCTTATTTTTAGTAGTTGCTCACTTTGTCACATGCCTCAGTGGCCTTACATTTTATATGTTGCTTTGCTTTTACCACATGTCTCAGTAGCCTTTCTTTTCATAATAATCTGCATGTTGTATGTATATTTTATGGCTTAGATATATGTATAAATGGCATGTCTAGGATGCTAGAATTTTATCATGTTCAGTATTTATGTTCTTTTATACTTAGCATATTTTATTACGATCATAATAATGTTAGGAGTACATTTATTCAGCAGTTGTAGTTTTTTTTTTTCTTTTTTTAGCCTCACCTTGCTTATTTAGTGTTTTGTATGTTACATCACATACCTGTTGCTTGCTATAAATGGATAATTTATAATATTCCATTTCTTTCATAGCTTGTTGCACCTTTACTGCTTGCATGTGTAGATAAATTAAAATATGATACTTTAAAAGTTTAGTTCATTTAAAATAGCCTAAAATGTACTTGGACAATTGTCTAACTGTAATCTTTTTGTTTTGTTGGCTGGGGCCTTGGCATTTGTGATACCGACAAATGTCAGATTCGGACGTGTTCGTGGGCAGTGTCGTAGAGGAGGAGCCAGTTCAGGAGGAGGACCTTCCAGCTGCTGTTTAAATAGTTTTGCCTTGTATATTTCAGTGAGGACGAGAGTCTTTCATTTTTCAGTTATTCATTTCAGTTTGTAATAATTAACTTTCTGGATGTACTTACTTTCTGCATTGTGATGAGTTATTATATTGCATTTTCTTTTCCCTACTATGTATGCTTGTGGATGTTACTCTATTTTGTACTGCTTCCGCCACTTTGATATTTATATTGATGAATGTTATAGCCCTTGGTGACAAGTCCTTGACTTAAGGCAGGTTGGGTTCGCCTAACTTTACTTAAGTTGGGGATTTGCCACAGTTAGAGTACCGTACTTCCTTATTACCAGTACGGGAGCCCCACAGTTGGTATTAGAAAACACCATAAGGTGTCATAATGGGACCTATGATTCCTTTCTACCTAATGGATCGTTCTTATGAAATACACGCATCAATATAGGTGACATCCATAACATAGTAGTGTCAGTAACTCTATGCACAATGAAAGAGGAGAATGCTCCCATGCTAATAAATGTATTCGTTTAAAAGTCTAATACAAACATAATAAAATTCTGCCCCCAGAGTCAGATGGGATCTGAAGAGTCTGATATAGACTACTATCAGCGTATCTTCAGGAGTGCTTGGAGCTGTAGCTTCAAATGGAGGCAGGAAAGCAACTGGCAAATTGAAGAAGTTTTATCAAGAGGAATTTTGGTCCTGGAAAAGCTTCTACAACAACCTGTATATCGAGGGCTCAACTTTCCCGTATATGCGCAAAAATGGCTGAGCCGAGTGGAGTCCCTTTTGGAACACATAGAGTGTCCCGAGTCACTTTATGTAGATATTGTGACTGACCTGATGGTGGACTATGCCAGAGTGTGGTGGTACGAGACTATGGCAAGGCTCGAGAAGAAGCGTAATAGGAAGCATCGAGAAGTCACCTTTGAGGATTTTTGTGTAGCCTTTAGGGCAGAGTACATTAATAATGTCTGAATGATAGTTAGATTAAACAGTATTTTATCTTCAAGCAACTCCATTCGATTTACAGTTTTGGCATTGTACTTTCTAAATTATATGATTAATGAAAAAATTTTGATTGCTCTTCCTTATAGTAAACTCTGAGTTTGTTCTTTTCTTAATTAAATTAGAATGGATTATGGATCACCACCCACCGTTACTCCGATCAAAAACACTGTAGCCTCCAGTAGTTCTAGCGACGAGGTGGCTCATCTGCGAGCCATGGTGGCAACTCTCTTAGAAAACCAAGCTCAGCAGGCACTGGTCATGCAAAAATTATTGAATGATCGTGTAACTCCAGTAACTGTCGCTGCTCCGACAGTCCATGCTCCACAAGTTGCTTCGTCTTCACACCATACAACAGATAATCTCCTCCATAATTTTCTGAGGTTAATACCTCCAACCTTCGGTGGGAACTTGTCCCCGATGGATACAGCCGATTGGTTGAAGGCCGTGGAAAAGGATTTAGTTAGTCTAAAAATTCCGAACTCCGAAGCCGTCCATCTCACCACCCATCTGTTCCACGCCAAGGCAGAATATTGGTGGGAAGAAGTCAGGAACACCTAGTTCGTCGATTATCAACTAGACAACATTCCTTGGGATGCATTTGTTGAAGCTTTCAAGACTGAGTTCATCCCTCCGTCCGCACAAAACATGATCACAGATGCAATCATGAGGTTGACTCAAGGAAGTCGCTAAGTGGCAGAATACAAAAGAGAGTTCCATCGATTAATTTGTTTCGCACCAGAAGTCACCCATTCTGAGTCAGCCAAGTGCAACCGCTTCCTTTGTGGACTCAGAAGTTCGTTGAAGAATCAAATAGTGCCGCTTTGTCTAACTAGTTTCTTCAAACTAGTGGAAACGGCCAAGGTGATTGAGCATCACCAATCCGAAGAAGATCATAAACAGAAAGCACAAGCCATTCTGAACCAGCGAGGAAATTTTAAGAGACACGGGTCCAACCCCGTGAAAGTGTATCAGCTGGAAGCAGCACCTACTACCGATCAAGCTCAAAGTTGCACTAAACCACACCCGTATGGCAAGTGTTACCACTTTGGCAGAAATGTTTTAATTGTGGGTGCACAGGCCATCGGTTCCATCAGTGCGATCACACGGAAACAATAGACGGAGTTCAAATGAAGCCGTATCATAAGAAGCAGGTGTTCCGAGCAACTCCACTGAATCGGAGGGAAACAAATCTAGCTATAATGCCAGCCCCTGCTCCTGAAGTGGCTCACACACAGCCACCAGCTCCCAATTCTCAGAATTTCCAGCGACGGCAAACTAACAATCGTCCTGCTGGACCTGCCCGAGTATATGCTCTAACTCCTATGGAAGCCGCAAAAGATAACAATGTGGTTTCAGGTGCACACTCTTAAACCTCTCCTGTTACATTGCCTTTCTGTAATTTAAATCTTTTTCAAGTTGTTAATGCAAAACTGTGTAAATTTAGGCACACTTTATTTCAATAACCAGCCTTGTAACGTATTGTTCGATATTGGTGCCAGTCACTCATTTGTCTCTGAATGATTTGCTAATAATATTAAACTTCATGCATGCAACCTAGTATAAAAATTGAGTGTTGGACTTCCATCAGGAATTCAACTAAGTGCTCATAAATTTTGCAATGTCAAAGTCCCGATAAATGATCAAGAATTTCAGGCTAAGCTAATCATCCTTCCAATAGCTAACTTTGACATCATCCTCGGGATGAATTGGCTCAGTGACAATAATGCTGTGATTAATTACCATAAAAAGAGAGTCACTCTCCATTCTCAAGGTAAGCCTGAAACATTTGTAGGAAAAACTAGCACGCATTTATCTTTAATAAATGCCATTAAAGCCGAACAGTTGATTGTCAAAGGTTGTAGTGCCTACTTAGTCACCATGATGGGCGAAACAAAAGAAAATATCTCCCTTGCTGATTGTAAGGTAGTCAAAGAGTTCGTCGATGTATTTCCAGAGGATTTGCCTGATGTACCTCCTTTCAGAGAAGTAGAATTCTCTATTGAATTGATTCCCGGTACACAGCCAATATCCAAAGCACCTTATAGAATGGCACCTAAGGAGCTTCAGGAACTCAACGAGCAATTGCAAGAGCTTCTGAATAAAGGTTTCATTAGGCCAAGCATGTCTCCTTGGGGAGCACCAGTATTATTTGTGAAAAGGAATGATGGATCTATGCGTATGTGTATAGATTATCGGGAACTGAACAAGGTCACCATAAAGAACAAATACCCACTACCTTGAATCGATGATTTGTTCGACCAATTATCCGGAGCCGTGATATTTTCCAAGATCGATTTAAGGTCTGGATACCACCAGCTGCGAGTAAAGGAAGACGATGTAGGGAAGTCTGTGTTCCGTACTCGTTATGGACACTTTGAGTTTTTGGTGATGTTGTTCGGACTCACCAATGCACCATCGATCTTTATGGATTTAATGCAGCGCGTGCTAAAACTGTATCTGGATAAGTTTGTGATCTTCTTTATTGACGATATCCTCATTTACTCCAAAACTCTGAAAGACCATGAAGGACATCTGAGGTTAGTGTTGGAAACCTTGCGTGAGCATCAACTTTATGCCAAGTTCTCCAAGTGCGAGTTCTGGCTTAACTCCATTGTATTTTTGGGGCACGTAGTCGATGCTCAGGGAATTTGAGTAGATTAGAGCAAAGTAAAAGCTATTCAGGATTGGGCTCAACCTAAGTCTGTCACCGACATTAGGAGTTTCCTGGGATTAGCAGGATACTACAGAAAGTTTGTTAAGGGATTTTCCCAGATTGCTTCGTCGTTGGCTAAACTAACCCAAAAGGCTGTCCCATTCATTTGGAGCCCAGAGTGCGAGGAAGCATTTCAAACCCTTAAGGATGCTCTATCTACTACTCTAGTTCTTGTTCTACCTAAGGAAGGTTTGAACTATCAGGTATATACCAATGCCTCAGGAGTCGATCTAGGTTGTGTTTTAATGCAAGCGGGTAGGGTAATTGCTTACGCCTCTCGTCAGCTGAAACCCCACGAGCGAAATTATCCAGTTCATGACCTAGAGCTTGCAGCCGTAATATTTGCCTTGAAAATATGGATTCACTACCTGTATGGAGTGCAATGTTCAATTTTCACCGACCATCAGAGTTTGAAGTACATCTTCACCCAGAGAGAATTGAATTGCCGCCAGAGAAGATGGTTGGAGCTTATTAGTGATTATGATCTCAGCATTCAATATCATTCGGGGAAGGCTAATGTAGTGGCCGATGCTCTTAGTCGTCGTGCTACTCTAACCTCTATGATTGCCTCCAGTTTCTTAGAACCTGAATTTCGTAAGCTCGAGATTTCTCCAGTTAATGGCAATATGCTGAGTTCGCTATTAGCAAATATTAATGTGGAACCCACTTTCCACCGAGATGTATCCATCTCGCAAACCAAAGATGATGAGTATTTGAAATTTAAAGCAGATATCGAAGGTGGTCGTCGTCAGGATTTGCAGTTGCAGAATGGTGTAGTTTATCAAGGTAATCGATTGTGGATTCCTAAGTCCATGCATCAAGAGGTTTTAGTCGAAGGCCATAATTCTGGGTATCATATTCACCCAAACAGTGCTAAGATGTATCAAGATTTGAAACAATCATTTTGGTGGCCAGGTTTGAAGAAAGATGTAGCAAACTTTGTGGCCAAATGCCATGCCTGTAATTTAGTAAAGGCTGAACACCAAAGACCTGGTGGTCTTTTGCATCCACTAGATATTCTTGAATGAAAATGGTTTGATATATCCATGGACTTTGTCATGGGATTGCCTCGTGCCAAATCTGGTGCCGACGCAATCTGGGTTATTGTTGATCGATTAACTAAATCAGCATATTTCCTTCCTATTCATCAAACTGATTCAGTAGAGAAGTTGGCAAAGCTCTACATCAAAGAGATTGTCAGATTGCATGGAATTCTAAAGTCAATTATATCTGATAGAGACAGCAGATTTACTTCCAAGTTTTGGCAAGCTGTGCATCAAGATCTAGGCACGACTCTAGCCATGAGTACAGCTTTTCATCCTCAAACGGATGGTCAGACTGAGAGAGTAAATCAAGTTCTGGAAGATTTGCTTAGGCTCTATATTCTTGATTTTGCTGGCTCCTGGGAAGATCATATCCTGTTAGTGGAGTTCATCTATAACAACAGTTTTCAAGCAAGTATTAAGATGGCTCCTTATGAAGCTTTGTATGACAGAAAATGCAGTACTCCATAGCTTGGTCAGAAACAGGAAGTGTTCAACTATTTGGTTCAGAATTGGTAAAGAAACTAGCAGTAAGATCAAGTTAATTCAGCAGAGAATTCGTTCAGCTCAAGATCATCAGAGTAAGTATCATGACTCTCACCACCGTCTCTTAGAATTCAATGTGGGAGATTCTACTTATCTGAAGGTTAGCCCAATGAAGGGTGTTTTTAGATTTGGTGCAGCTGGGAAACTCAGTCCCCGCTATATTGGACCTTTCAAAATATTGGCCAAGGTAGGGTCATCTGCTTATCGGCTAAGCCTACCTGAGGGCTTTGCAGCTGTTCACAATGTTTTTCATGTCCTCATTAAGAAGATGTATTCGAGACCCTTCGCACCTTGTTCAACTTCCAGCAGTAGAAATCCAACCTGATCTTTCGTATGCCGAAGAACCTATCAAAATTTTAGCTCATGATCAGAAACAGCTGAGGAACCGTTCCATTCATATGGTCAAAATTCAGTGGAAGAACATATCGTTGGAAGAATCTACTTGGGAGAAAGAGGTGGATATGCGCAATAAATATCCCCAGCTCTTTGCAAATCCAGGTACTGTTCTTCTTTCAATTGTATTTAAACTCGTATTGTCGTAGTAGAATATTTCTTCACTTAGGTAATGTCGGGGACGACATCGTTCTTAAGTGGGGGAGTATGTAACAACCCTAGGTTGTTACCCTAGCTAAAACTAGATTAATTAAGCTAAGCCAAGGTTTGATTTTGATTCCATTGGATTTAATGGGTCATTTAAACCTAAATCTAGAAGTTTGAAATCAACCAGAGCTAAATTGGAAATTTTGGTATTTTTGGCTATTTTTAAGCCCTGAAAAATACCTAAATTATTTTGATCTCCAAATTGAAATCTAATTTCATTTTTGGGTTCCCCACCCCCAAATTAGCTAAGGGTGAATTTTTGGGAATTTTTGAAGGTCATTTAGTCACATTTTGGATTTAATTTAAATTGGTTTAATTGCAAATTAGGGTTTTAGACAATTCCTAATTACAAATCTACCCATCTCCAACGGTCGGCTCCTTCCCAAACCGCGGGCGCCATCTGGGCCGTCTGTTCCACGGTCTTGATCCAACGGCCCGTATCGTTGGATGAATCCATCTAATCTCCGCCGTTCCGCGGTTTCAAGATCCTGATCCAACGGCATCTAAGCAATCCGCCGTAAATACCCTCGATCAACCGTTAGATTCCCCGATTGGATCCAACGGCTGATCCTTTATCCTCGATTCTCCGTTAGATGTCGGAAGATCTGAACCATTCCGCGTCAACCAACGATCCATCAGACGGCTCCGGTAACTCCCGCTACTATGGATCATCTCCTTCCCCCAGCTCGAGCCCGATAGCTGAATCTTCTCCGTACTGCCACGTCCTCCAGCCGGTCTGCCACTCCCGTGCCATGTCAGGAAGACCGTTGCAGCCTTACCCTTTCCTCCCGAGCAATCCCAGCCAAGCCCGAAGCCCGGTCCACCCCAAATAGGGAAGTTGAGGGAACCCCTCGGGCCGAGCCAATCTTCCCAGTCCAAGCCCTGGTGTCCGTCCCTAAAGCCTATAAATACCTCTGGGAACTCTCAGTGAGTCCTTTTGCTCACTGATAATCCCCCAATCGGCTGGCTGAAGCTCTGCTGGAGTCCAGTCTTTCCCGACTAGTTTTTGAAAATTTCAGAGCTTATAACCGCTGATAGAGGGCCCGTCTGGAGTTCAGACCCCCTGTGCACCCTCGTCTAGCCTCCGGGAAGCTCAGGAGCACCTTAATTCCCCTCGGCTAAGCCCACAGCTTGACTTCGGGTATAGCCTCTTCCCCATTAAAATTCCTTAGGCTCGATTTCGTTCCTGCCTTCTGAATGAGCTCTGGATGCCATCTAGGTTACCTTAGCCACCTAGGGAACCCTCTGATTGTCGCTTGGGGCTAAGCTAGCTCGAATCGATCATATCGATTGATTGAGCTAGCCACCGAGCCAATGGCTGAGTCTGAGTAAGGACCCAGCGATTGGCTGCGCCTCAGGTTAAGATAGGTTGGGGGTTCGACGCGTCTAGTCTCCCTGAACGTGTAGGGATCAAAACCCGGTCGAATCGAGGTCTCTGTGAGGAGAATTTTCCCCTCACAGACGGCCTGAGACGGCTGTATCGAAGGCGTCTTGGCCGAGTAGCACCCCATCGATCCAGAGGGATCCAGATGGGGGTTCTTGGTCCAATCGACACGTCTTGACTCAAGGAACGTGTAGGAATTGAGTTGAGCCCCTGCAGTCGTCGGAGCGCCGAGAATTTCAGCTTTAAAATTCGACGGGCTCGGGACCCATCGAGAGGAAGAAGACGAAGTCGCGGGTTCTGGGCCGGGCCAACCTGTGGCCCGCGCGGTTCTGATTTTGGGCTGCGCCTAATTAATAATTATTGGATTGCATTTTTAATGGTTGCGAATTTAGTTAATTAAACCCTATAGTTTTAATTTAAATAAACATTCAGAATAAATTAATTAAATAACTTTAGTTATTCAAATCCAAATGGTATGATCCAATATACCATTTGAATCAGAAAAATTCAAGAAATCTGAATATAAAATAAAATCTCAGATCTAATGGTTGTATTTAAAAATATTGGCCAAACCTTTTTTGTTCTTAAATAAATCATATAAAATTATCTAAATATCCAATTTATAAGTTTAAGGGCTCTGATTGCTCCTTGTACCCTTAGGAACAATTTCAGACCCTTAAAATTAATTTTAGATAATTAATTTTCTTAATCATTCCTTAATCACATTAATCAAGGATTAGTGAATTAAACCCTAATTAAGCCTCTGATTTGGGTGGGGATGGTTTCTAATATCATATTAGACTTAGTATAACCTAATTATAAGGTTGGATTGCCCTAAAGTGCCTTAATTTCACTAATTACCCTAAGTGGCTTAATTAAGTGATTAGTGCTAATTAAGATCATTTAGGTCATCAAAACCTAAGTTAAGGGTGTTACCCACTTCATTAAGTAATATGAAACACATTAGAACAGTCTAGAGCAAATTTGGTTAGCTAAACCCTAAAATCCTAATTTTAGCCCTAAGAGGGGCATTTTGGTCATTTTGACCAAAATGTGAAATGTTCCTTAAGGATTGAAAATTTCAGTAAACCACTATAAAATAGATTGGAAATGTTCTCTGAAGTCCTAGAATAAGGATAGTAATAATGTGATCCTTAATCCAAGAAATCTTCATTTAGTCCTTAATAAAGATACTTAAATCTTAAAGCATTCCTTATAAAGATCATTTGACCTTAAACTTATTAAATTAATAATTGAAATGGTCATTTATCTCATTAATAAGATCAGTTAAGATAACTTAAGAATTAAGTGTTAAAAGAAAAGAAATTGGAAATGTCTAAGTAAAATTTTTAGCTTAAGATCTAGAGTTATCAAAACTCAGACCCTTAGATCTTAAGTAACCTAAGAAGGTCAATATGGGTTTAGTGTTAATCTAATACTTGGAATTATCAATTTTAACCTTAATAAGCTCCTTATAGTTAAATATGAACTTAGATTCTATAGAGAATCACAAATGAAAACTCTTAAGTAAAAACTCTAATTAGAAGTCTAAAGTGATTAAACTTTAGATCTTTAGATCTTAGATCATAGACTTAGATCTTCAATTTGAATCAACCACTTCCAAATGAAATTCTTTAATGATTGATTGTTTAATCTTTTGAAACCTTTCATGTGGGTATAGGATGATTCAATCAATAAGATAATGAAATTATCTTAAAGATTGAATATAGATCTTAGATTCTCAAATTCTTAATTGATTATTTTATTTTATAATCAGTAGAATAGCCTTTCACTAAGATCGTAGTTCCTGAATCTTTCAACTTATAAGATTCTTTACCTTCAAATTGGGTAATAAGTGAGAAACCTAGATCCTATTTAAAATATCACCTAGGATTTGGGATTTGAACTCAATATAGGGTTTAAATTCTAAATTCTTAAATCTTGATTTATTTAATCAAGATTTGGGTAAGAGAGAGTAAAATATTCATAAAATTAGGTCGTTGATTTGCTTACTTAAACTATATAGTCGTCGCATGATTTTGGATTAAAACTTGTTAAGTTCTAATATTTAACTTTAAGGACGTAAATTCTGAGATTCTACTCGATAGCTGGATATTGGAGATCCTAAGCTTGTACCTTCTCAGATTAGTTAGATTTGGTAATTAGTCAACAACAGATATCACATAAGTCTAAATCGAGTCTCTTGCTTACTTTGACTAGATTGCTTTGCATACCTCGGATTTTGAGCTTTAGCCCTTGAGCATAATAGGAAAAAATTTGGATATGGATGATGCATCCTAAGCTAGTATTGAAATTGCATATCATTCAATTTTGGTTTTTTTTGCAGTTAGTAGAATATGTCCTAGCTTAGTCTGCCTCTTCAGTAGTAGTATTGTATAGACTGGACTCAGACCCAGCATATTTGGATGGCTAGGCTGAGGATTGATTGATGGATATTGGAGGCCCTGTATGGCCTATTGACTGGTATGGTAGTACTATGTCCTAGGCTTATTGCTACCTTAGCTGAATTATTCAGTATTGTTTTATTTTGCTATGCCACATACTTTAGTGGCCTTATTTTCAGTAGTTGCTCACTTTGCCACATGCCTAAGTGGCCTTACATTTTATATGTTGCTTTGCTTTTGCCACATGTTTCAGTGGCCTTTCTTTTCATAATAATCTGCATGTTGTATGTATATTTTATGGCTTAGATATATGTATAAATGGCATGTCTAGGATGCTAGAATTTTATCATGTTCAGTACTTATGTTCTTTTATATTCAGCATGTTTTATTACGATCATAATCATATTAGGAGTACATTTATTCAGCAATTGCAGTTATTTTTTTTACTTTTTTAGCCTCACCTTGCTTATTTAGTGTTTTATATGTTACATCACATACCTGTTGCTTGCTATAAATGGATGATTTATAGTATTCCATTTCTTTCATAGCTTGTTGCACCTTTACTGCTTGCATGTGTAGATAAATTAAAATGTGATACTTTAAAAGTTCAGTTCATTTAAAATAGCCTAAAATATACTTAGACAATTGTCTAACTGTAACCTTTTTGTTTTGTTGGCTGGGGCCTTGGCATTTGTGATACCGATAAATGTCAGATTCGGACGTGTTCGTGGGCAGTGTCGTAGAGGAGGAGCCAGTTCAGGAGGAGGACCTTCCAGCTGCTGTTTAGATAGTTTTGCCTTGTTTATTTCAGTGAGGACGAGAGTCTTTCATTTTACAGTTATTTATTTCAGTTTGTAATAATTAACTTTTTGGATGTACTTACTTTCTGCATTGTGATGAGTTACTCTATTGCATTTTCTTTTCCCTACTATGTATGCGTGTGGATGTTACTCTATTTTGTACTGCTTCTGCCACTTTGATATTTATATTGATGAATATTATAGTCCTTGGTGACAAGTCCTTGACTTAAGGTAGGTTGGGTTCGCCTAACTTTACTTAAGTTGGGGATTTGCTACAGTTGTAGCATCGTACTTCCTTATTACCAGTACGGGGGCCCCACAGGCATGTCTTGGCCTCTCTTTTATTTAAGTTATAAATGATTATTTATAGCTTTTTCCTTCCTTATTGTATTGCTAGTTGCTCCCTTGTTGTTTCTTAGAGGATGTAAATGGTGATATTACAAAATACATATAAAACTTATCAGCTTAAAATATACTTAGATAATTGTCTAACATAAGATTTTTCTTTTCTTGGCTGGGGCCCTACATTGTGAAACCGATAATGGCAGATCCTCTTCAATTGATGATCAGGAACTAGGTGTGGAGCCATATCCAGAGGAGGAGCCTTTAGAAGAAGCAGTCGTTTAACTTTCTCTTATAAGTGAGGATGAGCGCATCTTTATTTTTATTGATTAAACTTTGAATTAATGTAATAATACAGGCACCCTTGACTATGTGTTTGAATTATTATGCATTTTATTCTGAGTCATATTTCATTATATTTATACTGTGATGCTTGGATGTTTCTTATTATAAATCACTTTCGCACTCTGTATAAATTCTTATTAAGTTACTGAATGTTTGATTCTATGCTTACTCCTTCCCTTATTAGGTGGATTGTGGATTTCATCCTAATCCAATAATAAGTGAAGGGTTAGCTAGAGTGACATACCACCCCTTAGCTTAATCTTGTGGATTAAGGGGTGGGGCGCCACACTAGGGTTGTTACAAAATTAAATTTGTTGTACTTACTGTCCAATAATAAAAGTACGAAAGAAAAGTAAATCTAAAAGTTTACCAAATCTAGGAAAATTTATTTTCATTATGATTTAATGTGATGAGATATCTTATGAAACTATGATAATTTAATTTATTCTTAAAATATTATTTTTTACCTAACTAAACTAATGATGTTATGAAACAAAGATAATTAAGACCTTACTTAACCTTAACTATCAATCAATGTCATAGGTTGATCCAAATTGTAACCTCCTTCAACCTTACCACACTAACATTTCAGGATGACATAATAAACTTGTATTAAAATAACATAAAACTCTAAATTAGTCATATGTAACTTAAATTCAAGATAAGAAGCTTAGACCTTGAGTGGTAAGCATGGTAACCAAACTTTGGGATATGGATTAATGAGTTTCCTTATATAAAATCCCTTGCTCTCCAACCTTAGACCCAAATTCAAAGTAGTCCTATGGTATCAATATGAGTCTAATAGGACATTATTTAAAGTATATTTGTTGTTGATGCAAGAAGAGTGAGGATAGGAATACCAGGTGTATGTGTTGGGCTAGACCATCACCTATGAAGTGCTATGCATGAGGAGACCCACTCTTAAGCCAAAATAAAAAAACTATAAATACCAAGGTGTTGATTAGGAGTTTGATATGTCATAAATATATTGATAAACTAGCAAGTTTATTTTGCGAGCCCAAATAAAGACAAGCTAAGCAAATGCAAGACATAAGGAGTAAGTAATGATTTCATAAGGATGGATCCTTTAGGTCTAATAAAATTGAATAAGATCTATTCTTAAGAAGCCTATTAGGATGGTCAGTGAAGTTAAGTAAAATTTAAGAGAGAAAGGACTATTAACCTTAGGTTAGACCCAACCCGATATGGTCAAATTTGAGCTTTAAGTAATCAAAAGACTATACTATGAGACTATATATACTATTAAGATCTAAAACAAAATAAATTCAGGTTACATCTCATAAGGTTTCATAAAAGAGGTCAAACCAATTAGTTTAGGATTAATAGCTTAATTTGAGACTAAAAGGATGATAGTCCCATAAAACATATATAATTGATATAATCCTTCATCTGACTAAAGATTAAAACACTAAAGTTAATTTAGATTATATTTTGGTAGTTAAAAGAAGTTAATTTATAATCCTAGAACTTAAGATTTCATTCATAAGTCACCTACTTTAAGTGCTGATTAAACCTAAGAGGTTACCCATAAATTCTACTTATAAAATTAGTAAAATACATAAATATCCTAAATTAAAATATAACATTAGAGAGATTATAATAAATAATCAAGATCTATAAGACACTCATCCAAATACTAAGAAAAATACATTTAACATAAATGAAAAGTAGACTAATAAAATGTTTATGACTTTACATTTACAAATGCTTTATTTTCAAATATAATGAAAATCTATATGTACATGGATATTATAATATTTACACTTTATCATTGTTACACCACTTTGAGCTACTTGTTAACTGTCATTATTGAAATATTTTGCCATATTTTGAATCATGTTTTTAGCAATGGATAACATCTTGTGAGAAATTGTGAAAGAATAAATAGTTCCAATTTGGTGATTTTTTATGGTATGTACAAATATTTATTAGGATAGGGCAAGTTTAATATTTGAAGAAATACGAAAGTTGTACCTTGCTTATGAGGTGGGATATGTTTAGAGATGTGATATTGAACCCAATGAAATCAAAAACGTATTTGATTCCCATATTCTATCTTTGCCCAACAAAATAATGTACATAGATAGACACAAAATATACTTCTATTTTCTTAAATATTGCGATATATTTTCGTGGCAAGAATAAGTTTTTGCATATTTAGTGACGGGTACTTTCTTTGGAAAAGGCTGAAAATATTTGAGAAAATGCTATATATCATTATAAAAATGATTTATTGCTCTAACATTTGTGCTGTAGATAAAATATGCCTCATATCATAAAAGTCGCAAAAGATACTAGTTAAGAAAATTTATAACATGCCTTTCTAATATTTTTTCCTACTTGTATGTTGTTTACTTTCAACACATTGCTTATATATATATATATATATATATATATATATATATATATATAATATAATGCGTAATGTCCAAGTACTCATATTATGGGATTTAAATCTTAGCATAACTTACATGTCAGTTCAGGAGCATTTGGATGGGCTAGAGTTGACTCAAAGGAAAAAGTTCATATTTATAACTAAGAGATGATCAAATAAAAGTTTTGTTTAAATATTTCAATTTTCCTACAAATGCATATTATTCTTAAAGCCATGTATAATTAAATCTGGATGATGCAAGAATGAATTTTGAATATTTTGCATTTTTAATTTAATAAAATGGATGGTTTGATTTTATTTGAATGACTCTAAAATATTTTGTTTGAAATATTTTATATGTACAACTCTACTTAAATAACTCAATTGGGTCCTATGAAGCAGATTATGCTTCTAGTGTTGGGTTAGTTAATTAATATAGCACTGGATCACCATAGTTGACATTAAAACTCTTTTTTGTTCTAATAGCAATTGGGTTAATATTTGATCTGAAATATGCACTAATAAAGTTATCATTACAAAAGAAAAAATAAAATCACTCGTACGAATATTATTAAAAGAATTATAAAATATATGAATTTGTAAAGAAAAAAAATAGTAATGCAAGATTGAAGCATCAACAACAATTTAAAAATAGTGTTACTTAAAAAAAGATATTTAGGACTACATAAATAAATGAAAATGATATTTTGACAATAACAACTCCTATAATGTACTGCATATCCAATATAAAATAACATAAGCAAGAATGTAGTTCTTTGTTAACTAAATATGCTTATGTAACCAAAGCAAATATTTTAGATGCAAGGAAATGAATAGCAAGAGAAGCCGCTAAGAAGTTTGTTGAACAATTAAAAAATCTATATTATTGACAATGATGTTTAACTATGAAAACATGTATAGCACAATCCTAAGAGAAGGTGAATTCAGTTATTAAAATTTTTTGGATATTAAAAATGAGGTTAAGAAAAAGTAATAAAATTCACACTTAGCACTAGATACTCATAAAATAAAATAAAATAAAATGCAAATAAGAAAAATAGCATGTATATCTATAGTAGTTCAAATCCTTTTGATCATATAATGACCAGTGACTTGCAAGAAAGGATCATAAAATACCTTAATATTAATTAAGTAAAAATGTTCAAACGTGACATTAGTAATCTACAATGAGTTGGGGCATGATTTACTTTGTACAATTCAAAAAAAAACTTCAAAGTTACAATAAAATGATAAGGGAGCAATAGAGTAAACCCATTATGAAAGATTAAGGTATTTAAGCAAATCATATTACTCAAAAAATCTTTATTTGCATCTTCTTTTATAGGGGCCATCTTAGTTTCACTTTTTAAGGTGCACCTCCTGATCCATGGAGCTTGTCATCAAAAGAGTTCACAATTTTGAGACCCTAACGATTGATGAATTTGTGGATACATTAGGACCATTCGTGATTTGTATCCTTGATGTAGTTGTGGGATGGCATCTTATACCATCTCTTTGTTAAGAAAATTAATTTTCCAAATATATACGTTAGAAAATGTAGTTAACGAGAGAGATATTGAAGATTCTTTAGAGGTGCAGGAGTTAAAGACATTGATAGGAATTCAAGGGAAAAGGTAGATCATATAAGAATTTCTAAGCCTTTTAAAAACCATGTAGTTAACTTCATTGTGCTTTTTGATTATTGACACATCCTTAAATTAAATATCCAATTACTACTTTAATATAAGGGTATTAATGTACAATTTCTAAAAAAAATCTAAGTAAAAAGTCAGAGAGAGAAAGTCATTCATTTAAGTAATAGCATGCATGTTTTTTTAATAGAAATAAGAGTTAAACTAGATTGAGTCATTGACCAAACTATTTATTATTAAAAATGATATATTAACTATGATAATCAAGTCAAAAAGAAAGCGCTCAAGATATGATGGTGTAAGTTCATAAAGATGTGTTTAATTTTTTATTCATTAAAAATTAGGCATTGTGTAAAATATAAGTTAAAAGACAACTTCTAAGTGAAATTTGAAAATTAAAGATCAAACTACGTATATGCATTTCAAGACTCAAAAATTCATTTTTATATATGAATTTGTATAGACCATTACAATAATCTTAAGATCTTTGTTCTAAATTTTCAAAAAAATAAATGACTCATATAGGTAGGATAGTACCTCTCATCTAACCTAGAGATAACATGAAAACTTAGAGTACTAAAACTAGTTATTTCCATATGAGCTACTCTAGTAGTTTGTCTCTCTAAATCTTTGAGAGCTTAATGAAGGTGTCCTTCTAAGAAAACTACCTTCTTATTGTCTCCCATTATCACTATGTGATATATTTGAATTGAGAACTCATTTTCGATATTGTCCTTATGCAATGTAAGTTTGATCTTACATAAAATGTGCGGCCTCGATAATTACTTTAAGATTCGATGCTTGGATTATTTCCTCTTGTAATGTTGATACTTCCATGACTCTTCCATGACTGCAAAGATGATAATCATCTCTATGAAAATTTGGCTTTTAAATGTCTTAGAGCTCAAAGCCAGTTTAGATTTAGAAAGAAGATGAACATGAGGAATTTGAAATCTTAAAAAAGGAACTCAAGCACATAATCCCTAAAGTGTGTGTCATTTTTGCCAATGGTTCAAAACCATCAACATATCATAATACATGTATTTATATTCTAGTCATATCATTATAAATTAGTTAACCATAACTCAATTGTTTTCTTATCTTTTGAAAAACAAGTATTTCTAACTTATACAAATCATTGCCAATTAATGATTCTAAGTATATGTTGAGATTTGTGTTCTCTTATAACTATTAACTAAACTCCTCAAAATAAGAGGATAATTATGAACATTAACTTATTTTATTTTGTATTTCACATTGTTTAGTTAAAGTATGGGTAGTTAAACCTTATAAGAATACAAACTCTTTTAGTTTCTAAGAATATATTGTTTGATAAAGAAGTCTTTCTCCAAGTAGACCTAGGTTGATTTTTTACCTGAACTACAATAAACCCTCATCATTTTTATTTTTATTTTATTTTCCTTTTTATTGTACTTTTTACAATCATAAAGCAAACTTGATTTAACAAATTACTAACCATCCTATCTCTTAAAATAAACCCCTTAGCTTAAACCATGATAAATAAGAGCGAAGAGAGAATAAATAAAAGAGCAAGGAATATAAGATTCCATTTGGGTTGCCCAAGATATTCTAGGCTACTATTATTGGTAATCCATTTGATCAATAAAGAGTCTTCAAGTCCCTTAAATTTAAGTAATTTATAAGATAATGGGTTAAGAAAATAGTTACACTATTCTCAACTAAATAGTTTGTTGTATTTCTCATGTACATGTTAACTTTGATACAAGAAGCAAGCTTGATGCAACAAAGAGAATACACTATTACACTAGTTATAAATTCAGCTAAATTGGCAATTGTTATTATGACAACCTAAATAGGGAAGTCTTAAAAGTAAAAAAAAAGTTGTTATGCTAAATATAAGTTATATAAAAAAATTGAAAAAAGCCCATCCTCGAAGATAATAATATAAAAGATCTTGATGCGATAGTTTAGGAGCAAGACATTCCTTCAATTATGTGATATAAAAATGTTAATACTTTGATGAATTTAAATTATTGTTTATAGGTGTTAAGATCTCTAACAACAAGTTCTAATGTGAATATACAGCAAAACCCACAAAACTAAAATTCATATAGATCTCGAAATAATCATAGAGAAAATAATCATCCAAACACAATGATATACATAGAAAACCTGATAATGGGAAAAACAACGGAGCCATGCAATCAAGAATATCCACTATGAAAAATTATCGAAATTTTATAGAGTTATTCTTGAGAAACCCTAACATGAAAGAAGATGAAGTTTGCACAGCTAAGGAAATCACATCCTTCTCTTTATACTTTCACTTGGTTTTCTAACTCAACTCTAGAACACACAATAACTTCTATATAGTCAACACCACAACTAACGAGCCATCACTTTAGCCCTCCATTATAGGCACCGACGTAGCACTCCACTATAGCCACCACCGCAGCACACCGTTGTAGCAACCACCATAGCACACTAATGCGACAACCACCGTAGCACACCACTGCAACTACCGATGCAGCCCGTTGTGGTCACTGCTGCAGCATGCCGTTGGAGCACTTATGTGCAAATATCCAGTGAAGATCTCCATCAACACCTTCCTAGAGCAACCACCGCTGTAGCCTCTTGCTATTGCCCTTGGCTACTACCTCTGTTAAGGTCTTTGGCTCTAGCCACAACCCTAGGGGCTACTTGTGACAACCCTATGTTGTTAGCATGCAAAATAAATATTGATTGATTCAATTTTTAGCATCATTGCTTTTAGAACATCAAGATAAGCCTATTTGGAAAATTTGAAGTCCATTGGACTTCTCTAAGTCAAAATTTGCAATTTGATCAGTCTAAATGCCCTAGTCTAGACCCAAAATATGTTGATCTCTGAATTAAAATCTGATTGCATTTTTGAATTCCTCACCCCCAATTTAGTTAAGGATGAAATTTTGGTGCAATTTGGAGTTCATTTGGGCAATAATTCAATTTAATTTAAAATGGTTCAATTGCACTTAAGGGTTCCATACAATTTAAAATTGCATTTAAACCTTCGGCCATTTTTAAAACAGCGGGCACGATCTGAACCGTCCATTCTTCGGGTCAGATCGTGCGGCCCGCATTTTAGATCAGGATCTGTCAATCCAGATCGTTCCGCTGTTCGGTCGAAAGATCGGACGGTAACGATCCACCCGCAGTAAATAGCGTGATCCGTCCGTCAGATCCAGCGATCTGAATCCAACGGACGATCTGCTCCCCGCGTTCGGTCGTTAGATGTCCGAGGATCTGGACCGTCCCGTCCCAACGAACGATCCATCAGACGGCTGCCACAACTCCCAGCGCTGTTCATCGTCTTCTTCGCTCCGCTCAGAATCCCCGACAGGGAAAATCAAATCCCCGACAGACAGAGCCTGTCCCCCACTCACTTCGCCAGCTCAGCATAGTCGTTAGAGGCTTCCTTATTCCCGTAAGGCCTCTGAGACGGGCTCTCCAGCCCGATACCCCAGTTTTGGAAATTCTGAGAGCTCCTCATAACCCGAGCTCTCGGGCCAAGCCAAGCCAAGCCTAGTCCCAGCATTCCCTCTCAACACCTTCCTGAGGCTATAAATAGCCTCAGACCTCACCTCAGAAGCTTTTTGCTATTCAGTTGAGTTCATTTCCAATTCTTCCTCCGCTCGCCATTGCTTCTCTGCCAGGCTACTTCCAGTCGCTCCCAACCTTGCATACAGCTGATAGAGGGTAACTCTTGGAGTTCAGGACCTCTAAGAGCCTCTCTGCTGCTTCGTGTCAGGCTCCGTCATCCAGACCAGCTCAGACCAGTAAATCCAGGTACCTCCAATCGGGACTGAGTCATATGGGCTCAGATCCTTCTCAATTTTGATCACCACACTCTTCTTTAGCTTTGGCAAATTGTTTGCAATCAAATTGCTGGGTTAGGAGAGGTCTGTTCGATCGTATCGACCGAACGGACTGTCCGTCTCTTAGAGCTTGGGACAGGCTCTGTCTGTGTAGCCGTCGTTCTTTAGCTCTGGCTTGGCTCGAGGACTGAGAATTTTGACGATTAGGGTTCGCCCTGATCATTCTCAGTCGGGGCCAGGCGCAGGGAAGAAGACGACAGCGCGAGTCGGGTCAACCCGTGACTCGCGCTGTCCAACGGTAACGGGCCCTCAGGCCCGAACGGCCCGCGCGTTTTGGGATCGGGTCAGCGCCGGGTCAAACATTAAATAACTTATTTAATATTTATTTTTCTTAAGGAAATTAGGAAAATTAAATTAGAAAATACATAATGTATTTCTTTAATAACTTTTAATCCACTGGTCAAAATTCTATGATATCATATATGAAAATGTTCAGAAAAATCTCAGGAACTTAAATATAAAATAAAATCATACATCTGATGGTTAGATCTTTAATATTGCCTAATTACAGTGAATCCTAATTATGGCAGATTAGTAAATGTACTTATCCAATTTGTATGTTTAGGGTGTCATTAGTTCACTGATGTTAAGTAGATTGCATGTGCCATGTATAACATTTTTTTGAGTTCTGTAATTTTAGTTATGCCCTAATCTTGTTAAATCATAATTAGTGAATTTTAGGGTTTATACACATTGGATCTTAGTAAACTCAGTCTCTGATTACTTGCATGATTAATCAGGACTTGTATGCCAAATTTCATGTAATTGGAATGGTTGAATTTTTACTTATGTGCTAATCCTTTTTGCTTGGGATTAGGGTGTGATTAACACTAAGTAACCACTATTTATTAAACTTTAATTATTATTTTGACTTATAACAGAAAGCCAAATGAAATGAAATCATCTTTTATAAACTTATTAAGTATACTTGAATAAATCCAAAGCTATAGAATCTTAAATATCTTAATTAACTTAAGAAATCTTAAGATTTGGATCAAGCTTTTAAGACTTGATCTAGATCTAGAATTGCCACCAATAATGCATAATTAATCCACTGATTTGACATTGATCTTTAAATACACACTTGATTTGACTTAAGGTTGGAGAAGGAGCCAAACCCTAATCTACTTAAAGAAAATCTAAAACCATAAAAACCCTAAGTTAACTATATTGATTACAAGACTTTGAATTGAACATTTTCCAATAATGCATTTGATTTACTATTGATTCTAAACATTTGAATTAGACAAAGTAAGGTTAATAATAACCCTTTGTGATTTCACAATCTGAATCGAACCTTAAGATCCCTAATTTTCTCTTAAGTAATAAACCTGCATAACAAGATCATTAATACTAGGTTGATTTAACAAGTGATCAAATCCTTAACAATATGCTTGATTTACACTCCATAATCTTAGCCTAAGTATGATCAGATGATTCCATCATCTGATCTAATCACCCTAAGATCTAATTATGAACTAGAACCTAATAGTCTAAATATCAACACCTAAAGGAGAGATCTTGATATTCTCTTCATAAGATCATCTTGAATTAGTTAAGAGACCTAAATTCATATATCATGAGGTAGGAGGCCTTGTATGAATCCTCGTGGTAGAAGCATAGAAGATCCCATCACCTTAGATATCGATCTATTCTCCTTGTGGTAGTAGTTCCTTAAGACATTAGAAGAGATACATCTCCTTGTGGTAGAGTCCATATTAAGTGATCCTTGATCACATTTGATTGATGAAACATTATATAGGACTTACCTATTAGTTTAAGATTTGTAGTCTTGATAAATCCTTGCTCTATAAATAGATTTGATTGAACCATGATTATTGGGTAGTGTAGTATAGGATACCCATATTACTGGTTCCCAGTAATATTCTGGATTGGTTGAGTCACTCTAAGTAAAATTTGTCTTTGTTATATCCTGCGGGCTTAAGCAAATATAACATCACTTAGATAAATCAATCAATCATAAGAGTGTATTAAATGGGTACCCATTCCTTAGTTTTATTGAAGGATAGTTGCCATCGGCAATGCCTCCTAGCGAAAATCGCTTCAATATGTATGGCTTAAATAAAACTAAGAAAAGGGGAATCACCTTCCTTAAGACGCTAAGTATGATTGTGAGTTTAGAGACTAAATGCTTAGTTTGAGATACAAAATCATCATCAGATGGCGCCTCCTAATGAAGATCGCTTTATTAGGGTGGCGTAATCAAACTAAATGTTGTGTCCTATCTTTGCTGCATATTTAATATGTGTATACAATCACCCCGCCTAGTGATCTTTAAGTAAATAAACAACTTTAACTAAATATCAATCTAGAGATTTGGAGTCAGAATCCTTTTAGCAGGATTCTACACAGTGAAGACTTATGATTCATTTTTGTGTCTTACTATATTCTTCATGGATTTTAGGATTTTTCATTCATACCATATTATGGCATAAGCATAAGCATAAACATGAGTTGAACTCATTCCTTCTGTTGTGACACATGGTTATCAGTGATACAGTATGAGATACAGAATGTTATATATACACAGACTGGGAAATTTCAGGGTATATTTGTGTCACCATACTGACTTCCTAACTATTGTGCTTACATTGGACTGTACGACTCATAAACCTTTAGTGATAATTCTGTGATATACCGTGGTATGGCATATTTGTGAGCATTGTTTCAGTGGCATATAGTGCAGCCTATAGCATCCTTCTCAGCATTTGACCTTCCTTTCACCTTGGTTTACGAGCATTTGTCATTTTCATTTTCTTTCAGTATTTAGCTTTGATGCAGTTTTACCTTGTTTAGTTCTTACAGCTCAATTATTTGATGTCTTTACAGTTTTTTTTTCTGCACTTTTACTTTACATTCTTGCATGTTCGTTATGTTTAGTTTAGCTTGTATAGCTAGCTTCGATGTGTTAGACTTCTTGTCTAACACTGGGTACTTTTGGGATCCGGCAATTTGCTAGATCACGAGCAGCTGTTGGAGGCAGGTCAGGAGGACGTCCCAGGGACTCAGGAGGAGCACTTGGAGCTGTAGGGGATTGAGCACCTATTTTTACTTTCTAGTTCTTTCCAGTATTCTAGCTATACTCTTTATATTTCTGCATTTTTATGGTTTGTAATAAAACTCTAGATGTATTTTACTTTCTTTTCTGAGATGGATATTTACTACTGCTTGAGATGAATGCATTTCTGGATGTTTTGCTTTTAGCTTCCGCACTCTATTATACTACTATACATAGTATTGTGATGTGATCGGCGTACTTGAAACGCTGATATATTTTATAACGTACATGAGTTCCTCCACTCCCTTGCACCTCATGTACGTACTAGTCTAATACCCAAGATGAGTATTTCATTCTTATCTTGGATATTGGCTCTCGAACCTACTCGTAGGGTTCGAGTCAGCGGCCTTCAGTATGGCCTCGTCTCTTTAGCCTATTCGGGAAGATGGGTCTTACATGTACGGCCCACCGTTCCGGAGTAGTGCACCGTTCCGCCGCCAATCTATGAATTATACTCGTATTTTGCGCACGGCGACGGGACGGGGCGTTACACTACTACCCCCTTCTCCTTAGCACTGACAAAGCTTGTTTATGCATCATATCCAGCCCTCCACCTATTTAAACTTTTATATAGGGTCATGAAAAACATTATATTTTCCCTAAACAAGCATTGGGTCGCAAAAGACAAGCCCTTTCACTGCTTAACTTCGTCACAGGCATCTGTGTGCGCCCGAGCGCCCAGGCCTCGATCTAGAACTGCACTGCCTGGGTGCGACTGGGTGCCTAGCGCATGAGCGCCTACTCCTCGGGTTGTAGCCTCTATTGGGTGCTCGGAGCACACTTAAGCGCCACTTGCTGCTGGTCTGGTGCTGCCTTGCCCTATAGCCCTCGGGATCCCAAAGAAACACCATGCCTTGCCTCGGAACCCTCTAGAACACCACCGGAAATCTGTCGGCACATTTTGTGCCAATCCAGTTAGGCAATTGTTAGGTGTGGAGCATGATTGAATTGACATGGAAAGTGCCAACCGAGTTTTGGTGGTGTCCTAAAGGGTTTCGAGGCAAGGCATGGTGTTTTGGTGGGATCCAGAGGGCTATAACCCGAAGAGTAGGTGCTCAGCCGCTAGGCGCATGTGGCTCAGAGACATGTGTGCCCAACTACTTGTCGTATAGACACGTGCACGCTCAGGTGCACATAGACGCCTGCAGTGCAGCTTTAGATCGAGACTTGGGCGCTCAGGCCCGCCCATGCGCCCACTGTGAAGTCATGCAGCAAAAGGACTTGTCCCTTGACCCCCAAGGCCTGTTTAGGGAAAAATAGTGTTTTTCTTGACTATATATAAGAGAATAAATAGATTGGGGGGCTATATATGATGCATAAGAAAGCCTTGTGAGTGCAAAGGAGAAGGAGGCAGCAGGTTGGAGCCAAATGCTACACTAAAGGTCACAGCCAATGGCAGAACAGGGAGGCTGCACTAGGAAGCGGTTGATGGAGATGTTCACCAGAGACTTGCATGAAAGGGCCGCAGCGGCGTGCTGCAAGAGGTGACCATAAGGGGGATGCATCGGTGGCCAGAGCGGTGTGTCGTAGCTGAGTGCTATTGCAATGCCTACAATGGAGGGCTGAAGTGGTGGCGCATTGGCTACGGTGTTGATTACAGTGGGAGTTGTTGTATTTTCAAGAGTTGAGTTAGAGAACCATAAAAAAAGCATAGAGAGAAGGATGTTAAGATTTGTGTGATCTCCCTAACTTTGCAATCTTCTTCTTCTGGGTTAGGGTTTCTCGGGAATAACTTTGTAAACTTGATGATTTTTCATAGTGGATATTCTTAGAGGTGTCTCCTTGATATTTCCCATTTTCAAGTTTTCCATAAATATTCATGTGTTTGGACAATTATTTCTATGTGATTGTTCTGAGATCTGTATGATTTTTTATTTTGCAGGTTTTGCTCCGGATTCACTCTAGAATTGGTGGCTAGAGATCCTAACAACAGAAATGAGATAGACTGTTTTTTATTTAAGAGGTTTGTAAATTGATATATTATACTACTATTTTTTGTTAATGACATTTTATTTACATAATCACATATGAAGTAGTTATCTAAAAAGGTTGAAGAAAAACTTAGCTTCATTAAGGTGTTATTTAAGTTTAATATTGAAGACAAAAAACATAAAGAGCTCCTTTATGATCACACTTCAACTTGTTCAATGAGAACTTATTAAAGACGAAGGTTGAAAGTAAGAGTATGTCTAGTTTTCTACATGCATCAATTGTTTGTAGTTTAATATGTATCTTGTTAGATTTTGCTAATGTGGTGAAAGTTATGAGCTGCTTCAATATAAATCTTAAAGATATAAGTTAGGCAGTCAATAGATGAGACTTGCATTCTACTAATGCAATTTTCAGTACAACTCTATATTAATTAGAACTATCTAATTTTAAATGATAACTCAAACAATAATTTGAGTGGAGACCTCAATAGTTATACAAACATTAGTAGATGTGTGTTTATGCTTTGAGAGATAACTATGAGCTTGATGATGCAATTTTAGAGTAGCATTTCTCTTCCAATCATTAAAGCTAAGTACATGACTACATGAGAAGCTAGAAAAGAGACAGTTGAAATATATTGGAGTTAGGTTATACAAAAGACAAAAATACTGGTTTACTATGATAATTAATAGGTTGCTCATATGGCAGTGAACCTCATATTTTATGCAAGGACAACACATAATTAGGCACCATCTCATTTATAAAGCTAGTTGATGATAGAATTCTTCAGTAAAAAATAGTAATTAGCACATAACTTTTTGATATGTTAACAATGATAGTCAGCATTTGACATTGAAGCAAATTTTTTGTTTCAACTGGCCTCCAAATTACTTATTTTAAACCTCCTGAATATCTATTTCTCATAATATTTTATTTCTCATTTTTTAGTAATAAAATCAAATTACTTTGATACAACCTAGAATGTAGGTGAATACTTTGGTGCTACCCTTGGACATAGGTGCATATTCATTGAATCATATAGAGTTGGTGCGTTTGTGCATGTATTTACTTCAATATTATTTCTTGTGAGATTTAACATTGTGCTCAGAAGTTTTTTTCTACAATATATAACCCAACATATTTCTCTTGTGCTTTTTTGATTTTTTGCAAGACAATAGATAGTTGAACTTATTATTTTCTAATCCAAATTGGTCACAAAAAATAGAAGTTGTTTTGCAAAAAGGCCATCCGGAAAGATGCTATTAATAAAAAAGTAGGATTAAATGCGATGGTATCCATTACATTTACTAAGGGACATGAAGATATGATAGCTCAAATACTAAGCCTATTTTACATCCCTTTATTATGAGGAAACAATATTTAATCTTAAATCACATAATTATTCTACAATGATTAGAATTAAAGTTCATTAGTGAATAAACATCATTAACGTGAGTCAATAGACATCAATATCGTTAAATTTATAGCTTAGTGGGGGAGAGTGGGACAAGTTAGGCAACATAATGGGATCAACTGTCAATTAATTAGCAATAGACTTTAGATTTGATATAGGCAACATATTTAGGCAATTAGGCAACAAAATGTCATATTAACTATCAAGTAATTAGGCAATATAATGGGAAGCATATTGCATGAGAAGCTAGCACAGATTATCTAAATAAATATATTTAGTCAATATAACTTTAGAGAGATGCCAAGTATCAACAAAAAGTTGATAAATAGATATAATTTGCTAATAAAGCTTTTTTTTCAAGCAATGCACAAATAATGATTAGTACCAAGGAAAGAAAGCAATGCACAAATATGAGAACTATGATGTATAAAGAGGAGAAACAGCCCATCAAAGCTTCATCAGAGGCTGATAAGGTCTGTTGTGATAAAACCAAATCTAATCATCGATGTGAGCTGTGTGAAGCAAATTTGGGTAAGCTTTAAAACTAAAGAAATTTAAAATAACTATAAGAAGAGTTTTCAAAACTCAAAATCCCAGAACCTTAGATAGATACTATCATGTTTAGATAAACTACAAGTTGCATTTATTTTATGCCATTGATTGTATAAAAGAAATTTTCTTTCAAGAATACAAAGATAAAATGATTAAAAATAAAATAAAAGATTCAAGATGATGCAAAAAAATAACAATATCTTAATTTAATGAGGATTTTGCCCAAAGTTTAACCTACTCACATACACAATCAATATATATATTCTCTCGAGACGAAAACAATGGTTGGCATTACTCCTTTTCACCATAACTTTATAAAAGGATGTATAAAGTGTTTAAGCACTGAGAAAGCAAAAATACAATTGAAAAACACTTGGCTTAGTTTCAAATTCTCACATATAAACAATAAAGGCCCCTCTTAAGAAGTAAATAAAAATTTTTAAAGCCAAACTATAATCATTGAATAACACAATTTTTAAACAAAAGGTTTTTGTTACCATAAATATCAACTAAAATGCACCAACACAAAGTCATAACAAAATTAAAAAATAAACAACAAACCTTTATATTTTTAATTTATTATATTTTAAAAAAATTTATATGCTTAACTTTGTAACAGAATAACCAAGAAAATTTAACGGCTAATTTTATATTTTGATGCCTAATTAAATCAAAACGGGGCAATCATATATAGCTTAAACTTGGTTTCAATGAGCTAATTAAAAGTTCATAATTATAGCACGACCTGCTTTTAACAAGTGCTAAAAATGTAAAACAGAAATAAACAAACTTTCAGGCTAATGGTAACACAAACCTAAACATATTAATAAACAAAACTTGAGGCAGACAGTTAACCCAGCCTGACCTATTTATATACTACAAATCTTAAACTAGAGCTCAATGGTGACGGCATAAGATGAATAGGACCTGTACAAAATTAGGTTAAGAAAAGAGCCCCACAAGCACAACCTTTTCACTGATTGCTGTATAGACCCTTGCGAAGTGCAGCGCTATAATCACCAAATTGGATATCAGTTGGTGGAATCATTTCAAAGGCATAGCAGATAGGCCTGCAGACCTGCAATGGCCTCGCAATCCCACAGAAATCAGAGAACATGCCGAAAGTCAGTTCGTCAAATGGGACCGACTCGGTAAGAAAAAAGAAGCAATCCCGGGCCAGTCTCTCCACCTGTAAATGATTTTGTATAAAATATCCATTCAAATGATTTGAAAAATAAGCATCACATAACTAATTATGTTGTACAATAAAGAAAGATTACATGAAATATAAATATTTAAAAATCTGAGTTTGATCAACATTCTGTGAGATGACTGGATACTTTCAGAATAAGTGTTGCTATTGAATGAAATTTACTTTTATTATGGGTCTATTAAAAAAACCTCTGACTTTTTGTCCCTCCCATGTTTCAAAAATTTTTCTGAGCCAATCATATTATAACCTACTACTAAAAAACAAAAAAATTACAACTCTAGGTACAAAGCTACCTTCATAACCTCTAGAGAAATGCCAAGAAGTCCTACAAAAAAGGTATCCCCCACCAAAATTGTGAAGTCCCGGCCACAGCAAAACTGACACAAAATTAGCAGCACAGTTACCAGATCTAAAATGAATGTACAAAAATAATATTTTCAAACATCAGAAAAAAGAAAAAGACTATCAAGAGGATTGGCTCCACGCTTCGTGCGGCAGCTGTTGTTAAGCTTCTTAAGCTTCATGATTACACCAAGGCTATTTTCCTCAAGAATAATGCCATCATACTTAAGCATCCAAGGAATAATGATACCACCGAGAAGGTGAGCAGCTCTAATTTCGGCTTCAAGGGGTGAAGAGGCCTCCACTATCACCAAGAGCAACAATAAGTTTGCCAGCATCATATCCTACACTGATCCGTCTAAAGGCATATTATCCCACCCATTTTATCTTTCTATCACCATGTCAACAAGAATTTACAAGGGATAGTATTGATGAGCATTCAACTTTTTTCTTGCAGAATTGGCCAAGAGATGATATTTTCATTCAACACTAATGCAATATGGCTTTGTTTATCTAAAATGCTATCAATATTACTGTTGAATGGGGATTTCTCATTCCGTTCAATAAGTTTTTTTTTTTCTTTCTCAAGTTGTTTATTATTTCTAACTTTGCCCCATATTGACAAATCATGCTTTTTAAGCAAATACCTAAACAAACCTTTAAAATGAGGGTGGTGCTCAAAACGAAGATGAGAGTGTGATAATTTCATAAATATAAAAATATCAAATTTTATGCATTAAATTGTCCCTTAGTTTTAAACCATCAATCCATACACTATTATTATTTAGGGCAATTTCTACAATCATCCTTATGTGCATTACTATTTTCTAAATTTTCAAACTAACAATATAACATCTAAATCTTTTTACTAAATATCTATTTTTCTACTAATGTACCTAAGATTTGATAATTTATAAAAATGGAACTACTATATCATAAATAAATTTCTTTTAGCTTGGAACTTATTGCAAAGAATAAGAGCATTGATTTCAAGGAAAAAGCTTTGACCACACAACGTAGTGCATTAGTTATGGACAAATCCTCAAAAATAAGCATAAGAAAATTCATAGATATCAGGCAATAAAAAAGGTGATGTAATTTATAAGATGGAATTATTAATTTCAAGATAGGTTGCTAAAAGAGATAAATTGAAATTCATCAATTAGCATGAGATTGATTTGACAAGATTATTAGTTTAAATAAGAGGGATAATTACAGAGTTTTACGAGAGAATAGAAACATATCATCCGTAGGAAATAAGCCTTTAAGCTCTAAAAAGAGCTCGTTGATGTATCTTCATCATTTGTTCTAGCTCACCTTGTTTGGGAATAGATATCCCTTGCAAGATCATGAGCGAGAACGGTGCCAAGAAACAAAAAAATCGCATAACATAAATTTTTACATGGCTCTAAAGATAAAACGTTATATACATCTGTGATTGCACTCAAACTTCTCTTTTTCCTTTGGAAAAATTTATGGGGATTTTGATTACATAGAAGATATCCCATACATAAGTATAGAAGGCTAGGTTGCAGTTTATGGTGTGAAAATACATAAATACCTCAAAATTTTAAAGATTGAGGATTAGATCGCTGCTGCTTGCCAAATAAGGTTCAACTTGATGAATCAATCTTTCCTTCTTCGACAATTTCCACTTAAAGACTAGCCATCCAAATAAAGCAATCACCTGTAATCATCCTCATTCTATATATCAACAAAAATTTATAATGTATTGTCTTAAATTATATCATGACCCACATCAAACTTAGGCATTGTATAATATCAATTTTAAGAAGGTATGGATTCTTCTCTCCATAAATCTTTCTTCAATTATAAAGTATCCGGTTTCAAAAAAATTGTCATAAGCTATGTTTCAACAATTAAAACAGAAACAGATTTTGAAGCTGCAACATCTAGCTTGTTGTTTGTGCTTTCAAACCTTATGATAAAGCAACGCTCCTTTCATCCATCAAAATTGTCACCCAAATCTATCAAGACTTGTGAGAGTGGGTTTAGTTCTACTTCACATAGTTAAAAAGATAATTGTAAAGAAATAACAATAATTGGCTCACAATCATAAGCTTAAGTTTTAGGGTTAAAATTTAGATCATTTGTCCATCTAACCTAACTTTAAGCTCTCCTAGTTTAAATGTAAGACTAAGGAAAATTGAAGAAATATAAACTAATTTATCGTGAATCCAAAATAGTGGTTTGTGATGCTAAGAGTGCAACCTTCAATAATTTATATAATAAATTAAAAATTATTAAGGGAGAGATACATTTATAAGCTAGTCAAATTAATAGATAAAAGAATTAAAGATTTGACACAATAAATATATCAAAGACAATAAAAAATTCTTTTAGGGATGAAAATATTTAACATAGATGGATGAATATTTTACTATAATTTTAATAAATGTTGTATCAATACAATTAAAATAAGTGAGTTTAATGGTTATAAATTAGTCTCAATTACACTTTCATTCGTCATATTAGTAAAACTGAGATTTGAAATTATTTAAAGCGAATGAAGATCGAAAAAGCGGTAGGATTGGATGGCTTCCCTATAGATGTATGAAAATATTTGGGTGTAGAAGAAATTTACTGGCTTATCAAGTTATTCAAATTTTATTTTGAAGATTAATGTTATACTATTCACAAGAATTAAGGCGGTGCTCAAAATTGTTCTAATTATAAACGAATCAAGTTAATGTGTCATACATTGAAACTTTGGGTGAATGTAATGGAATACAAATTACCAAAGGATATTTATATTTCTCAAAATCAATTTGTTTTTATGCCAAGTAGATATACTATGGAAACTATACATATATTAAGGGTTTGATGGAGAAATATAAAGAAAGAAAATAAACTCTTCATTAAATTTTATTGACCTTAAAAAAGCTTAAGACAATACCAAGGGAAGATCTTTGGTGACCTCTGGAGAAAAAAAGAATTTATGTGCATAATGTTACTAGAACTATATATAATAGAGTTATAACAAGTGTTTGATCATAGATGGCTTGTTTAATGATTTTCTTATTACTATTGGTTTACATCAAAGCTCATCTCTTAGCCCAGATCCTTTTTCTTTAATTATAGATGTTCATACTAAGCACATTTAAAAGGAGATTCTTTGGTGCATGTTATTTGCTGATAATATTCTTTTAATTGATAAAACTATGGGTGAAGTTTATGCAGAACTTGACTTATGGAGGACTAATTTAGAATCTAAAGGGTGTCATCTTAGTAGAACTAAAACAAAATAAATAGTGTAAGTTCAATTATTTTAGAAGCCTTAATCTCGAGAACAAAATAATTGATGACCATGTGATCAAGAAGAGTGAGAGCTTCAAGTACCTTCGTTCAATGATTCAAAGCAAAATAGAGAGTGATGTACAAATAAAATCAAGCTAGTTGAATGAAATAGAAGAGCGCTTTTGGAGTGTTGTGTGGTCCAAAAATCCCCTTAAATTTAAAAGAAAATTTTATAGAGCAGCTATACGATCAACTATGTTATATGGGGCTGAATGTTGGCCAATAAAAAAGAAACTTACCGATAAAATATGTGTTACAGAGATGAAGATGCTTAGGTGGATGATTGGGTATACTTGCAAGGATAGAATGAGAAATGAATTTATCCTTAGCAAGGTTGGAGTGGCTCCAATAGTAAATAAGATTAGAGAATATCGCCTTTGATAATTCGGGAATATTGAGCGTAGACCGTGCAACGCCCCTATTAGAAAATTTAGTTTATGAATTTTGTACATATTAAAAGAAGGGGACGATAAAAAAGAACATGAAAAAAAACTATTAAGATGGATCTTCTCTATTTGGAACTTAGCGAGGATGGGATTATATTTGATCGTGCACAATGGAAACATAGGATTCGTGTAGCCAACCCCACCTAGTGAGATTTAAGGCTTGGTGTTGTTGTTGTTGTTGTTGTTTGGTTCACCATCCTAACACATGATATTAGACCCAATAATTTGAATGGGTTCAAGTGATTTATGTTGTTTGTAGTTTTCATGTATCTTTACATCTTTTTTTATCATTACAAAGGAAAGCTTAAGAAAGAGTAAAATGCACCAGATTCTTAATGATCTTAAAGGTAGTTAGAAGGTGAGTGATGATTAATGTGAAGAGCTCTCTCACAATGGACTATTCAAATTAAAAAGATATTTGGAGAGAAATAGCAATAGCTGCACTACACTCATAAATTTGAATGAGCTATATATTCAACCACACACCGCAAGACAACTTGCTTCCAATCACTAATTTAACGCTACTCTCTGTTCATGTGATTTTTCTAATCATCAGTTCATTATTTCAAAAGTATTAAATAACAACTTGGTGAATGTCTCTTAGTATTTCACATAAACTTCTCCGCAACACAAAATGTTTTTTTTTTCTAAAACCTTCAAACCCTTCAAGTTGCTAACTGTAGAAAATCTCCTTTAAATATCCACGCAAAGTTAGGTATCCATGCAAAATGTATCTTTAGATTAAATATTACATAATTGAGCTTTTTGCAATCAGTCTCTCTCAAAAATTGGGTAAGATTTACTATCAACCTTGCAATGTATTTTTACTACCATCACAATTTTCTTTTACCAAATAAGAGAATATTTTCACTGTGGAAGAAATATTTCTGGTTCGAGTTTAACTATTCTCAAGTTATTCTTTTAGCATCACCTCATTGATGTCTTCTAGCAAGCATAGACTGCTAACGCCTCGTTACAAGCTTTTTGTATAATTAGGTTTCACAATACAATGTTTCATGATTTTATATTTTGATCATCCTAAATTCAATAGCTAAAACGATACAATCATAATTAATAAGAAAATTTGTGTCGGTTTCAACTTTTACTTCTAACATCATAATTTGTATGTGCAAATGAAACACAACAAAAAAAAAAAAAACTTTCAAATGTGAACTTTTTCCTGTTTTCCTAGTATTTAATTAACCAGGTATGTTTGCTAATTGCATCTACCGAGGACTAACTAGGCAAACAAGCGCACCCCTGATAACTTTCGGTGACCATCTTAAAGGTCAAGTTCTTCTGAAGGACTAGAACATGGTTAACATCCTGCAGTTTCCATGTCGAATTACTCCTAATATGAACTTCACGAGAAAATTGTCAAAATAATCCTTGGACTCTTGCAATTTGTTCATTTTAGTCCTTGAATCCTTATATATGACAATAGTAAAATACTAAAATGAATAAATTGCAGGAGTCTAGAATCATAACTTCACCCTACAAATAATGTCCCAAGTTAATCAACGATAAATCTTTACAAACTTCTTTCCAACACAGCAATGCAACAGCTAATTGCACAGATTTAAGTGAAATAATGCACCAAATCAATGATTCAAGACTCAAAAGAACAATTAACATGATAAATTAAGGCATCAACAATGCCTTAACTATTTGAACAGATAAGCATACATACAATCATAGTTCATTAATTATTGCAAGCCTTGAGCCTTTCTCTCACTTGAGGTCATCATATCAAGATAGAACAGAAATCTTAGAGACAAGCAATGGTACATAAAAATATATGAATGTCTTCATAAATATAATCTACAAATTAAGGCATCAACAAGGTATTCACTTGATATGGCCATTAATTTGGTAATAGACACAAAAATGATTACTTGCATTCATAGTCGTCCTTACTGTAGTCGACAGTGCAATCAAACTTTTAACCTTCAATTTCTTTTTATAGCCCTGCTTCTCTCACTGAGAGTCATTTGTTTCTACTATCAAAAAGTGTTCTTGCCACTTTAGTTAATATTTTGTTACATTACATGCCATCTTCTCCATTTCTTTGCAACCCATGGGTTAAATCTGTTTACATAACGATGTTTTGAATTGTTCCCATGTGAACTTAAGACAAGAATGCCAATAATGATCATTCTACAAATAAGAGCATGTTTTGTTCAATCTTGTTCACTCAACCATCCAAATATTCAGCATTGATATTTCCATCAATAATGTGGAACCCTTGTACACTGAAAAAATGCAGATAAAGAACCTAGTTCAAGCCACTAAGGTAATGCTTGGTGCAACATTATGACTAATGTGCTTTATATAAGGATCTAGTTTCTATCATTTAGGGGAGTTTTTCATTCTACTTTAAAAAGCAGTCTCCTGATAGTAATTTTTTTCTTTTTGTTATTTAACATTTGAAAATTATTATTGTCCTAGACCCTCCAACACCACCAATGCTTGCTAACTTGTCATTGTTTGCCCATCCGTCAATTATCTGTCTGTTATTGTTGTCTATCAATAACGTCATGCATAGTAACGTGGCAGTATGGCATTCTAGCAACAATAACAGCAGTTTTCTTTGCAATAACTTTACAACGGCTTCTTTAAATATAGCTACCCCAAATGGATCCTAAATTAAAAAAAAAAGTTATAATATTATCGCTCTTATTAGCAAGCTTTAAGACAACTGACATTATGACTAACAAGACAATAGATAGTCTTTAAGAAACAAAGAAGGTGGAAGAGAAAACAAAAGAAATAGGTAAGTTATATTTTAAACAAGTTTCATGAGTAAGAATCACCATAGAACTGCGAGAATATCATCTTGGATAAAAAATTAAGAAATGATGTATTGGAAATTGAGGGATGGAAATAAAAATTAGATCATCAAAAATATAATAATTGCAAACTTTCAATATTATTTGTATTTATACCCTCAAAGATGATAGGATGTGAAAGAAAACAAACAGATGAAGAGTGAAATGCCTTCATTAAAAATCATAAAATCTTAAAGTAAAAAAAACTCTAAAATTTTTATTGTCATTCCTTTAAAATATAAATCATCATGAGCATTATTAAAGTCTTCAACCACTCATTTAAGATGCCCATTTATATTGTAAGGATTGAAGATTATTCCGAGTGATAACTTAATGACTCAACATTGGCCATTAGTTAAGATTTAAAATAAAGAGTAAGAAAATACTAAATTTAAGTTATTATTCAAAAGTAGACAATGAGATTATAAGAAGGATAACATAGATCATTTTGGGGTGATTGAGCGGAATTTGATAAAACTGCTTTCTTTTTGTTCACTAGGAGCTCTATGACGGCTTCCATGAAGCGATCATTGGTAATTCTTGAAACCTCTATTGATATAGGTGCCTTAATTGGGATTTCAGAAGGGGTGCTTAAAAATCCTTCGTTTGAATCCATCTTTTTGCCTAAAGGTTAAAAGCTTAAATTATGAGTTTATGTTATCCTTCACTCTTCTTAAAATGATATATGATTTGAAATTTATATATTATCTCTCAAATTTACACTCAATCCTGCTCTGATACCAACTGTGTGGTCAGCGGAAGCTAATCCAGCACCGGTTGTGGGGATAACAAGTCCTCTAGCCGTTGGATCATATTGAGTGATTTAAGAGACAAATATACAAATATCAAACATAACTCATTTATTCATTAATTCACAAGTTTTGATTACAAATGAGTAAAATAAAACAAAAGTTACAAACTTTAAAAAGAGTCAAAAGAGTGATAAAACAACAAGCAAAATCAGCACTACTTGGATCTTAGCACCCTTCCTCTAGAACGAACTCCTGATATGGGCACGTTTCAAAAGTGCAGGCATTTGAATACCAGTTAGTTGTGAAATTAAGTAATGATAAATGTCTTCTTTACAAATGTTAAATAATAAGCAAAATAATTAATAATTTGAAAGAAAATAAAAGCTATATAAAATTATTCCTGCAAATTTGTCTCAATTGCACTGAAATTTTAGCATAAAAATAATTGCAGTCACAAAAATAAATATAGAATTTTAGCGTTTGTTATCTAGTGCAAAACGTGATTTTTTGGACAAGTACAAAATCGAGGAAAATAGGTTCATCTTTTCTTTTTTTATATCCAACTTCCCTATATACCTGCCCCCCTCAAGACTTATCAGTATAGGCTCCTTATGACTCCCGATGTCGGACAACCCCGTCCTAGCAGCTATTTGATCAGACTAAAAATATATCAACATGGAATCCTTGCTACTGAGTTATCCAAACTTGTTCATATATAATTTTATGTGACTTTTAAAAGCATTTTTATCAATTTGTGTGATGCTGAGCAAAAAAATATATTTAAACAAGAGTAATAAAAGATATCTGGTACCTAAGTTAGTGTTGCCGGACAATGGAGGGAGGCCGGACGTGGGGTGGTCGGAGCAGAGGAGGGCTGGCTGGGCTGCTGCTGGCCGGTTGCTGGCAGGAGGCAGGGAGGGGCTGGGTTGGCTGGCTAGGGTTTGAGGGAGGAGAGGGGCTATGAGAAAAAAGGAAGGGAGGTGAGGGTGTTGACCAAGAGGACCGACCAGCCTGTGCCAACAACGGCGCAGGAGGCCCCTTTTCTAGCTCGAAAGGTTCCGCGCCAGTTGCGCCTGTCGAGCGGATGGGGGGGGATAAAACAGAGAGGGAGAAGAAAAATTTTAAATAATTATTTAAAATTAAATTTTTCATATTTTTCCGTCATTTGACGTCCAAAAATAACAAAACTTGACACCGAGGTGTGTTATCGTGTAACGAACACCCTCGGGCCAAAATTTTAGATTCGCACAAATATTTTATTTTTAATTAATCTATGAAGTTTGAAACTTCAAAAATTAATTAAAGCCGAACCGGTGCTCAAAAATCGATGAAACTTTTCGAAAAACCTTTAAATAATATACAACACAATGACATGAAAAATAATGAATTTAGACACGTATTTAATGTTCTCAATTTATTAGAATTAAATAATTCAGAAAAATAAAGAGACAGTTTCCGTTATCTGAATTCTCCCAAATTAAGGCCCTTTGATCTAAAAATTATTTCTATATAATGAAAATTTTGTTTGCCCTAATTTGAAATTCTTCAGGGTCCTGATTTTTGTAGCGGGATCTGGCCTAATTTGCAAAGTAACGACATTGTGTAATTACAAACTCCCCTACTTAAAAATGATGTCGTCCTCAACATCACGCAAACAAAATTTAAATATGGGTGAGATTAATACCTGATACTACATTATTTCCAGGTGCTAATACTGGAGTGAGCGTGTAAATTCTTGCGGGAGCAGGGTTACAAGGTGTGGGTCCTTTCTTTTGATTGGATGCTAGTGCAGTTGGTGACCTTGGGGCATTGGTTGGTTATGGGACAGCTCCTTTTGTTTGGGCATGAAACGAGGTTACAACGGTCGTTGTGTTTGTGCCTCTTATAATGGTCACTCTGTCTATCGTTCTCAAGGATTAACAATCCCGAATTTAATGGCCGGGCTTGCTGCACATAAAACACCTTTTTTCGTCGTAGTAGCACTTGCTGTAAGGATGAGGTCTCCAACAATCTCCTCTTAGTGCTTGACTAGTGTTCTCAGAAGTTAGTTTGAAGATTTTAGCAGATAGGTTGGGTTGTTGTCTTTTGAAAGTCCCCTGGTCCTCTGTGGGATGATCCTGCCTCTTCCCTTGTCATGTGTGATTAGAAAGTGTGCTATTTTCTTTGTGTTCCATAATTAGTGCGCATTCTAAAAGTTCAGAGAAACGAGTATGTCTAAATATAAGCAGGCTCCAATGAAGGGTGTCTTTCATCCCTGACAGAAAACGGTTGCATCTTGCTTTCTCTGTACTTATCAGATTCTGAGCGTACCTTGATAATCTTGTGAACTTGGCCTCACAGTTGGACACTGAGTAGTTACCCTAAACCAATTTCATGAATTGGTTCTCCATGATGTTTTTGGCAGCTTGTTGGACGTACTTGGCTCGGAATGCTTCCAAAAATCCTTCCCAACTTATTTTCTCCAATTCTATGCCAATGAAATCAATACTGACGACGGATTCCCACCAACGATCAGCTTTACTTTTAAATAGGTAGCGAGTCACTCGCAATGCTTTTTCACTTGGACACTCCAAACTTTCCAATGTCTTTACTATCTCTATTAGCCAGTCTTCTGCCTCCATATGACAAGTAGTCCCATGAAATAGTGGTGGATTTAATTTGAGGAAAGATTGGAGGATTCCCTCAAAACAATGCTTTTGGAGTGATTGAACGGAATTCGATAAAGTTGCTTTCTTTTGGTTCGCTAGGAGCTCTAAGACGGCTTCCATGAAGCGATCGTTGTACTTCTCGAAAGCTCTATTGATATAGGTGCCTTAATTGGGGTTTCTGATGGGGTGCTTAAGAATCCTTCATCCGAATCCATCTTTTTGCTTAAAGGTTGAAAACCTAAATTACTTAAGTTTATGTTATCCTTCTCTCTACTCAAAATGAATTATGATTTGACATTTATATATTATCTCTCAAATTTACACTCAATCCTGCTCTAATACCAACTGTGAGGACCCGGTGCCAAGTCAGCGGAAGCTAATCCAGCACCGGTTGTGGGGATAACAACAAGTCCTCTAGTTGTATGATCATATTGAGTGATTTAAGAGACAAATATACAAACATCAAACATAAGTCATTTATTCATTAATTCACAAGTTTTGATTATAAATGAGTAAAATAAAACAAAAATTACAAACTTTAAAAAGAGTCAAAAGAGTGATAAAATAACAAGAAGCAAAATCAACACTGCTTGGATCTTAGCACCCTTCATCTAGAACGAACTCCTGATCTGGGCATGTTTCAAAAGTGCAGGCATTTGAATACCAGTTAGTTGTGAAATTAAGTACTGATAAATGTCTTCTTTACAAATCTTAAATAATAAGCAAAATAATTAATAATTTGACAGAAAATAAAAGATGTATACAATTATCCCTACAAACCTGTCTCAATTACATTGAAACTTTAGCATAAAAGTAATTGCAATAACAAAAATTAATAAAAAAATTTAACGTTTGTTATCTGACGCAAAATGTGATTTTGTTAGGCAAGTACAAAATCGAGGAAAATGGGTTCATCTTTTCTTTTTTTATATCCAACTTCCTTCTATACCTGCCCCCTCAAGGCTTATCAGTATAAGCTCCTTATGACTCCCGATGTTGGACAACCTCGTCCTAGCAGTTGTCTGATCAGACTAATAATAGATCAACATGAAACCCTTGCTACTGAATTATCCAAACTTGTTCATATATCATTTTATGTGACTTTTAAAAGCATTTTTTATCAATTTGTGCAATGCTGAGCAGAAAAATCATATTTAAACAAGAGTAATAAAATACATCTGGTACCTTATCATTTTTAGTTCAAAAGTTCAAAATTTCAACATTCACAGTTCGATCAAATCTGCATTTAGTTTTGATATTTTTAAAATTAACCTTTTTAGCCAAAATATTATTATCTTCATTTCTATTCTGTTTCTCTTTCGTTTCCTTAATTTGATTGAAGTTCGTATTTTTAAATTACTAATGTGGTAATAATATTTATAATATCATTATTATTATCATTTTAATAATAATAATGAAAGAAAAGACAGAATGGAAATGACTATATAAATTGCAAAAAATAAAAATAATAATAATAATAAAATGTCATAATTAAAATGCTTGATTTAAAACTAACATAATGGAAATAATAATCATTTAATAACATTTGTATTGTTCTCATTATTATTTAATGATAATAATAATACTGTGAATGAATAATATTTTTTTATAATTATAAATATTAAGTATAATAAGAAAAAAAAAGAGTAAAATCTCTCAATTTCCTCTTTTTTTTCCTTCTCTTGCCTAAATTTTTAAATAATTATTTAAAATTAAATTTTCTTTCAAAATAACGAAAATTAACATCGAGGTGTGTTATCATGTAATGAACACACTCGCGCCAAAAATTTCAATTTTGACAAATATTTTATTTTAATTAATTTATGAAGTTTCAAACTTCATAAATTAATTGAAGCCAAGCCGGCACTAAAAAATCGATGAAATTTTACAAGCAGCCTTTAAATAATATACTTAACATAATGACACAAAATAATGAATTTGGAAGCGTATTTAATTTTCTCAATTTATTGAATTTAAAAAATTCAAAAAAATAAAGCAGGATTTTCTGTTATCCGAATTCTCCCAAACTAGAGCACTTTAATCTAAAAATTATTTCTATCCGATGAAAATTTTGTTTGCCCTAATTTGAAAATCCCCGGGGGTACTGATTTCTATGGCTGGATCTGACCTAATTCGCAAAGTAACGACATTGGGTCGTTACACTATCGACACTTAAAGGATGCAAAAGAGGGAAGTCTTTAGCGCATGGTCACTAGGTCGATGACTATGGGAGAGATCCCTATACCTGGTTTGCATCTCCAGCAAGTTTTCCAGAATGGGAGAAGGCCAAGGGCACCTAAATCATTTTGGGAGGCTTTAACAAACACCTCGACCACAAATCGGATTGGCATCAAACCAATCATTCTTCTTCGATGTGAATGCAATAGCTAAGCCCTACGAGTACACCCATGTGGGGAAGTTTTTCAATGATAAGCCTAATATGGTCACTATTAAGAATTTTTTCAATGATGGCTTAAATCAAGAGGCACACATTGGTTTGATTGATGTTAGACAAGCTCTCTTATAAAGCTATCCAACAAAGTAGACTATTTCTAAATCTTTCTCGAGGAATCTATTTCGTTGTACACTGAAATTTCTAAAATTGCCACCCTCTTTTGATCTAGCATGTGAACCTCCCATTATTCCTATATGGTTAAACTTCCCACTCCTCAAGATTCACCTTATCAGTCATTCGATACTTTTCCCTTTCAGGTCATACTTGGTAAATAGCTGAAAATTGATTTTGTTGCATCAAATATAACTAGACCGTTTATTGTAAGGGTCTTGGTGGAGATGGATTTGACAAGAACTTTGAATATAAAATATGGATCGATATAAAGGACTTGGGAGTATTTCTAGAAATGCATATTTCAAAACCTACCGATCTACTGCTCTCACTGCTTGATAGTTGGGCATGGCGAATCGAACTGCGCTCAACCCTCACCTTAAGCAAAGATCAAAGGAAAATGTGCACAAATATGTCCCAAAGGACAAATGCTCTTCCCCTTTGGAAGTCCGGCCAGATCTTATGGATGTTGAAGTTGTTGTGCCATCCTCCATAGGCGAGAAAGGTCAAATGTCTGGGATCGCAGAGGATGGCTTGGCTGAGGTTGTTCTCAATAATGTTTGTGATACGAGGAATGTTGGTGATACAACTCTTGTGGTTTAAAATAATGTTAATATTGCTAAAGAAAATACATTGCAATCGGTGGTAAACCCTACTGTGGTTTTGGATGATCTTGTTGCAGCTGCAAACGTTAGCTTAGAAGATGTTAGTTTGGAAATAATTATGACTGATTATTCACTTGGGCTTGTAGATGATGCTTCTTTCCAGACGCTAACAAGGAAATCATATGGTGTTCTGGTTGATCAGCCAAAAGACCCTTTCAGTGCTGGTAAGGGTTGGCAATTTGACTCGAAACTCGAACTCCAAACATTTTGACTCGACTCAACTCAGGCCCTATTGACTCAACTCGAAATGACTCGAACTCGAACGAGTTCTAGTCGGACTCAATTCAAAAATTTGTATTCGAGTCTGGGTTGACTCAACTCGAACTCTACGCGGCCTGCCCCTCATCACAACTTCTAGGTGTTCTACAAAAATTTCTTGAGATTTTGAGAAGGAATGAGGGGCCTTTAATTAGGAAATGTCCCTTCAAAGCATTCTCTTGCATTTATTAATGAATTTATTCGATGATTTCTTCAAACTTGAATCCACGCGCATTGGTGTTTGATCTATCTAGGCTTGTTATGTCTACTTGATCTGACCCTGCACATAACTTGGAGGTGGACTCTTTTGAGGAATCGAAGGATAACATTTCAAATTCGAAGCTTTTACATGATTTTCTTATTAGGTATAAAGATAAAGTATATGAAACAAAGGAAAAACTCCAAAACTAATTGGAAATCAAATTACAACATACGACAACGAGCACTCCATAGTTCCATTCTAGCGTATAGGTTTCTCTTTCAGGTTTTGCTGAGACTTTGATCCCATGGAGTTCGGAGACTATTTTCCTCTTTTACTTTTCTGCTTGTTCTTTTTTCTTTTTGCTTTTATGTTTTGAGGTCACCAATTCATATCTGTTGTACTTAATTTTAGTTATATTTATAAAATGCAATAGGTTTATATACATATATATGTTAATATTTTTTAACTATTTCCAGAATTGAGTATATAACAAAATGAGAAATTGGTTCTCAAGACCGAAAAGCAAGAAGAAAGAAAAAAAAAGGGAAAACGGTCATCAAAATTCACAGGATCAAAGTTCTTGCAAAAGCAGAAAGAGAAACCTACATGCTAAAGTACTATCAAGTGCATTGTTGCGGTTGGTTGTTATTTAATTTCCAATTGGAATTAGAAATATTCTTTTGTTTTGTTTCTTTTTCTTTTGACCTTTATACCTAACAAGAAAATAATGTAAAAGCTCCGAGTCCGAAAAATTATCCTTAGATTCCTCGAAAGAGTTCACTTATGAGTTTTTGTGGGATATGTATCATCTTTCGAAGCAGACAAAGCAAGCTCAGATGAATGAAACTCCAATGCATGTGTATTCTAGCTCGAAGAAATGCCCCTTCTGCCCAAAACAATCAAAATTTCATCAATAAATGCAAGATGTTCTAAAGGGACACCAGCTTCCTCATCAAAAATCCTCTCATCCCTTTTTCTAATACCTCAGAAGATTTCAGCATAACATCCTGAAGTTGTGATGAGGGGCAGTCTGCATATTCCGCAAGCACTCCACCAGCACCGAAAGGGTCTATAGGCCAACAAACCAGAACGTCATCTGATTCCCCTGCCAACGCCTAGCAAGAAGCATCATCTGCGAGCTCGATTGAATCAGCAACTCCAATTATTTCCATACTGACATCTTCCACTCTAACATCTGCAGCTACAACAAAGTCACCCAAAACCACAGGAAGGTCTACAACCGATGGCAATATATTTTCTTTATCAATAGCAATATTACCTTGAACCACAAAAGTTGTAATCACAAGCATTTCTCATGTCATAGATATCCTTAGCCAAGGAATCCTCTGCGACCCCAGACACCCAACTTTCCTTGCCTATGGAGGATTGCACAACTTCTAGAGGGGCTGACCAAACTTATGGAGGGAAAGAACATTTGTGCTTTGGGAGCTTAGTTGCATTAGGTTTGTACACATTTTCCTTTGATCTTTCCTTGAGGTGAGGGTTAAGCTTGAAGCAATTTGATTCATCATGCCCAACAATCAAATAGTATGCGAAGGTTTTCAAATATGCAATTCCTAGAACTGCGCTGAGTCCTATCCACCGTTCTATATTTTAGATTCAAAATTCTCTGTTAAATCCATCTCCATCAAAACCCTTGTACTAGACAGTCTGATTATATTTGTTGTAGTGAAATCATTTTTTATCAGTTTCGTAGAAAAGTATTGAATGAGTAATAAGGTGAACCTTGAGGAGTGAAAAGTTTAGCCATACAGGAATAATGGGAGGTTCACATGATGGATCAAAAGAGGGTGTCTATTTAAGAGTTTTCATTGGACAATTTTCAACGAAGTAGATTCCCCTATAAAAGATCTAGAAATAGTCTGCTTTGTGGGAAAGTCTTATGAAAATATGTCTAGCATCAATCAACCCAATGTGTCTTTTTATATAAGCTCAAACAATTGAAAATTTTCTAATGATGGTCATATTAGATCTACCATTAGAAACTTTTCCCACAAGAGTGTGCTCGTAGGGTTTATTTAGCTAAGGTATTCACCTCATCATCCGTGAGGATAAGCGTCCGTTTACCTTGTAGAAGAACGATTGGTTTGATGTTGATCTGATGTTGAAAAGGAGTTTGTCATAGCCTCCCGAAATGATTTGGGAGCCCCCGACCTCCTCCCATGTTGGAGTTGTTGTCGGAGATGCAACAAGGAGGGAGTTCTCCTCCAGAGCTGTCACTCCCTTTGGTGCTATTTGAGCGCTCGATTGCACATGGAACCATCAACTTAGGCCGTCGATCATGTCATTAGGGATCCGCATCCCGACTATATATATATACATATATATATATATATATAAACCCATCTACTAGCATTTTATATATGATCAAGAATACTACAGCAAATGCGATTGATGACCTACAAACTAAAAAAATAAAAAATAAAATAAGACAATCACCAACCTGTCAAAGGAATCTCGCAAAAGAGATTCCATACAAAAAAACTAATAGAAATGATAACTACATTTCCATTGGAGCTTTAGATCCTCTATATGAGATTAGTGACCACTTATTCTCCGATATATGAGCTTATAACGGGATTTAAATCCACTCCTTTTCTTCATTTTTTTCCTGTCTTTTTATTTCTCAAAACTATCTTCCATACCAACAAATTCGTTTTCTGACATTGAAGAATTCTCCACAGCATTGCAATCACAAACCTCCTCATTAATTGCCTCTACCTTGAAGGAGTGAATTCATCGGCAAAAGGATTGAGGACCAATGTGTCCTTTGAAGAACTCTCCCACAACACCTTATAAGTTTCAGTTGCCATTTGTTGAAACATAGCCAAAGAAACATCTAGCAAATCAAATCTGTTTTATCCCCATTAAGCCGCGTAGCTACCCTTAGGTGAGCGGCGACGACCTCATTTGGAATCCAACATTTTTCTGCTCTCATCTGCAAGAGCTCTGAATTGACTTAAGTTTAGATGTTGGTACCTTCGAAGAGAAGTAATTAAACACCGCTCTTGTCTCTTCCTTCTATGGAACAGAATAGGGGTCCAAATATCCATTAGTTGAAGCAGGCTTTCACAATATCATCGGCCTCCTTGGACTAATCCAGCTCATGATTTGACTACGTGGTCCCTACTGTGGCCGCTGGAGGAACCTCCAAAACACCAATCTTTTCAGCCCCTTCATCAACCAGAGAAGCATCTTCCTTCAAAATCTCATTCTTATTAACTGAATTATCATGTGTCACCACACTGATTTATTCTTTAGAACATTAACCATCTTCTTTTTTCTTCTTCTAGTAGTAGAAGGTATGTTCATTCTCTATTTTTCTTTGAGTTGAGGATGAAGTCAAAAGTAAGATCCCTCATCGTGTCCGATAGTCGAGCAATGAATACAATATAAAGGTTTATTCTCAAAAGTACATTCAGGCATGTATCTGTTCTCCTCGTTTCCAATCCAAATTTCTAATTTAAGTTTTTGGTGAGATCGATTTCAACCAATAAGTGCATCACCAAAGGACGGAGAAGATTGGCGGTAGAGAAGCCGACTTTGAGTGACTTACCAAAATAAGACCCCAAAGCAAATAAGATTGAGCGCATCATCAGGTGAACCTTGAGTAGAGGAAACGTTACCCAAATTGGGACAATGGGAGGTTCCGTCCTTGGATCAAAAGATGACGTCCATTTGAGACCTTTATGTGAAAGTTCTCAATGAAATACAAGCCTCTTGTAAAATTTATGGTGTAATAAGCTTCATTTGGCAACTTGATAATGATATGACAAAAATCAACTAAGTCATGCTATATGAGCCGAGCAAACCCAAATTATGTAGAAATTTGTGATTGACTACCATCGACAGTTTTCCATTTGCAAATTTTCCCAAACCTTTGGATCTCATCATTAGAAAGTATGAGGGTTGGTTTATCTCGTAGGTATTCTATGCGTTTCATACCAATTAGATTTCCCCGAAAATTTAGAGCATCTCGGAAGAAAAGGGTGCCGAAGCAGCCATCGAACGCCTTGGATGAAGATTCAAAAACCTGACCTCCAAAGGCCTCCGGTTAGTCTCTGGTGCAGCAGACAAGTCTGTCGTGACGAACTCGCCTCCATCGTGTTCTTCGCATACAATCAGCGTTCGTGTGGCACTCGTATCAGGTATGAAACTCACGTGCTGTAGTCGGCACTGGCCCGCAGGCCCGCCGAACCAGTCGTTCACAACAACAGCCACCAGCAAAAAAAACCTAAAACAAAGTTGCCTTCATTTTCAAAGTTCACGTCTCAAGAATATAATTGTGTGAGTATATGTATACACACACACACAAATATATATATTAATATATACTGATAGCTATATAAATTAGGCTTGACATTAAATTGACTAATAAAAATAACCTGATTGTTTCAGAAGGTGAAATAATTAATTTGGTTGGAAATTTTGAAAAAATACTGTTAGGACTTTGTATTAAAATTTTCTCATTGAACTTGCTAACAAAATCAATTTATAATTAACAATACAATTTAATCTCTACGCTCAATCAGCATCCTTTTTTTTGTAATTTATTTCATTGATGTCATTAATTGCTTTGCAAATATTTTTTAATACACTAAAATGCTTAGCACAACATTATATATGTTTCAACTAGAAATTTTTGTTGGCCTCATTTAAACTATTTACACGCAGTGGCAAATACCTCTCTTAAGTTATATTACCTTGTCCAATAGAAATATAAACATTTTTTTTATGAATATCATTCAATAGCATGTCCAAAAAGTAAAACATGACAGCAAAGCATATTTAATAATGATTTTACTGTCTAAGAAAACTAAGATTATTATTATTATTATTATTATTATTATTATATTATTATTATTATTATTATTACTATTATTGTTATTATTATTATGTTTATTATTGCCTGCGTTTATATAAACAGCCATATAAGAATATTAATTAACACCAACAGATGTTAAATAGGTAAAGATTTCAACAAATTATAAAACCGGCAACAATACCTGACACTGGGCAAACCTGATGTTGTTCATTATGATAATTGGGTGAATTTTAGATAAGCCGTCAGCCAAGATACGAACAGCAAGATGCTCAATAAAGTTTTTCAGCTCACTAAAATAAATTTCTGAATCCCCTGCCTTAGAATCAACAAACCACAATACTGAGTTGACATCTTTCCAAGGGATAGAGGAATTTCCTTTACTTTCAAAAATAGATTGATGAGGATGTTTAACATTCCATAGTACCCTGACTGCAGCTGGAAAATCATATATATCTGAAGAATCTGAAAGTGAAGTTGTAGCAATTATCTTTGTTGGACTAAAGTACTTTGAAAGATTTGATGTAAAATGTAAATTTTTATCATTTAGCACAAGTACACAATCATCATCGGTTGATGGCAGTAGTTGAAGAAAAGAATGAGCAGAAGTATCATCATCTTCTTGAAAACAGGCATTGGATGAAGAACTATACAAATTCCTGGGGCCATAATCATGCAAATAGAAACAAGATTCTCCATAACGGCATCCCTATTAGTTAAAAATTCAGTTAGCAGGAATAAATAGTCCATACCAACAGAGATAAGTTACCAAAATAAACAAAGGTCCAAATATTTCTCAAGAGAATTTTCCTGGGTTATGCCATATGAAATCAAGTCCAATAAACCGCTAAGTCTATCATATATCAAATACCCTATCATACATTGTGATAGAGCAACCAAAGATGTGTTCATTTCTAGATCGAGAATGCCACAAAATAGCTAAGTGTACATAAAACTTTATCATCACTGTTATTTGGTATATTCACAAAAATGCACTGACAAACTTTTCATGTTGGAATTAGACAAAAAAGACAAGACCATAACATGATTCATGAGTTTTCTACATCTACATGTGATTATCAAGAATTTCACTGAACGTGGAGAAAATACAATGAAAAAATATCTCTCAGGCTTTCCACCTGTTAACTCACCCCTCATATAAGTTTTAACTGCACAACTTAACGCAGCTTACATCCAACTTTTGTCTTCAAATACGTTACTAACCACAAATTTTTGAAAAGGATGTCCAGAGAGACTCCATCTCATGCAAGTTTATCAGCAAGCATGCCAAAATGCTTCCCACTGCTCTTCCCAATTGAACGTGGTCAAGACATTGATGTTCAGCCCATCGAGTATGAGAATTCTACTACATGGCAAGCCCATATTCCAGGTTTAAATTAAGAGGAACCATTGGCATAAATGTAACTGCAGTTGTTCATTGTAAAGTGTCTTGGGAGTTTCGCAATGAGGGGAAATGTTACGGATCAAAAGAGACATTATAATAAATTGGTAAACAAAAACAGCATGGTTCTTAAGACTTAGATATTCACAGACTTAATATGCTGTCTTTTGAGTTGGCTCTCATCATGAGCTTAAGCCTATCATTGGGCATTACAACATGAATAATTATACATTGCATTAGTGCACAGAGTGTTTGGTCTTTTGTTTAAGTCTAGGTATAGATTATAATAATGAGTTAGACGTCTACGTCTACTAGCCATTGGGCATTATACATCTTTCCCCCTTTCCAAATTTCCATGTATTTCCTGCAGAAAAAAAAAACCATGATGTTCAATGAGATAAACCACTAATGAGTCCTTTACTTGGAGCCATCAAAAATTTCAACTTTGATGCACAGTTGCTCCATACTAGTGGTTTCAGGAGAGCATATCTGGTGATGTGCAGTTCTTGAAGTTCTGGATCAAATCATATATGATAAAAAAGCTCTAAATCAAAACAGCACAATTTGCATTACTAATAACAGCTGTCAGATCAATATGCAGGGCTCTTGAGACAGTAGATATCACCATGAAAAAAAAAAGATAATTGAGATTTTTCATCTTCTTCAGTCGAGCATTCTACTACTTTTAGCACAGGCAGAACTCACCGATATTCTCCTACATAGTTCTTCGATAGGAAAAATATCTGTCTTGGTTCTTACCATTGCCGTCATGAAGACAATCCCTGGCCTAGTTCCAAAGCTCCCGTAGGTGTAGGTATGTGTTTCTCACCAAAGATCACTAATAGCTCCACTCAACCCATAAAAAACCCAACTTCCTAGTACAATTTATTGTTGTTATTTAAGTTTCATTCACACCAACATAATCACCTAGCTTTGTAACTACATCTACTTTAATGTCCCCTTCCACCTGGTCAATACCTTTTCGATAATCCCATACAATGCAATGTTTTGATGAATGACCATCAAAATATTGGTTTATTCGGTTACTTCACCACAAAGAACATCATATTTTTGTTATAAAGCGAGAGAAATCAAGGAATCACTTTTTTAACAGTTTGGTATTTGTTAATCGTGCCGATGCTTTAAGCTTTAAGATTTAATCTATGAAAGTGTTTATTCAGTAAATATGTCATGAATATCTTCTCCAATCATCACAATCAGACCTCTATTGAAATCTAGAAACATTAAAATACCAATTTTGTACTGATTAAAATATTTCCCTTGTGTCAGAGTTCAATCATGTTTCACCGTTGGTGGTCCCCATTATCTTACTCTCGAAATACAAAATTACCTCAATTATTCAAGATCTTCATTTATTTCATGGTCTTTAATAAGAAGCGACACTATGAGGTATTTCAACGGTGTAGTATTTGCTTGGTTTGTGAGCTTTACATGGATAAATGATATATGCTAGTGGTTGTCGCAAGCGTGCGCACGAATGAACACATCAAAGCATATAAAGTCTTGATGCAGGAACAGCCAGGTCAAATCAAATGTACCTGGGAAATTGGAGAAATATCACAAGTGGGAAAGCCTGAATCTGATAAATGTGGCACAGATATTTTCAGATATGCCACATTAAATGAGTGAATGTAGGTGAGTCTATGATGTACATGAAGAACTAAGGAATATGCGCATTTAAAATGGAAACATAAACATTGAATCAAAGCCAGCAGTATCCATCAACTTAAAAGAGTAGTTTATCAATAAACTTGCCTGGAATTCATATCTACCTGAGATGAAGATCTCATTGGAAGGACAAGCAACTAGAAATGTAAAACACTCAAATATAAGTGAAATAACATAAAGATCATGGAAGGAATAATATGACTATAGCAGGTATGTAAGTCATATGGAGTAGGGATATTATCAATCTCAAAAATATCGAGATCATAAAGGCGAGCTATCTAATAGCGAACTCAAAAAGTTCAATATAGTGCTAATCAGTGAGTATAACATGGGTAACTCAATTGCAAGAGAGGGCAACACAACTCGGTTATTGAAAATAAGAATGTGAGCTTAAAGGCATCCTCAAGGAAAAAAAAATGTAGATGGATGACTAAACAAAAACACATTTTTAATAGGTGGTCATGATGGACATTTTAAATGCAACTATGCATAAGCATCATACCAAGGTTGTGAGACAATTGCAAAGCCAGGGTATGCAAAATAAAATAAGATAAAGGCTCCCTTATGATATATTATCTAGCTTGTGCTAAGCATAACAAAAATTGTCAATGCAAAAACAAGTTATACCTTTGAAAAAAAAATCACCTTTTAAAAAATTCAAAAGAAAATTTTCAAATCAACCAAACAAAATGCAAGTTCCCTATAACAAAGGGCTGATATGCCAATAACATATCACATTGTGAAGCAAAAGTCAGTACCTGTAAACTAAGAAAAAATTTGCATAAAGGTTTGCTGGCCTGAAGTGAGTGAGAGTAATGGCATTCAGCACCTCGATTGCATCCTCCATTAAAAAAGAATTTACACATAGTTGCTTCCATTGACTTTGAGATGATACCACTGATAGTATCAATTGTTAAAGGTTTGCTGGCCTGAAGTGAATGAGAGTAATGGCATTCAGCACCCCGGTTGCATCCTCCATTAACAAAGAATTTGCACATAGCTTCTTTCATTGGATTTGAGATGATACCACTGATAGTATCACCTTGAGACTCAATAGTATCATCTAAATACAGCATCTTAATCTGTAAAATTAAAAGTACATATATATTAAAAGATAATCCAAATGACTCAACAAATTGAATATTTGAAACAATTAATCAAGAAAAATAATAGAGACATACTTCTTTTATTATATCCTTGAACTTCTCAGCAATTGTTTCAGACTGAAAGTTTCCTGGAGCAACAAAGGGTGCAGCAAGACAACTTGCGGCACCAGAAGAGTCTCTAATTTCACTGGCATAAGAATCATCAACCTCATTAATTACATTGCCATCACCATCCTTAAATAACTTGGATTGCAAAAGACAAGTATGCTTAAATGTATATGGCTCATGATAAGTTGGAAAATCATTGCTAACAAGAAAATCTGGACGAAAACGGTGCAAACCATTGATTATATCTTCATCTGAAAAAAAAAGATCAATGTCAACAAAAAATTTTAAAAATTGCTTCAAGAACATAGCCACAAAGGACACAAGCATACAAGCATATATATTACAGAGAGGTATCAGCAAAACAAAAATACAGAAAATAAAAAAACTGCCACCAATATGGAATCAAGTTACTTACAGATCTCAGAGATGTTATGCAGTGACCCACACAAAAGATTATGAAACAAGCACCATTCCTCTTCCAGCTTAGAGATTAAAGTTCTTGTTGTTTTGACATCATCAACTTTGACAACCTGCTTTAATCGTTCCAGACGGAACTTATCCTACAAAAATAACGACCAGCAAAATTAATGATGAGCAAGCACACTGCAAACAACACAAAATATTAAAAACTACGAAGGCATTCATGCTTGCAAAATTAATCATAAATGGTTGCAGGCAATGTATACTTGTATTAAATCAGATTGATAATATTTCACTAAATTATGTCGTTTAAAGAAAATGAAGTCGGAAAGATAGGCATAAGAGGTTAAGCAATAACATACTTACATAAATCTAGATTAAATAAATTTTCTACACCACAGTTTAAGTAATTCTGGTAGCCAAATGGTTAGGTGGGGCTTCCAATAGCAATGGTTTTGGGTTACGGCTAGCTACATTAAATAAAGGCAGCCAATAAAAAAGGTTTTTTTTTAATAAACAGAACGATTCATATAGTATTTGAGATAAAAAGTTTAAACAATATCAAAATGCTGGATAGGTGATATTCAAAAAGTGCACTTATGAATGAGATTCTCTGTCAATGTATGGGTTTCAAATGAATTCACCATTCATTTTGTTAGTGTCCACAGCAACTAATCCCTACACTTATTACAGCCTTTGATGGTTCTATAAAGCATTAAGAACGAAGGAGATGCGATGGGATTCAAGATTATTTATTCTCTCTCCTGAAACTTCTGTGTTTGTGTTTTTTTGGGGTGGGAGGGGCTGGCAAACAAGGGATCCTGAGAGGATAACCATCACAAAATAAATATTATTTACCTTAAAAACACGCTGCCAAAATTGGTAGGAACATAAATTTGCCACAAACAATGACTCTTTTTTTCCATTTTGCAGAAAGGTGCTATTCTTTCCCTCAAAGAAGCTGTTCACATGATGTGTACACTATAGAATGCCAAAATGAGTAAAATAAGGAAATTTACAAAAACATAAATCATTAATACTGAGAACTACAAACCAAGTTTTGTTGCCCAAAAGGTTGCAATATGGGCAGAGGCTGGGTATCCATTAAAATGCTGATTAAAATTCCTTCTCTTAAATATCCAATCTCACCAAATTTGAGTGCAAGTAGTGAAGCATCAAAAGATAATGGCATGTTATCCAGCAAGCGACCATAGAATGTTGGCTCATAGCGACCCTTTTGAGAACGAACTTTTTCCAGTGCATTAATATGAACAAGCAATTTGAGAGCATCATCAACAGTTTCAGGATCCGGTGGATCAAGAACCTTCTGTAACAACCCTTAGAGTAGAGAAAAAAAACCATTAGGTTTACCTTCTGGTTAGCAAGAAAATATTAACAAGTTAATTATTAAAAAGAAGCATGCCAAAAAATAAAAAAAATATATAAAAATGAAACAAGCAATTTGAGAGCATCATCAACAGTTTCAAAATCCAGTAGATCAAGAACCTTCTGAAACAACCCTTAAGAGTAGAGAGAGAAAAAGAAGCATTAGGTTTACCTTCTGGTTAGCAATAAAATCTTATTATATTTAAACTTATCAACGGTAACACAAGTAAAATATTAAAAACGAGCATATCAAAAAATAACAGAATTATAAAAATAAAAAAATGCAAATCTGTACTATAGATGTTTGTTTGCTAAATTAAATCTGTGTATTCCTTCCTCAAATTTGCAACCCTTTCTTTCATTTGCCTTACTCTTCTCATTATACTCACCATCTTCATTTTCGTGAGATAATGATTTAGAGGTTGAAAACAATTTGAAAAAAATATATAATAAGTTTTTTAATTTCATTTAAATATTAACTTATGTACTCCTAATTCATTTATTAGCTTCATATTAATTAATTTCATGTGCATTGTAGTATAACTTTATTTTCTTATAATTTAACTTCTTATTATCTATTTTCTTATATCAAAAATCATGAAGGTTGTTTAGTTGTCTTATTATAAAAATTTGAAATAAATTAAATAATAAATAGTTATTATTTTGTTTGTTACCGCAATCACCTTTGTCAAGTCTCATGTACCAACAAAGAAAGATAAATGGTTACGTTAGGTGGTCTACATGCAGTTAAGACTTGTTGATTTAATATAAAATTAATTCTTTGAGAAGTTATGCAGGAACAAAATCATCCCTTTAAAGTGATGCATTATAAAAAGTAAGCAAAGATCACTAAATCAACATTCAATGTAGTGTTAAGGGACCATATTATGGTACAATTTCTAGTCCAAATCACTAGTCTTACAATACAACCTTGGAATATCGGTACTCTAATAATCAAACTTATGGAGTTTGTAGATCTTATGATTAATAGAAAAATAAATACTCTATTCTTCAAAGATTATGGGTAATAGCTAGTTCAAGTCACTAGTCTTGCAACAACCTTGGAATATCGGTAGCCTAATAAACAAACTTACGGAGTTAGAAGATCCTACGATTAATATAAAATAAATACTCTATTCTTCAAAAACAAAAAATGATAGGTGAAAAAACAAAAAAAAATGATAAGTTAGGTTTCATGATTTGGTACTCGAGGATCAAGGGTGCTGATATTATAACAAGTAAAATGTTAACAAAATCTTTGAAACATATAATTGTGGGAAGATTATTAACATTGTATGCATGAATGCTCTTAACGTTACATATGAAAATATAAATATGGCATGATGAAAAGGAGTTAATTCAAGGAAAGAATAAGAGAAAATGTTATTTATCAAAGAAGATTTAAATGTACATGTTGAAATTAGTAGAAAATTTTAAATGTATTCACAATGGTTAAGGTTTTGGCAAAATTGATGAAAGAAATTTTTTTGAAATTTGTTTAGCTAAAATTTTAAGATTGTTAATGCATTGTTTATAAAAAATAGCATATTACAATTTATAAGAGTAAAAAAGAGATTGTTATACTGCAAATATTAAAATGAAACTTAAAAAGAGAGTTTGACAGCCTAATACCAATTATTAGCTTTAGATTTGAAAAACAATGAGCTGAAAAAATAAAAAATCTAAATTAAGCTCAAAGAGTAGTTGATGAAATACTAAGAATGAAAACAGAGATATTTTCAAGAGCAGAGTTTTAGTTTTAGATTTGAAAATAATAAGCTGAAAAAAATAAAAAATCTAAATTAAGCTCAAAGAGTAGTTGGTGAAATACTAAGAATGAAAATAGAGATATTTTCAAGAGCAGAGTTATACAACTTAGGCAGGGAAACTTTGTGGGGATACAAATCCTATGTAGAAAATGATTCTTGGTTACATTTATAAGACGGCTAAAGATAATTTTGAAGAGTCCAAAGAAAAAGCTATTAGGATTAGAAATGCTTGATAGTGAAACAAGGTGTTCAACAAAAAAAAAATGGAAAAAAATTTATTATAAGAATGTCTTGAATGTAAAAAATATGAGAATTAGGGGAGATATAGATTAACTTTACATGAGTTTAAAAGTGTTTTTAGGGATGCAAAGATTGTTAGTTTTTAAGGTTTATACAGGAAATACAACACTGTTCATTGTTTTTATTATTATTATTTGTTAAAAAACAATTGATCTTTGAAATGACCAAAAAAAAAAATATTCAAACAGCATTTTAAACAACAATAGAATATTTAGCCTTAAAATGGGCACAATCTTTGTAATCAAATAAAATAAGAATATTAAATTTTATATTAAAAAACATTGCCAAAATAACTTTTCAAGGTAAGAAATTAATAATTTAGATTATTAAATGAAAATGTGAAGATTGAGTAAAATACAGAGAGAAAGAGGAACAAAAATGAAAACGTTGAGATTAGGTACGGGAGAAAGGAGAGAAAGGGGTGGTAGAGAGAATAAATAGTAAAAGACAACATTTGGCAAGTATGCAACAATTGTGGCCTTATTGTTAATCAAATATTTGCTAACATATTTCATTATTAAGCTTTAGCTAGTTTTGTGCTTCTTTAGCAAACTCAGAGCATAAACAAGTTTATTCTTAAAATTTGTCTTAATTATATATTTTCAACAAAGATTATAAAAATGTATACAATCATGAACAAAAACATATGTTCACCACAGAATAAGGTTTATACTCAATAATTAAGGAAATTAATTAAGCTTGTAACTAAATTTTAAACTCATGATTGAAACTTGAACAGCATTCTAATTGATCATGTTTGACTAATTCAAAATTCAAAAAAATTTCATTACTTGCAATGATCAAAGATATCAAATTAGACTATTATTGTTTATTTTAAATTTTAGAAAAGTTAGCAGGTGATAAAACACAATCTAGTTTAAGATAATACTAAAATTAGAATTTAGTAAACATTTAATTTGCCAAATAGTAAATATTTAATGTCTGTTATAAAAATGGAATGGTTTATAAAAATCAAAATCATGAATCAAAGGTCTAAGAATAGATATGAAAATGAAAAGATATGGTGGATTTCCAAAATTCAAAAATCAGATATTTTTTTGCCAAACCCTTGGGAAGCTACAAATAAATATGTCAATTTAAGAAATTATACGATTTGGGAAGCTACAAATAAATATCCAAAAGAAGGAAAAAATATCCTGTTTGATTCCAAATTTTTAAAAGAAAGAGAACTATATTTGAGAATTAGGAGAGATGATTAGAATAAGGGAGACTTGGTCATATACTTTTACTAGTAAAATCTATTAGTATTGTACTATTCTAATCTCTCTTTTAATATTCTTATATTTTCCAACAAATCCAAAACTTAGACCTTAGATTCATTGTAATCTACCAAAATTCAAACTAAATTTTGTCAAACTATCATAAATCATGTTTTGGGAATAACAGCTAGTTCTCATAACCTAATGTAGAAATAAAAAACAGCCTCAATGCTCAAGCTATTTATCAAATCAAAAGAATATCGTGGCTTCAAGAAGGTTCTAATGATTTGACAGCACAAGTTGCAATGCTGCAAAAGCAAATATCTAAGTTGACGGAGATGATGACAAAAACTTTATAGACAATTGAAACACATAAACCAAGAGACCATTTGAAAGAGGAGATTTATTGTCATCATAACAAGATGTTGAAGAAATCTACAAGTTACAAAGAATTTTCAAGTGATAATAAAATTTAGCAAGGAGGCACATGTCTTTAAGTGGTAAAGGTTGATATGCTAATCTTTGGTAGTTCCATTGATGCTGTAATACTAATGTTTTGGCAAATATATTAAATATACTTCAACCTCTATACTTATGAAAATATAACATTTACACACCTTAAACTTACTAAATAAATATTAGCATGGTGGAATATGTGCCATCATCATGGCCTTCGCTTTCTAACTAGGAAAAGCTTTAATAACTCATTGCACAAAGTGTTTTATTCAATGAGTATGAAAAAGACCAATAGATGAAACTTCTTACAAAGTTACCTATCCAAGGAGTGCTCTATTATATGAACACTTAACTTTAGTGTTTTAATTCTAGAAACCCTATTAATTATCTCAAAAGTTGCATTAATTCCTAATTTTCATTTCTATAATACATTATTTGTTTCTCATTTTGGTGTGAATTTAATCGGTTCGTAATTATTGCTCATTTATTTATAAATCTGTCAAGAGCCACACCTTAGTGAAACCTTCAACCCCGACAACACTTCGACAATTATTCCCGTTTACTTTGAATTTAGCTTATTACAAGTTCGCCAACATCAAATTAGTTCAGCCCCAAACCATATGTCATATTAAGGCAGATGGACCCTAATGCCAATTCCAATGTTCAAAGTCATATTATGAAAGATATTTTCTATTTTAGCCCATCCTATCCCATTTCAAGCCGAACCTCAAACATTTGTCCTCTTATCATCAACCATTTTAAGAATAATCTACCTTGAACATGCTTACCTTTAGAGTCTTTATTAAATTATCCACTAATTATCTCAAAAGTTGCCTTGCTTATTATAACCTGATTTTTACTTGTATTGAACAATTCCATTTCCTCTCTTCATATGACGATTTAGTTCATTCATATTACCCATTATCCTATAAACTTGACAAAAGCTGCATCTAGTCAATTACACTCACAGTCACTCTCTTGCAAGATTTGGGTCATCATAATCAATGCATCATCATAATAAATAAGGAATTATATGTTGCTTATGAATTGCTTATGCAAATTAATAAGAAAATCATATCAAGGCATCTAAATAGTGAATAATCCGAATGAATCACTTTTAAATGTGTAAAAATCATTTGTGCAAGCAAGAATCATAAGCTTTTATTTTGAAACTTGTTCTAATATTATAAAATAATTCTAAAATTGAGTATATTAAATTTCCCATATTTGAAAGAGGAAGAGGACCAAAAAAGTAAGGGAAGAAATAATCAAAAATAATATTTTTTTTTATTTGAAACTTAGGAAAGGCTTCTACTTGATCATGCACAATGGAAACAAAGAATTAATATAGCCTACCTCACCTAATAATACAAAAGCTTAGTGTTGTTTTTGTATTATAATATAACTGCAAAATTAAATTTGATGTTGTTTCCCTGAAACAAAAAAATGTTTTCTTATTATATTCATACAAGATTTTGCTTGATTTTCTTTTTTGCTCAAGATATTTTATTAAAGAAAATTATCAAAATTGTCCCTAAATTCTTGCAAAATATTTAATTAACTCTTGTAAATAATTCTTTTGGTCCTTCACTTTTATTTAAATCATTTTTTTGGTCCAAAGGTTATTTTGTCGTTCCTTGCCATCAAAAATTAAGGGTAAAAGCAGTAACTCAAACTAGCGAACGAAGCAGTCAATAATTTTTTCTCTTTGCAATTTCTTCTCACGCCATAGCCTTTTTGTCGATTGTAATTTATTGTCACGCCGTAACTTCTTCAACGATTGAGATTTCTTCTCACATTGCAATTTCTTCATCGATTACGATTTCTTCTCATGCCGCAATTCTGCGTTATTTCTCGTCTATCTGTAATCATCAATTGCGAGTTCTTCCGCAACTTCTTTGTCGGCTGGTGCTGCTCTGTTATGGCTCCTCTGCATCTCTCTGCTTGTCAACTAGTGCTATGTATCTTCATCGACTGGTGCTCGTATCTTAATCGACAAATTAGTTAATGGCGATTTCACTGAGATGGCGAACAAGCAGGAGACGCAGAGTCATAATAGAGTAGCGCCCCAGTTGACGAAGAAGTTGCGGAAGATATCGCAGTTGACGATTGTAGAGAGACGAAAATATGTTGAGAAAGAAATCGCAGTCGACGAAGAAATCGCAATCAACAAAGAATTGCGGTGTGAGAAGAAATCATAATCAACAAAGCAGCTGTGGCGTGAAAAGAAAATATATAAAGAAAAATAATTAATGGTTGGTTCGTTCGCCCGCTTGAATTAGCGCATTTATCTTTCAAAATGCAAGCGCCAATCGAGAACAGCAAAATAAGAGCAGAAGAAAATACCCGCATAAATAAAAGTCAATGGACCAAACTTTTTTTTTGTAAATGTCAACGACTAAATTGAGCATTTAGTAAGAGTCAAGGGACCATTTTGATAAATTTCTCTATTTTATTATGTCTAGTTTGAACTTGCTTTGGCTTATATTTTGTATTTTTATTTGAATCTTGCATAGAAATTTAGCAATGTTCAATAAGTCTTTAATCTTTATGTTTAGAAATTTAAATCTTTTTTAGGTTTTAGATTTTGAAGCTTGCTTTGGTTCAAAATATTTTTAATAGGAATTTAAAATTTTGCATTTGCATGTGTTATTGCTTTAACATCACACACAAACTGCTAAATTATCTATATTGAATTCATATTTGAGAGCCATCAAATTTGCTAACACAAACAAAAAAACTAAGTTCTAATATGCCTTGTATATATGTTCATCACCTGTATCTGATCGAATACGAGCTGAATATGAGCTGACCAAATTGCAATTGATTTGAACATAAGCATATTATTTTCGTGCGCACTCTAGAGAAAAGTTCAAGCACAAAAATAACTTACAATTTGAGCTCAAATAAAACTAAAACTCCGTCAAGATTGACTCATTAACAGCCCTAATTCAACCATTAACTAAATGTTAACCCCCATTTAATTACTTAATGAAATCAGGCCCTGGAAAATGGAAACACTAACAGCAAGTGACGAATGCATAAAGTTGTGAGCTTTTCTTAGATGTCTCTCTTTCGTTTCCACACTTCGTTGACGCTTTCTCTAAAAGAAGTGTTTTTCCCTCTTTTTGAACCTAAATCATGTTGGTTTAGTGCAATCACTTTATCACCTTTCAAATAAAACGGGTCTGATTTCTGGGGTTCCATGGCCTGCCAGGGGGCCTCCACCTCCTTAAGATGGTGCCCCTTCCAACCCGTTGGTTGAAGGACAACATTGACGCTTCCTATACATACGAGGAGCCTGCTACTTTTGGTGGATTTGTGGTCCGCGACTCAGGAGGCCACTTGCTCGCTGCTGCTGGAACCCGTTTACAGGCCCTCCAAACTGAGATGTGGGCGGTTACTATTCTGCGATAGGTCCTCCTGTCTAGAGACGCTGGCACTGAGGGAGTCATCATAGAGGGGAATTGCCTTGGAGCGATCCGAAAGCTCCAATGTCCTGGGAGAGGACTTTTCGTTCACAAGGTGGAGAGCGCCATGTTGATCACCTTACTTTCTTGTTGGACTTTTCTCATGTAACTTTTGTTCACCGTTCGTGCAATACGAATCGTACGGCGTACTTTTGTTATATGTTAGCCTGACAGGGTGATTTTTCTTTTGTTATGAGAGATGTGCTCCCCGGGAGGCACTTAGATCTCCTCGTTGAGGACACCGGAAGTACTAATACTTTTACTTATTTATGCTTAGGCTACGATCATCTATCTCAAAAAAGACTTGAACTTGTTTTAGTTAAAATTTAGAATTTTTGTTCTAATTTTGAACCTTCCTTGAGTTTATAAAATTATCAATTAGCTTGTCAAATTTGTGTTCAGAGTTTTACTATTAAAATTAGACTTTGAAGCTTGCTTTGGTTCAAAATATTTTTAACTGAAACTCAAATATTTGCATTTAGTATTTCTCAAAGCATGCCTTATTGCTCGCACATAAAATTTGTTATAACGCAAACAGAAAACTAACTATCACTTGCCTTGCAAATATGTATACATTGCCTTAACCAGATCAAGATGCAATTGATTTGAACACAAACATACATTTTTTAATGCAGTCTAGAGCCGAGCTCAAACAAAACTAAAGCTTGGTCAACCTATATTATAAACATTAGGCTATGATCTTGTGTTTAATTTTTCTTTTAAATTTCAATTTTAATATTAAATTTATTAAAGGTTGAAATTCATGCACACAATCATACTATACTACAAATGACCTTTTACATTAAAAATATCTCCCAAAAATTCATAAAATTTCATTCCTTCAATTAGCTCAAATTCATTCATTCATGGTACCGTTCAATTTGCATCATCAGGCTGGAATGTGTTGCCAAACTCTCGTAAGAAATGACATGGTTGCATTATCTTTCATAAGAATTTGGCAGCATATCCCAATACTCAAAGCTCAAAAAAATAAAATTTTCATTAGTGTTTTGGTGGCATGTAGCTTTAGTTCATCTCTAAGAACATACTTAAGAATTTTAATGAAACAAAAGGTAACAAAATTATTTTGAGGTAATTAATATTTTAGTTATAAGAAATGAAAATATTGCATAAGAATCATGGATTGAATCATTGAGTGTAATTCAAAATTGATTATGCAATTTAGATGTTCACTAAATGCAAGTGCTTTTTCTTTTAAGATGTGTTTCATATCAGCAGACTTCATAAAATATTTCACCAAATTATCTGAGCAAAACCAGCTACTTTTGTTAGTGCCACCTCATCTCTCTTGAAATCCAAGAAATGATAATTAGGTGAAAAGGTTTCTAAATTATTAATCAAAACGTAAATTTGCAGCCATACCCAACCAAATGTAGGAACGTACATTTGATTATCACAATAACTATAATATGCTGGTCTAGAAGCATGACTCACACGATCATCTACAACTTGAAGTATGAATTGAATTTTAAATATACCAAACTAATGTCATGCATAAGCTTGACATTGTGTGATTAAAATATTATATTGCAACTCAATCTAGAACTTTGATATCAATATGAAGGAGAGAAAGTACAACGTTTGGGTTTTAATTATGGAATATGGAGAGTTTAAGGGTAATATGGTGCTAGAGAGATTAAGGTGTTGGTTTATGGGTTGTGCTAGAAAAGGGTTCATACAGATTGGTAATCTAAGATAAAGTTGAGTTTGGCTTTTGGATAGCATGGAAAGATCTTAAAGGTTAGAGTGGGAAAGAGAAGATTGAAGGTTGAGACAAAAAAAAGTAAGAACTTGCTGACAAACAGACACTTCAAAAATACTGCCATTGAGCAATCTCAAAGAAAATTTAAATGGAAATGAATTCAGAAATTCATCAAACAAAACTATTCAATCCCAAGAGATTATTAACTTATTTTTAAATCAAAAAAGAAAATTCAAAATTTCATTTACCTAAACTATTCAACATCAAAACAAGCTTATATCAGCCCAGTAAGATGCATAGAAACATTTCTAAACAGAGGGTAGGTTAAAGGAAGAAAATTTAGACATTCAATTAAAGTGGTATCGAGCAACACAGATTAAGAACTATAGCTGTTGGATCCATAATAGATGCAGCAGTTTGCCAGTGTGTATATAGCAAGACATAATAGGAAATCAGAGATCATTAAGAGAAGGAAACATGTATTTCAACAGAAGGCACGCATAAAAAAGGTGGCAGCTCAAAGCCAAATAAGTATGAGCTTGAGAGACTTGCAAACCATGTTGAGCATGTTTTGCACATTGTTGTCAGATTAGAAGGCCATAGGAAAAATTTGATAGCAATAAAAAGGTTAATAAAGAACTCCAACATAATTGTGATGGGGATTGAGTCAATTTTAACAAATAGACGAAGATTAAGTTGCTTGTCCAGAGTCAGTTCCAAAAGAAAAAGCAAAGTAAGAAAAATCATTGTTAGCATGACAACTAATGCAAACACTTGTCAAGCTAAAATAAAGTAGTCCTGCACTATAATTTCATAAATGAACAGCAAAGTAAAATAAATACATAGTGAGACAAATTGTTCAAAAGTTGAACACATTACAGAAATAAATCAAAACAAAATTACAAAACTTGGAATAATACAGCAACTAAAACAGCTGAACAACACGTATATGCCATTCACCTAAACAAATCAAAACCAAATTACAAAACTTGGCGCCATACAACAAACAGTACAGATAAAAAAAATGCACTTATATGTCACACACCAACAAAAAATGAAAAAAAAAATTAATATGAAATCCCCATAATAACGTGACGATAAATGTAAGATATATGCAAAAAGGTTAAAAGAGTAGCAATTTCATGTAGATTCACAAACAGATGATCATGTTATGAATTTTAAGGCAAATAAACAAAAAGAGAATTTTCAAACCATAATACCAAATGAGCAAACAAAATGCACCTTTTGGATCATTCATAACTTTAGATTCAGCACAGCAAATCATGAGCACCTGTTGTCTCAATGATAGTCTTAATATAGATGGGAAATCATGATCTTGCATATGGTTGTAAAATGATCCAGTGACCAGACGATAAACCAAACCATCACAAGTTCTGCCAGTCCTACCTTTACGTTGTTCTGCCTACAGAAAATTCATCGGAATCATTAGAAAGGATTTTTAAGAAGCATCTAAAATTATACAAACCCTTGAATACCTGAGATTTTGACACCCAAACAAGCTCAGAAGAATCATTTTTTCTATCAGAATCCCAAAAGACTTGTAAGGATCTGCATGAATCTATGACGAAAGCCACACCCGGGATAGTGACTGATGATTCAGCAATATTTGTGGCAAGTATCACCTGTGAAATTGAGAGAAAAATAATCAGAGAAAACTGTCAGACTAAAACACAAAGAAATGGATAAACAAAATCATAATGATGAAAAAAAACAAATGCACTGGGAACTTAATCAAACACAAAGTTAGAGCATATGAGCAGCAGACAATAGAATTAGCTCTTTATCAGGCATTTATTGCATAGAGAATTGTGTAAATAAAATATTGTGAATTTAGCATCATTTGCACAAAGTTGCTCCATAGAAATCTAGAACAGTTTCAAAAATCTTACAATAAAAATACCAAGCTTTAGTCCCACTGTATGGAATTGGCTACATGAATCCTTTGATTTTGTTGTTCATGGTAAATAGAAGCCCCTCCCCAAGTTCCAAACAAAAAATACTTTCTAATAGTTTTTTCTCATGTCTTTTCTGGTCTTCCTCTTCTTCTTTTTACATTGGCAAAATTCATATACTCAATTTTTCTAATAAGGGCATCGAAGATTATACGCTTAATATGCCCGAGCTAGCTAAGAAAATATTCTATAGTCTTATCCACAATTGGAGCCACTCCGACCGGCTACAAATGAACTCATTTCAAATTCTATCCTTCTGAGTAAGCCCACTCATCCACCGTAACATTCTCATTTCTATATCACTTATCTCATCAATAAGTTTCTTCTTTATTAGCCAACATTTAGTGTACAGTTGCTCTATAGTATTCCTTAACTTTGAGAGGGATTTTCCTATCACACAAAACTCTAAAAGCACTCCTCCATTTCATCCAACCAATTTGAATCTGATTAATCACATCGCTCTCTATTTCACCGCTATTTTGAATAATGGAACCAAGATATTTGAACATCTAGCTCCTTTAACATGATCCACAATATTTATGTCCTCGAGATTATGGCTTCTAGCTTCTATTACAATTAGAGACTTATACTCCATATATTTTGTTAAGTCATATTTCTATAGATTCTAAAATAGTTCTCTACAACTCGAGTTTTGCTATAACTCCACTCCTAGTCTTATAAAACATGCACCAAGAAACATATTCTTGCATGTGTTCACTAAGAATATCCAAAATTATAGTAAAAGATATGAACTGAGAGCAAAACCTTGATATAATCCAGTAGTAACATGAAAAGCATTACACAAGCCACCTTGCGATCAAACATATGTTATAATCTCATTATACATATCTTTAATAACATCAATATATGACACAAATTATCTCTTCAAAACTCTCCAAAAATTTACATTAAACTACATCATAAATTTTTTCAAGATTAATAAACATTAAATGAAGATCTTTTATTTTATTAGATTTATCTATCAATCCTCTTAGTAGGCATATAACAAAATTAATTTTTTGAAATACATATATTCCTTCATAATCTGTATTTAATCAAGCTTCCTCAAAATGTTAACATATGACTCATTAGCTTAATTCTCTTATAATTTGCACAATTACGAGTATCATCTTTAATCTTATAAATAAGTACAATGATACTCCACTCATCTGGCAACTTTGTGATTTACAAAATGGCATTAAACAACTTGGTAAGCTAGAAAATTCCTTCCTCAGCCAAGTATTTCCACTCATCATCTGATCATACATCTTTTTCACTCATCATCCTCTTTAATGCATTCAAAGTCTAAGTTTTACTAACGAATCAAATAAAGTGTGATTAATACTATCTTTATTTTATTAACCTCACTCATATTAATTGTATTAGTACAACCTTTATTAAGATTTTATTTAAATAATTCAACTATTTATATTGAATGTCTTCATCCTTAAATTTTTTAACGTTATTTTCATGATATTTTATCTGAATTAAGTCTTAAATTATCCAATCCCTTAATTAAAATAGCTTATATATGTGTCCCTCTCTCTAAGCAGTTTCCAATTTATTATATAAATCATCAGATATAAAAATCTTAATATTATGAGTTGTTATTTTGAATCACAACAAACTAATTTATAATTCCATTAATTCTCATCATTCTTATGTTTAAACCATTTTTATAAAATATTATTTTCTTTATTCTCTATTTGCATATCTTATTTTAGCCACCAAGAATTTTTGCTACGAGGTACTCATTTGCTTTATCAAGCATCCTTTAAACTACATCTTGAATACAATTAACAACTGAATTCCGCATAAAGTTGGCTTCGCCATAAAAATTTCAGTCTAAATTTTAAATTTTCACTTATAAAAAATATTTATATTTCCTTCTTAAAACTCCATCATCTAATTTTAAAATGTATTTAAATTTTATTTTTATTTTTCATAATCTTTATTTTTAAATTAAATGCTAATAATCATTAATCTTGAATACAACTAACAACTTAATTCCACATAAAGTTGGCTTCGCCATAAAAATCTCATTGTCTAAATTTTTAAACTTCACTAATAAAAATATTTATATTTCCTTCTTAAAATTCCATCATCTAATTTTAGAATGTATGTATGTTTTATTATTACTTTTCATGCGCTTTATTTTCAAATCAGATGCTAACAATCAATGTTGAGTCGTCAAATAATCACCTGAAATAATGTTACAATCCTTGCAATATAATAATATATTTTCTTTAAGAGAAAATAATCTATTTAAATTTTGGAAGCCCCACATTCATAAGAGAAAACATATTCCTCTCTTCTCTTAAAGAACTAACAATCGTACAATTATAATCTAAGACAAACTCCAAATTCATCCATCCTTCTTCATTATTCTCTAAAATCAAAACCATCATGAAAACTTTAATTTTTTGATCATCCTTCCAACATGACTATTTAAATCCCTTCTTATTTATAAAACCTTCTCTTGGGATATTTCCTTAAACTAAGGCATCCAAATTACAACAAAAAATTTCTTTTATACTCATATTCAATCCAATTTAAGGGGAATAAACACTTGCATAATTAAAAACTATTCTATAATTACAATCTTTAAGAACATAATTCTATCTCCAACTTAATTTGCACAGTGTCCATTAAATTCTTATCAAAAATAATATTCATATCATTCTTACGACAACTCTTATCCGAGTACCAAAGTTTAAAGTCTAAACTATCAACTTATTTTGCTTTCTCTCCTATCAACTTAGTGTCTTGAAGACATATTTATCTTCCTATTAATCATAATATCTAAATTTCAAAAGCTTGTTAATAAGAGTGCCAATACTCCAAGAACATAATCTTAATTTAGTATCATGAACTATCTAATCTGCATCCATCCAAAATGCAAGAACCCTTGCTTATTTGACATTATATATGGGTGTTGATGTGTGGCATTTACAAACATTTCACTATAATCTAATGCAGCATGTTGCTTCCAGGGATGCCCTATATTAATATTATTTTTTAAGGAATTAATGTCATAAGAAGATTTGACATGGGTCTCAGACGATAAAAGTTTGAAAATCTGAGGTGCAAATAATATGTTTATAGCAAAGCTGTCATACCCTTTTTATCACGTGAGATGCAAAGCAAGGAATCAAAATTAACAGGAAGGTAAGCCTTTTGCAAACATTTACTTTGTTAGCATGAAGTACATTAGAAGGATGTTTGTAGTCAGTTAGTGCTTGAATGTAATTTTGATTAATAATAAGGACAAGCAGAGAGAATACTTTTAAGCCTTTGAAAATAATTAAAATTGCAATAAGCAACATATTTATAGTATATAATATGAATATAATAAAGAGAACTCTCTCTTCAAATAGAAAGATTACTACATGTCAAAATAAAGCTTTTTAAAATTTGACATTGACCTTTTTATAAAATTATATAAACAAAACAGAACCTCATACAATTGTGCAGGATGAAAAAGGTCACGAAAAATAAAAATAAAATTTAAATACATTTGAGGTATGTGAAGAAGTGCAAATATGACCATAAGTGTACATAAATGTAAGAACTAACATGAAAATAATGAAACTTATTATGATATATTATTACGGATTTTTTTTACAAATTAAATATCCAATTTAAAAATTAAAAAATTATACAATATCATTTCCTATGTTATGTATTAAATGCCAAATATTTAACATTTACAAATATATTATCACAACATTTAAATATAGAATATCATAGCAACATGAGGCCAACGAGTGGTGCGAATAGGGGCCAGTGGAAATTGCGTCGGGCAATGGGGTGGGAGGTACAAGGCTGGGGAATGAAACATTACGCTATAAGGCATGTTGAGCCAATGAAGTAGGTTAATGTACCATCATTTGTTTTGTTAAAGCTCTTCTCGCATTTTTTATTTATCAATTTCAAAATGAAGCCTTCTCAATAATTGATATTTTTATTTTAAGAAATTATACAAAGACTCCTTCGCAAAATATTAATAATTTTTTTTGAATAATGTGAGAGATATCAAATAAAATTTATTGAGAATTTGACTTTATATTTTTTTAAAAATTGTATATATACATATGTAAATATATATATATATATATATATATATATTCTCCAATTGAGAGATTATTGTGCGGTGGAGCCTCGAATGCTTCAGAATGAGCACAAAAATAACTCAGATCGATTTGAGGTGAACTACACACAAATAAGAAATGAAAACAACGTGGATGAAATTTTGAGCACTCAGGCCTCCAAAGCTTAGATGTGAGCACTAGTGGCGTCGTAACCAGTCAGTAGAAAGACAAAAAACAAAGGCTTGGGCGCCCAAGCGCCAGTAATTTATAGAATTCCCACATTAGGCTGAGGAGGCAGCACTTGGGAGCACCTGTTGTTTACTAAGCAACCAGGTTTACTCGAGGATCCGGCACTTGAGTGCGTCTAAGCGTCGAGACCCAAATTTTCTACAACTAAGAAACAGAGAGGTTGGCGCTTGGGTGTGCCCAAGCGCCAGGCGAAGCAAAAGTTCCGCATGAGCAAATTTAGGTACCAAATTGGAACCTATTTTGGATAATCTTGCATATGTTGTCCTACTCACATCTACCATAATATAAGTAGACTGAGTATTTTTTAGAAAATAGGTTATAATTTGGAATCTTATTACCAAAGTTAAATTTTACAAGGCCAAATGCATGGTGTACCATGTCATAATAAAGCAAATTATGCAGCTATGTTAATTAGTTTTGTTAAGTAGCAATGTCATCACCCATTGAGAAAGCTAGCTATTGAACTCTAAATAAAAATGTAACAACAGCTGCCCAAAATTACCGCAAATGAAAAAAGAACACAGCACACTATTGAAATAATATGAGAAATTAATTTTTAAAGCTCAAAGAAAATTATGGTGACGAGACATTACCACTTGTCAAATTAGGACTAACATTTGCTAAAGTACGAGTTAAAACAAGAGTATAGAATAAATAGTCATTAAGCTACGATCATTATTTACTAAGAATAATTAATGTTACTTGCAGCTTCAAAAACCCATGAGCCTCCAAATTCCTTGAGGCAGAGAAGATCAACAAGAAGCCAAAAATGAAGATCATCCTTAAGTTGCATGTTTGTCTTGATTGGTACAAACATATCATTACACCATTTAGATGATAGAGATCAAAAGAATGCTAGGTGCAGATTCTTGTTGGTTCATCACACCTTTTGTTTTACTTTTTCCATGGGTAGCTATTGACACTAGCATATTTTAGTGGCGTGTGCATGATGATTGTGGTCAACTAATGTGAAAAAGTGAATAGTAGAGTAAACACATAAAGAAATGATTTTTAAGCCTTTTATTAATCAATCAAATAACAAAAAAATCTAATAAGGATGCCAAATAAAAAGAACTAATTTCAGAGAGTAGAGCATGAAATTAGTATACGATATGAGGATTGAAGTTCCAAGCAAAATGTCCAATTAAAGAGTTATATCTTATAAATATTTCAAATGTACAAGAGCAACTACAAGAGTACAAAAAGAACAAGTAAATGAAAAGCCATTGCTGAAGCATACCGAAATGACTTAAAAAATGTGATTTTGTCAGGCAGATTGACAAGAAATCATTAAATGTAGGTAAGTATACAATTGATCATCAAAAATGAAGAAGGGTCAAATGTAACTGAAGTACGTACAATGGTGTACAATGAGTTTTCATATATGATGACAAGAAGAGATATTGTCAAGCAAGACTATGGCACTGCCAGATCACCTATGGATTAGAAAGGAAGAAATTTTCTTCATTGTTTGTACAAAGGCATATCCTCAAACAGCAAGGCATCTAATGTCTCGTTAATATGTGAGAGTGAGTTCTTTCATCGACGAGCTCCTTCAATCAGCATATACGTTAGTTGGCACGTTCTATTGTTAGTAGTAATCTTTTTTGAAAAAATTAATTGTTAAAAACTGGACATTGAGCCCAACTTTTCTAGAATTAAGGCTTGTACTTAAATTACCATACTCCCAATCCTCTATGCTACAGTTCAGGCTCAAAATATAACAGGGATACCGACCCAAGCTACATTAACTGTGTCCAAATCAGTATCACACGCTGAAATAAAATACTATCTTGGGATAACTGCTTTAAGGATAGAAAGCAGAGGCATCCAACTACATCTTTTAATTCTAGCAGCTATCCATAATTCAAAGATATAGGTGTCCGTATTTCATTGGCAACTAAAGCTGGTATTGCTCAGATTATAACTACTATCATTATTGTCAATTCATAGGTATCGGTTTTAAAACCTGCTAAACACTTAAATAATTCAATCTTGGTGATTTCAAAGTTAACTTTGCTTGGCATTTGATGCCACTAAGCCTAACCATGTTCTATGTAAACATCACTTTCACCAATTTATAATTTTAGGTGGCATTACAACGAGTGATGGGAGACAAATAAGCTTCCCCCGTGATAGGATCATTACAAGAGCCTTCGAATAAAAATGACCCCGTTTGATATCTTTTTAATTTTTTTATTGTATTTTTTATTAAATCCGAATTTTAGATTTATTAGCTTTATTTTTGAATTTTTGAATTGTAAAAGGGAGCGAATTAATTTAAAAATGAGTTATATATTTTCTTTGGAGAGGTAGGATAGTTTGGTAGGAGAATATTTTTTTATGTATTTTCTTTTTTAGGGATAAGCTAGTTTGGTAGGAGAATATTTTCTTATGTATTTCTTTTTTTAAGAAATACGCCTATTTGGTAAGAGAATATTTCTTTTTTTAACATTTTTCTTCCTTATAAATATGGATCTAAACTCTCTTGTAAAATATATTGTGATAATAATAAAAATTCTAAAATTTTACTCAAAGTTCTCTGCATTTTGAGTTCTTATTATTCTTGGCGGTATAAACAATCGACCAATGCCTTCGGGTGGGACAATCCTGAGATGCCAAAGGTGCGCAAAATCGGAGGTGTGCGTGGTGTGTATAACCCGCACAACCTTTTTTCATTATGCTCCTGCTCATACGCTCTGTCGTTGTTGCTTCCAAACGTTCACTGCACTGCTTCCCTTGATCGTTGCTTGCTCGCCACCACGAAAAGCTTGTTGATGCACGACCGCCGTCAAATTTGGTATCAAAAAGAAAATTTCCTTAAATATTTCAAACATGTGCCTGTGTGTTCATTCCTGTAAGTCATGTCGCGCCTCGTCATGCGCACCTCAGCCGCATGTGCCCTCATTGTTGTGCGCGCTCACTTTCACCCGCGGCCTCGGTCAATGACACCAACCAGGCAACGTGAAAACATTTCAAAGTGATTGGTGATCCGTTCACGAAAGACGGTCATAGCCCATGCATATATATATCAACTATAAATCAATAGTACAAAAACTCAATCGGGATCAAACTCCACGGTATTCTCTGCTATGAGATCCAGAAGCCTCCTGGGGAGCACATCGCCCCTAACAAAAGTAAAAGCACCCTAACAGGCATACAACACACAAATCAACAACCAAATTTGCATCGTGCGATTGTGAGAAAAGATGATACGAGGGAAAGCCAACTGGTCTGCATGAAGCTCACCGCCTCGTGCAAGGAGTGTCCTGTCCAAAAGGCGTCGGAGCCTATGCATCGCTCCTAAGCAGACGGCCTCAATAACAACACCGTTGACCTCCATCTCAGTAGCTAGGAGGGTCTGCCGCAGAATAGTCACTGCATGTATCTCTGCCTAGAGAGGGGACTGAGCCTATAAACAGTCTCCCGCAGCGACCAGTAACTATCCGTCAGAGTCGCGGACGACAGCTGCCCCAAACAAAATAGGCTCCCGTAACTATAGGAAGCATCTATGTTGGCCTTCAACCAACGGGTCGGGGGGCACCATCTATAGAGGGTGGAGGGGCCCTGGTGGGCAGGGGAACCCCATAAATCTGACTCGTTGTGCAGTCCAGCACTAATCATGGTAGGCAGTATCGAGCCCGCGCACACCAGTGGTGTGGCGTGCGGGCGACCGTGCAAGCACTCTGTCCAGCTCCTCCAGGACCGGTAAAGAGAGTATGCCACAAGCTGGCAGCTAAAACGGCGACGGTGGAATGCAGAGGCAGTCGAGAACAGCGCGGTAAACTGGTCTCATGAAGTAAGTGTGGCCAGGATTGGTGATCCGTTCTCCCTTCACCAAGGTACATTCTTGTAATTTTTACGATTTTGCTTGATCTTTAAGGAATTTAGGAATTCACATTAAATTTGGACATTTTACATATTAATTTCATGCCCGCATGTTGGTTTTGTCGTTTTGCTCCAATAATTAACTCCACTTCACACATAAGGCGACCACTTCTCCGAATACCTACCCTAACCAACTTGAGTGATGCCCGAGGGAGTGTTCCACTAAAATTGAGCCCCAAACTTGTGAGCCAAAAATTCAAGTTTTCTTTTCTTTGAAAAAAAATAACCTAACACATTTTTGAAAATTTTAATTTTGGCAAGAGAGTTAATTAGTGTGGAGAGTTAGTGATTTTTGAATTTGAACTTTGTCAATAACGCCTAAACAGTCTAAGGAAAGCTTTGGATTTAAGTGGTCCACAATCCCCGCTCATCACCCGAGAGTTCTGGTAGATTCTAAGATTGCTTTGTTTAAATAAAAAGTAGCCCTTTTTGTCATTTGTTTTTGTTGATTTGTTTCCAAAACTTTAAGATTGTGATTTTGGAAATTAAGCTCAATAAAAATATCTCATTATAGAAGAGAAAAACAAAGATCTTACTTAACGAATCACAATCATAGAAATTGCAATTCGAAGCCTTAAGCAACATTTTGACCAACACTTTTCAAATCCTCCACCTAAAAGTCAAAATAGGTCCCCTTCATCCATTCCATTTAAGATTAAAAATTTTGAACTGGACTAATCCTAGATACCGTAGGCACCACCATTCTCGTGATGATTCGGACGATTCTGACTCTGACCAAACTCTGAAACTAAGAATTGGCCCAATCACCACTCGAACCACTCTTGTGTTGAACATACACCTAAGAAAACCAATCATTTTGAGGGAACATTTTGAACCTGATCCACTCTATAAGATTAAAATTGAAGCACCTCTTATGAAGGATCTCAAGACCCGAATAAATTTCTAAATTGGTTGACTGAAAGTAATTAATTTTTTTTGAATGGCATGACCTTAGCATTTCACAAAGAGTAACATTTGCCTGAAAGAAATTGGTAATGCCAAAATATTTTGGAACAATCTTTTGCAAAAATACGACAAACACGGTAGAAAAAGATAGTCTTGGGAAGAAATGCGAGAAATCCTAAATGACAAATAATGTAACATAATAAATAACTTCACACTAGGTTCCTCACCCTTAAACAAGAATCACTTTATATCACCGAATATATCAACACTTTTGAGGACCTCTTAGCTTGCACTAGCTGCCAAGATTCTGACTGACAACAGGCCAACAAATTTGTCTTAGGATTAAGAGCTGAAATTAGAAACCAATTTGTATTGAATGATCCTCAAACTTTAAAAGTTGTCCATGTTAGCTAGGTTAACACCACTTCACTACTCGTAACACAACGTTGATTAGTGCTAATCAAAATGGGTAGCTACGAAGACCGGAATTGGTGTGATGTTTTGACTATGGACATAGCCCACATTCTTTTAAAAAGACCTTAGCTTTATAACCTAGACGTCATCCACTATGGGAGAGACCACATATAATTTCAAATTCAATGAAAAAATAATGAAACTCTATCTCACTAGGCCCACGCTTAAGAAACCAACTCAAAACTCTTTTAGAACTAGCACCCCCAAAGCCATCACCCACATCAAATTCATAAGAATGACAAAACTCAATCTAAACACAGAGCTCAGCTTCAACTCATCACCATTTCCCCTAATTCATCTCATCCTTCACTTTTTGAACAAGAGAAGATCTTTCATTTACACACATTTGAGGCTTTTGGATTCAAGAGATTTAGGAAGGAAGTTTCTGATTTACTATCCATTCATCTTCTTAATATCAAAGAAATCTCCCCAACCCCTCTGAAATCCCCATTCCACTTGCAATTGTTAAACTGCTTAAAGAATGCCCTGAAACCACTGTGGAAGTGTTACTTGACCAACTGCCTCCCCTTAGAGAGCTCCAACACGCCAATGATCTAGTTCCCGGTGCTCAACTTCCTAATCTATATCATTATCACATGAACCCCGCTAAACAAGCTGAACTAAAGGCAAGTCAACGAACTTCTCCAAAAGAGCCTTCTTGTGAAAAAGTTTAAGTCCATGTGCCATCCCTGAACTTCTAACCCCTAAGAAAGATGGATCTTAGTAGAGTTATAAATAAAATCACTATCAAGTACCAATTCCCTATTCCGCGTTTAAACAATATGTTGGACCTAGTATCCGGCTCAAGCTTATTTTCAAAGATCGATTAAGTGGATACACCACCTAATTCGAATTAGACTAGGGGATGGATGAAAAACTGCCTTTAAAACACCTGAAGGACTATATGAATGGCTTACCACATCTTTTGACATGTCAAATGCCCCAAGTACATTTATGAGATCAATGAACACAATTTTCTAAAGCCTTTCTTAGGAAAATTTTGGTGGTTTATTTTGACAACATTTTGATTTGTAGCCCTGATGAAAAAAGTTACTTATCCCACATTAAACTTGTGCTGGTAAGCTAAGAGAGGAACAACTTTATATCAATAAAAAGAACAGTTTGTTCATGCAATTAAAAGTGATATTTTTAGGACTCATTGTTTGATCTTCTGGAATCAAACCCAATCCCACTAAAATGCAAGCAATATGTGACTAGCCAACCCCAAAGAGCTTTATTGATACTAAGAGCTTCCATAGATTAGCCACATTTTACCGTAAGTTTATTAGAAACAAAACTTGATCATGCCCCCAATAACTGAAACCTTAAAAAGTAACAAGTTTATTTGAACTCCCACCGCTGATAAACCTTTCACTCAAATCAAAGGACTTATGACAGTCGTCCTGTTCTTAGACTACCTGATTTCTCCAAAAATTTTGAGGATGCTTGTGATGCTTCAAGAGTAGCAGTAGGAGAATTTTCACAAGATAGTGACCATATTGCCTACTTCAGTGAGAAATTAACGATGCCAAACAACGGTACTCCACCTATAATCAAGACTTCACTTTTGTTTTGAAACATAAATCTAGCATTGAGAACAAACCCGCGGATGCACTTCTCGAGTCATGTTAGTAGTTCCATCTCTAACCTCTCAAATCCTAGAATTCGACAAACTTAAGGATGATTATTCCACATGTCTTGACTTCCATCTCACATACATTGAATCTCAATATCAAATCTTTCCTACCCATTCATCATATTACTTGGTCAAAGGATACTAGTTTTGATGAACATTATTCTGTATTCCCTGCACCTCACTTAAGATATTATTGATTCAAGGATTACATTCAGGAGGGAATGTTGGACACTTAGGACGTGGCAAAACAATTCATTTTGTATTGTTTTTTGTCCCTCCTTGAAAAAATTGTAGGAAAATTTGTAACCAAATGCTACACATGCCAAATTTCGTAAATGATAAAACAAAAACCTGGGAAATACATTGCCCTACCCGTTCTCTATCGATCTTGGAAAGATATTTTGATAGGTTTTGTCTTAGAACTTCCCCGAACCAGTAGGCAACATGACAATATCTTTGTTGTTGTTGATCAATTCTCAAAGATGGCCCATTTTATTCCATGTTCCAAAATTAATGTTGCCTCACACATCGTCAAACTGTTCTTTAAGAAAATTGTTAAACTCCATGGATTACCCAACACCATATTGTCTGATAAAGGTGTCAAGTTTTATCATATTTTTGAAAAACTCTTTGGAAACTCCTAAGAACCCACAAAATTCTGATCCGCTTTTCACCTCAGAATAACAAACAAACTAAGATTGTCAAAAGGAGCTTAGGAAATCATTCAAGATGTCTAGTTGGTGATAACTTGGGGAATTGGGATTTGCGCCTTCCCACAACTGAATTCACATACAATACACCATCTCCCAAACCACTAAACGCACTTCTTTTGAGATAGTATATGGTTAAAATCCGAGAAAACATGTTGATTTGATTGATCTTCTTCAACACGCCTTTTCTAATGCCGCTTTCACTTTTGCGCAAGATTTCCACAAATTACATAATGAACTAAGGACTCAAATGGAAAAATCAACTGATTGATACTCTTCCAAAATTAATGAAACAAAGTTTGATAGAAAATTAAGAGAAGGAGAATTGGTTATAGCTCGTATTCGCCCGAAGAGGTATACAACAACCAAATTCAAGAAATTACATGCAAGAGCGACCGAACCTTTTAAGGTCCTTAGGAAACTTGGACCAAACTCTTACCTTATGGGTTTGCCTTATGATTATATGTTAGTCATGTTTTTAATATCGAGGACCTAAGTAGAAATACAACTGAGCAATATCCAAAAAGTACAAGAACTAACCCCAAGTCAGGGAGATTTGGAAAATCATAAATCTTTGAGATCTAGTATACATATAAAGTTACGACAAGAACATTTGGAGAACACTAATTCTTGATTAAATGGAAAGATAAGTCATCCGCTGAAGATACTTAATTCAATATAGAACTATTACAAAAATTGGATACTGACTTGTTAGACGATTACATGGACTTTAACTCTACGAAGCAAAGTTATCTTGGAGGGGGAGAAGTTGATGCAGGACAAAAATCTTCATGCGTAACAGGATAATTACAAGAACCTTTAAGAAGAAAAGTGACCTTGTTTGAAGTCATTTTTATTTTTTTATTGTACTTTTTATTAAATCCAAATTTTAGATTTTATTTGCTTTAGTTTGAGTTTTATTTGAGTTGTAAAAGAGAGATAATTAATTTGAAAATGAGAGTTATATATTTCCTTTTGGGAGGTAAGCTAGTTTGGTAAAAAAAATATTGTCTTAATTTGGTAAGATAATATTTTCTTTTCTTATGTATTTCCTTTTTGAAGGATAGACTAGTTTGGTAAGAGAATTTCTTTTTTTAGCATTTTTCTTCCCTATAAATAAGGACCTACTCTCTTATAAAAGGAATTGTCATGATAATAAAAATTCTAATATTTTCCTCTAAGTTCTCTGTGTTTTGAGTTATTACTTTTTATTGGTGATGTGGACAATCGACCAAGGCCTCGGGGTGTAGACAATCCCGAGGTGCCAAAGGTGTGCAAAACCGGAGATGTGTGTGGTGCACAACCTTTTCTCATTTTGCTCATGCTCATACGCTCCGTCATCATTACTTTCAAATGTTCGCTTTGTCGCTTCCCTCGATCGTCATTTGCTTGCCACCACGAAAAGCTTATTGACTCACGACGAGTGAGCAGATGCCTGACAATTATGAAAATAGGAATAACAATATTATTTGTTTACATGGTCACTACTATAATTATTACTTAAATAATTTATATAAATAACACATTTATGTGTCACATCCCAAACTCTAAGCCCCTCAACCCTCCCATTTCTAAAGATGTGTGTGCTCCAAAGACAATCCTAAACCACAATTTTAATATATTGATATGAAGCTAAGTGTGCATTTAATAACTATTCCTATGAAATAAAAGTTATTAACTTTCCATGATATGTGTTCCTAACTCCCAGCTGCATCCCTCTTATAACACACCTTTTATCACAACTTGTTGAATCATACCAATCTTCAACCCTTGAATTAAGTTCAAATCTCACACGAACAATAGAACAACACTTTGTTGAACTTTGCAGAAACATACTCCAAAGCATTTTTAAAATTTCAGCCTCTTTGGAGCACTACATAAATGATTTATTATTAGAACAACTAAATTAGTATTAATAAATTGGTGTTTGAGAGAGAGAATTCTGATGATTCTCAGCATTGCAAAAATTTTTAAAAATTCCTTCAGCCTCAGTGGAGCTATAACTTTGCTCCTGATGTGCTTCTGAATCACAATGTAGTGAACATGTCCAATCACCATGCCTAATTTTTTCCCTGCAAAGTGGACTAACCAAAAAGCCTAATCCTCCCCATCAATTCTCAACTAACCCAATTCAGCCAAGCATTTACTAAAAGACAACGACATAAAAAAACATCCTTCCACAACTGCTATGGCCCTACTTTCTAAACCTACATCATGGACGCCCCTCGCCACCAACTCCTACTGACTCTGAATATGCCAGTTAATAAATTAATTTTAGTTTTGAGGCTTATTTCATAAAGAATTAGGTAATAAAATTGACTATTTTAACAAATATAGTTGTCTCTAGTAGAGCTTAATTTTGTGCTGTTTAAGAAAATACTTGCACCAAATCTTAAAGAGATAATTTATCATTAAAAATATTTATGGAATTGATTGTAACAAATAAGGTATGATGAGTATAAAACCATGAAATTGACATAATAGGATCTTCACTCAGCTCAAAGCATGAAACACGAGAACAAGGAAGTATTAACACTCGTACAAAAGAGACTAATTATTTACAAATGATACAAATGATACAAATGAATATCAATATCTTTACATTTATTTACAAAATATACTATTTCACAAAAATCCGAATGCCAGAATTCATTAGGCGGTAACATGAACGTCAATAGAATAATTTCCCTACAGAAACTCTATACATGATAATATAGTAACATGAAACAGCAACTCAAAACATACCTTTCGGTGAGATTTGCAAGTTTGCATGGCCAGGAGTGCTTGATCAGTGTCAATACTGCGATGAAGAATATGAACTCTGAAAACTGAACAAAAGGGTCTCAAAAGGATCCATTGCTGCTCTAAAGCATGATAAGTTGGGAGGAAAACAAGCAGGCTCTTCTCAATATCCGGCTCAGTTTCATTGATGAACAAAATTAGCTTGTGTATAAGAGCATGAATTTCTGGATTCAGGTCAGCTTTGGCATCAGGGTCTGTTCCCGAGCAGTATCGAAGCAATAAATCATGTTTACTAATTTCAAGTAGCTGTGTAACCTGATTCAAAAAAGTTAATATTCTCTAAGCATTATTCCATGAATTCCTAACTTTAATCAAATTACAAACGTATTTAAATGACTTACCGAAACAGACTAACTAAGAAATACAAGTAGGCTTGCGTAAATAAATAAAATATGATAGGTGCTTGAAAAAGCAGAAAATTTTTTATTCAGTTATTACAAATTATTTTAATTAAAGAACTCCATTTAAATTCAAGTTAGATGAGTGGATTTACTTGAAAGAATAGAGTGAGAAATGAGTTTATTCGTAGTTGGAGTATCTCCAATAGCGAATAAGATTAGAGAATGTCATCTTAAATAGTTTGGGCATACTAAGCGTAGGTCATTCAAAGTCAGTATTAGAAAATTGGCTACATAAATTTTGCCCATCTTAAAAGGAAAAAAAAGAAGACAAAAAAGATATGCGAAGAAACCATTACAAAGGATAATCTTTATTTGGAGCATAGGAAGAGGCTTGCTTCTATTTGATGGTGCACAATGGAAACAAAGAACTCACATAGCTAACCTCACCAAGTGGAACTAAGGCTTAGTGTTGCTTTTGTACAAAACAATATTTTAACACAGTTTGTGTTTACTATTGTTATTGTGCTGTACAAACCTTCATTTAGATATAATTGTAAATAAGGGTGATTTTATAAAATGTAAGACAAAACCCTTTTCTCTCCTTCTATCATAAGCCATTTCAAGATCAATTAAAACTAAATAAAAATTTTATTTTCTTTCTCCAAAGTTCTCAATTAAACCTCTTGAAAAATATATAGCTTCTATGGTAAATCTAATAGGAATAAAACCAATTTGATTTTGAAAAATAAAATAAATTTTTCGTAATATGTATTCAATTAGTCTCTCCAAAGTCTCAATGTAAGGCACATTAACTTGATTCATCTATAATTAGCACAGTCCAGAGCATCACTTTTATTCTTGTAAATAGATATAACAATACTCTTAATCCATTCATCTGGCATCTTTTTAGTCTTCAAAATAGTATTAAATAACTTGGTAAGCCAAGAAATTCCTTCCTCACCCAAACATTTCCATACATCAATAGGGGTGTCATCCTATCCTACCTTTTTTTCACATTTCATCCTTTTTAAAGCATTCCAAATCTCAGCTTCACTAACACGATGAATAAAAGTGTAATTGAGACAATTTTTAATACCCATTACACTCACATTAATTGCATTGGTACAACCTTCATTAAAAAAACTTAGTAAAATAATCCATCCAACTATATTGAATATCTTCATCCCTAAAAAAAATTAACATCTTTGATATATTTAATCAGCCAAATCTTTGGTTCTTTTAATTTATCTCTTTTATCCCTAATAAAGATATAAGTCTATCTCCAACCTCTTATATTCTATTGTATTATCATTAAAATTCTTATCCAGAATTATACCCACATTATGCTATAATAATTCTTACACAAGTACCAAAGTTTAAAGCCTAAAATATTCATTTTTTTTGCTTTATTTCCCACCCACTTAATTTCTTGAAAGCATAATATATTAATACTCTTATTTATAATAATATCAACTAAAAATTTACTAATAAGAGTGATAAGTATTCCAACTACTTAATCTTAATTTAAAATAAAAAATTAGCTTCTTTACTTGTATTCATCCATAATACAAAAACTTTTGCTTATTTGATATAACACTCGGGCACCGATGCAACAGCCTTTACACACTTTTCACTGCAAGCAATGTAGCATTTGCTTCTAAAGGATGCCCTAGCTCTAGCACAATTATTTAAATAATTCATATCATAATAGGATTTGGCAAAATTTTATACTGGCAGTCGACAAATTTTTTCATATCCAGGACTTCGGGCCCAATAACAGTAAAGCTACTTGACATTACGTTGAAGTATGAAAATATTTGGGTGAAGAAAATTCTTAACTTACCAAGTTATTTAAAGTTCTTTTGGAAGACAAAAGAATATCAAATGAGAAAAAAATAGTAATGTTATACCTACTTTAAGAACAAAGGCGATGCTCAAGATTGAGCAAATTATAAAAGAACTACGTCAATGTGCCATAAATTGAAATATTAGGAAAAAATAATTAAATTCAGATTATGAAATGATACCTGTATTTCTCAAAATCAAATTTTTTTTAAGCCAAGAAGATCTACCATGAAAGTCATACATTTATTAAAAAGATTGATGAAGAATTTTAGAGAAAGAAAATAAGATCTTCATTTTAATATTATTGATCTTGAAAAATGCTTACAATAGAGAACCACGAGATGTTCTTTGGAAAGCTTTAGAGAGAAAAGGGATTTGTTTTGCATATAATGATATTATTAGAGATATGTATAATGGAGTTGTAACATGTGTTTGATAGCAAGGTAGTTTGTCTAATGATTTTCTTATTACTATTGAATTATATCAGGGCATGACTCTTAGCCCATATCTCTTTACATGAAATATGGATGTTCTTAATAAGCACGTTCAAGAGGAAGTTCCTTAATGCATGTTATTTGCAGACGACATTTTATTAGTTAATAAGACTATGGATGGAGTCAAGGAAAAATATTGAGTTGTGGAAGATTATGTTAAAATTTAAAGATTTTTATCGTAGTAGATCTAAATTAGAATATGGAATTTAAGTTTAATTGTATTAGAAGCCATAATCTCGAGGACACAACTATCGAGAAGCATGTGATCAATAGAGAGGCTCAAATATCTTGGATCAATTATTCAAAATGATGACGAAATAGAGAGCGATGTGATTAATAGGATCCAAGTTAAGTTGATAAAATATAGCACTTCTAGAGTGTTTCGTGATTGAAAAATTCCACCAAAAATTAGAAGAAAGTTTTATAGAGCAGCTAAACAATCAACTATGTTATATGAGGCTGAATGTCGACCAACAATGAAGAAACTTGCAAATAAAATGAATGTTACAAGGATATGGATGGTTAGGTGGATGAGTGGGTATACTCGTAAGAATAGAATAAGAAATGAATTTATCCGTAACAAGGTTGGAGTGGCTCCAATAGTGGAAAAAGTTAGAAAATGCTGCCTTATATGGTTTGGACATATTAAGCATAGACAGTTCAATGCCCCTACTAGAAAAATTAAGTTTATGAATTTTGCCCATATTAAAAAAAGGAAGAAGACTATAAAAGGTATAGAAGAAACCATTAGAAAAGATCTCTATTTGGAAGTAAGGAAGGGATTTCATTTTTATCACACGCAAAGGAAGCAATGGATTCATGTAGCAAGCCCCAACTAGTGGGATTAAAATTGTGTTGTTGTTGTCATTGTACATCATAGTAAATCCAATTAAAGATTATATGGAGTCGAGTTAACAATAATAAAATTTAAAATATCATGAATATGACAATTTAAGACCAAGTTATCAAGAAGAGTTAAAATAACTTGGCCCCATAATACAAAAAATGGTGTGATTAACTGAATTCATGCAAGTTGGATGACGTAGAGCAATGTTTCAAAGGTTTGCGATTGAAAATTCCCACTCTAACTTAAAGGAAAGATTAATAAAGCCAGCACTGCTATAAGAGAAATACTTTGGGCTTATAAATCATAAGCAAACTAATAAAATAAAAACAGTGGAGATGAGAATGCTAAGATGAATGAATGGTATTCACAAAAGGATATGACCAAAAATGAGTAGAATTAATGCAAAAGTTGGAGTAGCTCTTGTTGAAAATAAGCTCAAAGTTAGTCTCTTATATGGATCAATATTGTTAAACCCTAGAATTAGGAAAATTGAATTAATAATTTTTCTCATAATAAAATGGAAACATAACGATAAAAATGCATGGCAATAAGCGATTAGAAATGATCTAGCATACTTAGAGCTTAGGAAGGAGTTGTTATTGACCAAGCATAGTTAGTGAGAATAAAGTTTGGTCTTGTTATAAATAACCCTAATTCTCTTGGTTGATCATAACCCGCTTACCTACATAAATTATAAACAAAATGAGAAGATATAAATATACCAGCCCTAAATTTTATTAATCTTTATTCTTTGTTTTGTTTTATTTGTTTCATTAAAAATAGCTACTTAAAGGCCTTTATTTAATTTGCAACTTTGAATAAAAATAAAAATCGAAGAATAGTTTTGTATGAAGCTCATACGATCTTATGTGAGACTCTTATTATCATAATCATTCCCTAAATGTTCTTTCTTTTAAATTTCTATTATTCTTTACATCTTGACTTCTCAATCTGTAGGTTGATTCTCTTCTCTCGCAGATTTTCATCCCCATCCTCAGTTGTAGGCATCCAAGCCAGCTGTTGTTTCTGAATAGCTAGAAGTTTTTCAAATTACAGTCATCGGTACTTCTTCAAACAGCCGCACTGGACTTCTTCCATCCGTGCTCAATTTCAAACAGCTGTAGAAGCTTTCTTCCAGCTGTTGGTAAATAGCTACTAGCATCTTTCACAACAACAGAAAATATGTCTTCTACCGCAGTAGAACCTCCTGCCCTCTTCTCCAAGAACAGCCATCTTCTCCAAAAAATAGTCTTCTCCCTGCAGTAGAACCTCCTGACCTCTTCTCCAAGAGCAGCCTTATAAAAACCTTCAGATTATTATTTGGGATAAACACTATCTTTTAAAATCAAAGCTGTCCAAGAATCTTGAATTGAAATGCTCCAACCCAAAAAAAGTATTGAAGAAGAATTCAGTGACTCGGCCAAGCCATTGAATATGTTGATCAACAATTATCAGACCTTCCAAATAATAAAGGGTTATGATCTTTAAACATAATTGAATCGCTAAAAAAGAAAAAGAGCAAAATTAAAACCGACCGTGTATCCTTCACATGTATTTGTACCCTTTTCCCTAAATTTCAAATTTTCCATTTCCACCTTACCGTGTCATCTTAAAGAAAAAGTTTAGTGCAATGCCAGCTCTACATCCCCTTCTTCTCTCTCCTCTCTCTTCTCATTCATTTTATTATGATGATTTATTAAAATGGTGCATTATTTTTGACTCCCCAACTTTAAAACTCAAAACAAAACACACACTAGAAGCAAAATAAAAAAAATATAAATATAGTGCTTAATTGTCATGCAATGTCAAGGATAACTTTGTCACTATCTAGTTTACTCATTTCCATAATTTTTTCTAAGACCACTCCCTGCTTTAAATTTTACCCATCCCTTTTCTATAATGCTAGCTTTCGAGACTTAGGGCAGCACAATCATTCAACACAACCTAAATTTTCCAACTTTGGAAACTTGTCAATCTCGCATGTCTGCCAATTAGAGAATTCACATGTTCCTCTACTTTTGGCATTCTTATTCCCATGTGTGAGGACCCGGTGCCAGGTCAACGGGAGCAGATCCAGCACCAGTTTGTGGTGATGTATAAAACAACAAGTCCTCTAACCGCATGATCATATTGAGTGATTTAAGAGACAAATATATAGATAACAAACATAACTTATTTATTCATTAATTCACAAGTTTTGATACAAAGATTAAAATAAAAGAAAAGTCACAATTTTTTTAAAATAGAGTCAAAAAGAAAGAGGAAAATCAGCATGAAGCAATATCAGCACTGCTTGGTTCTTAGCACCTTTCCTCTAGGACAAACTCCTGATCTGGGCACATTTCAAAAGTGCGGCATTCGAATACCAGTTAGTAGTGAAACTAAGTACTAATAGATGTCATCTTTACAAATGTTAAATAATAAGCAAAATAATCAATATTTGACAGGAAATAAAAGCTGTATGAACTTATCCCTGCAAACTTGTTTCAATTGCACTTGAAACTTATCATAAAAATAACTACAGTCACAAAAATAAATACAGAATTTTAGCATTTGATATCTGAGACAAGATATAATTTTGTTGGGCAACTACAAAATTGAGAAAAATGGGAGTTCCTTTTTGTGTTACATATCCCAACTTCCCTCAATACCTGCCCCCTCAAAGGTTTATCAGTATAGGCTCCTTATGACTCCCGATGTCAGACAACCCTGTTCCAGCGGTTGTCTGATCAGACAAAAAGTATAAATCAACATGAAACCCTTGCTTCTCACTTATCCAAACTTGTTCAAATATCATTTTATGACTTTAAAAAGCACTTTTATCAAATTTGTGCGATGTTAAACAGAAAAGCATATTTAAATAAGAGTAATAAAAGATATCTGGTACCTTATTTTTTAATTCAAAAGTTCAACAATTCAGATGAGTGACAGTTCACTAAATCTGCATTTAGATTTTTGATATTTTAAATTAAAATGAAAGTAATATGATATATTTTTATTTATGGATTTTAACTTCTTCTTTTTCACTCTGCCTTTCTTTCATTCTTTTATCTTGATAGAAGACATTATTTCAAGTCTCTGAGGGTAGTAATTATATTTAATATAATGCTATTATTATCATTATGTAATAATAATAATGATAATAATATATGAAAGAAAGGACAAAGTAGAAATAACTGTAAAAATCTGCATAAATTAATAATAATAAGGGAATGAAAATGACAAAATAAAAATGTTTGAATTGAAAATCACTGATAGGAAGTAATAATCATTTAATAATATTTGTATTGTTCTTATTATTAATTAATGAGAACAATAATAATATGAATGACTAATATTTTTTATAAGAATGAATATTAAGTATAATAAGAAAAATAGCAAAATCTCTCCTCAATTTCCTCCTCTTTTCCTTCTCCTGCAACCTAAGACTGGGGCTGCCGAAAGCCGGCCGGAGGAGGCAGGGAGGGGTTAGGTTGGCTGCTGCTGGTCGGCAGGAGAAGGGAGGCAGCTAGTCGGGCTGTTGGGAGAGGGAGGACAGGCTGAGGGGTGGCTGGTTGGAGGGCAGCTGGCAGCTGGCCGTGCTGTTGGGAGAGGGAGGAGGGGCTGGAGGGCTGAAGGGAGAGGGCTGCAAGAGGGGGAGAGGGAGGACTGCTGTGCTGTGAGGAAGGGAAGGAGAAGGGGAGGGGGGGGGTTATAGAGAAGAGTGGGGGGGCAAAGGGATAGGGCTGGTCGGCCATTTAGCCAACCACTCCTGCGCCAAAACGGCGCAGGAAGGCCCAGGCGCGGAAGCTTCTGCGCCTTAAGCCGGAAGGCAACGGGAGGGAATCGTAGAAAGGGGGAGAAAGGAAGGAAAAAATGGATTTTTATAAGGAAAATAAATAAAAATACTTAAAGTTAAATTTTTCGCATTTTTCGGCCATTTGGCATCCAAAATTAACGAAACTTGACACCGATGTGTGTAATGACATAACGAACACCCTCGCGCCAAAAAATTTTGATTCAAACAAATATTTTATTTTTTATTAATTTCTGAAGTTTAAAATTTCATAAATAAATCACGATCAAACCGGAGCTCAGAATTTGATGAAACTTTTCAAGCAGATTTTAAATAATATACTTAACACAGCGACACTGAAATCGATGAATTCTGACACGTATTTCAATGTTCATGATTTATTGGATTTAATTAATTCTGAAAAATAAAGCGAGAGCTTCTATTATCCGAATTCTCTTAAATTAGGGCACTTTGATCTAAAAATTATTTCTATCTAATGAAAATTTTATTTGCCCTAATTTGAAATTCCCCAAGATCCTGATGTCTGAGGTGGGTTTTGACCTAATTTGAAAAGTAACAATATTGGGTCATTACACTATGTTTCTTCAATTTTTTCCTATGATGTAGCACTCATTGAACCATTCATCATTTGTGCTTCAACCATGACCATGTTCAAAGATCCTACTGGCCACATCCATGACCACAATTCTACCTTGTAGTTTGCATTTCTTTATGTTCCTCTTTAAATATGATCTTGCCCAATATTCTTTTGCTTGAGAATACTGATATCTCCTCCCCAATGTTGATGCCAATTCTCTTGTTTTTATCTACCTCAATTCTGTCTCCTACACTGCAACATGAAACATTAAATCCATGTATCACTGAGATTTATCAAATCCTATATTTATAGAAATTTACACAAATATCTAAAATGAAAGATAAATACCTAATAGATTTATTTTTGGTAAAAACCTTGTTAGGCTAAATTTAAGGAGTTTAAAAACTAATTTACATTCAAATATTTATTTATTATTAATGATTGTCTTATAATTACCATATTAATCTCTAAATTAAAATGTCATTATGATTAGCAAATATTAGTTATTTAATCTAATTATAATGCTCATTATAACCAACTATTTTAATTTGAGAATTTATTAAAAACCCAATGCTTATTCTTAATAATTAATTAACAAATTATTTAAATAACATAAATTATTACTTAATTCATAATTAACATGATAATCATCTTGATTGCTTTATAAAACTCTCTTAGTTCATATATTAGTTACTTATTATTATAACTATAATTTGAATTTTAATAGTAACAAGGCAACTTAAGCTAAACTAATTTACAGCCAATGGGCTGCCAAGGTAAGCTAAGAATCAAATAGAGGCTTAGAGGGTGAAGATCCATCTCACCCTCAAGTTTTCATGAAGGAAATGAAAAATTATGTCCAAAACATCATATATATTATTTTATTGCAAATTTAACCTAAAGCAGGGCTTTATTCTTTGCGATACAATATATTATTGGCTAATAACTATATCATTATCTCAATGTATCCAGATAGCACTAAGTGGACCACGCAAACCAATCTAGTCAGCATCAAAGGTGCCACTCCGCATAATTGATTAAGATTTTTTATTAGATAGACATTAAAATTTTGAAACATTGATTTTTTCATTAAATTAGATTTTAAAGTTGAAATTTAAATTTGGAAAAAGAATTTAGAATGGAAAATCTGAAATTCAAAATTTATCTTTTATTAAAAAAGTGGAAGCCATAAATCGCTCTGACTATAAATTTGTCATTGCTTCTAATTTTTTTTATTTTGAATTTTCCCTCTATCTATTTGAACTTTGAAATTTAAATATCAAGAATAGAAATTTAAATATGAATGTAATTGTCAAGAAATAAAATACAATTGAATATATATTTGCAGCATCCGACATCGGGAGTCATAAGGAGTCATAAGCTTTGGAGGGGGCATTTATAGAGGGAAGTTGGGATATGTAATACAAAATAGAACCTAAAATTTGAAATTCCTCGAGATCTTAATTTATGAGGCAGGATCTGACCTAATTTGCAAAGTAATGACATTGGGTCGTTACAAATACTTAAAAACTATGTCATCCACGACATCAAGAATAAAATAAAGTAGTCTTCAAGGGAGTTTTTGGGTACCTTGATTAGAAATAATTATGGATACTTTCTTCGCATATCACCTTCTCTTTCCCACATGGCTTCGTTTTCAATATAATTATGCCATTGAACTTTGATCATCGGGATTGTTATGTTTCTTAATTTTCGGCGATCTTTCTCAATGATTTGAAGAGGTTTTTCGACATAAGTCAAATATAGTTGAATTTCAACTGTCGAATCTGAAATTTGCTGAATGGATTCCTGGAGACATTTGCGGAGTGCAAATACATAGAATACGTTGTGCACAGCTGTTAATCTTTCATGAAGTTTAAGTCTATAAGTCGAGCTTCCAATATTTGCAGTTATCCCAAAGCGTTGAATTCCTTTCATAGGGCTAATCTTTAGATAAGCACGATCTCCAATGTGAAATTCTAGCCTCCGGTGTTTTGCGTCGAAGTATTTCTTTTGTCAGTCCAGGGCTGCCACAATTCAGCTCTTGATTAGCCATATCTTTTGGTTTGTTTCTTCAATCAACTCAAATCCATAAATGTGTACATCTCCAACTTGTGTCCAGGCTAGAGTACTGCACTTTCTCCCAAATAAGGCTTCATAAGGGGACATCCCAATGCTCGACTAGTGGAGTTATTATTGTAAGCAAATTCTACAAGTGGAAGGTATTTCTTCTAATTTCCATCAAAGCCTAACAAGCATAAGCATAAGAGATCTTCTAGTACTTGGTTAACTGTCTCTGTTTGTCCGTCAATTTGAGGATGGAATGTCGCGTTCATGGCTAAATAGGTTCCCAAATCTTTGTGTACTGCTTGCCAATATCGAGAAGTAAACCTATCATCCCGATCTTAAATAATAGTTTTAGGAATCCTATGCAGTTTGATGATCTCCCTGATATATAATATTGCCAATTTCTCCACTGAATCTATTTGCTTTATTGGGATAAAGTGGGCTGGCTAACTTTGTTAATCTGCTCCTAATTTGGTTTATGGCAATCCATTTACAGAATTCATGGATATGTCTGAACATTTCCATTCTAAGATTTCTAGTTGGTGCAAAAGTCCACCAAATCATTGGTGCTCTACTTTGACTAGGCTACAAATGAGACACTCAGCCATAATTTCAACTATCTCTCTTTAGACTCCAAGCCACTAGAATATTATTTTTAAATCTTGAAACATTTTGTTGCTTCCAGGGTGTACTGTATAGCATGAGTTGTGGTCTTCATTTAATATCTTATTTCGAATGTGAGAATTATTCGAAATCCAAATTCTATTACCATTATAAATATGAAGACCTTTTCGCAGCTGCAATTCTATTCTACGACAATCTTCTATTTCTACTTTCAGCTTGGGGTATTCTCATTGACTTTTTGAGCGTTCAATAAGCTTTGTACAAAGGTAGATCCTGCAGTATTAACGTTAAGCAATTTGTTTAACTGCCTCTTAACGATGGGTCTTATATTAAGCTTTCAGAATTTTTCTTCAAACGGTCTTGCTAAGATTAAAGTGTTCATTATTTCCTATCTACTTGAAGCATTTGCAACCAAGTTAACTTTGTCAGGATAATATTGAATATCCATGTCATAGTCGCTAAATAGTTCCAACCATCTCCTTTGGCGGCAATTTAACTCTTACTGCTTAAAGATGTATTTTAAACTTTGATGATCTTTAAAGATCTTGCATTTCACTCCATAAAGATAGTGCCTCCATATCTTTAAGACAAAAACTATTACAGCTAACTCTAAATCATAAACTGGGTGATTCATTTCGTGAGTCTTCTATTTCCTTGAAGCGTAAGCAATAACGTGCTTGTCTTGTATGAGGACACACCCTAATCCTATTAATGAAGCGCCCGTGTATACCTTGTAGTTCTTCCCTTCTTGAGGTAAGATTAAGATATGTGCAGCAGTGAGGACTTGCTTTATTCTTAAAAATGAATCTTCGCAATCCTGACTCCATACAAATGGTGTTTCCTTTTGAGTCAGTTCTGTTGATGGATTGGCTAGTTTTAAGAATCATTTGACAAACTTTCGGTAGTATCCTGCCAGTCCTAAGAAGCTATGAATCTCAGTCACAAATGTTGGTTGGGGCAATTCTTGTATGGTACTGATCTTCCTTTGATCTACTTTGATTCTTTCAGCATTTACATGCCCTAAAACTGCTATCGTCGAACCTGTGAGGACCCGGTGTCAGATCAGCGGAAGCTAATTCAGCATCGATTTCTGGGTAATAACAACAAGTCTTCTAGCCGCAGGATCATATTGAGTGATTTAAGAGACAAATATATAAACATCAAACATAACTCCTTTATTCATTAATTCATAAGTTTTGGATACAAAGATCAAAATAAAAGAAAAGTTGCAAACTTTTAAAAGTGTCAAAAAGAATACGGAAAATCAGCAGGAAGCAATATCAGCACTGCTTGGTTCTAGCACCTTTCTTCAAGGACGAACTCCTGATCTGGGCACGTTTCAAAAATGCGGGCATTCGAATAACAATTAGCTAAAAAACTAAGTACTGATAGATGTATTTCGACAGAAAATAAAAATTGTACGAACTTATCCCTGCAAACCTGTTTCAATTGCACTTGAAACTTAACATAAAATAATTACAGTCACAAAAATAAATACAGAATTTTAGCATTTGATATCTAAGTCAAAATAAAATTTTGTTGGGCAAGTACAAAATCGAAGAAAAGGAAGATTCATTTTTGTGTTACATATCCCAACTTCCCTCTATGCCTACCCCCTCAAAGGCTTATCAGTATAAGCTCCTTATGACTCCCAATGTCGAACAACCCCGTCCAAGCAGTTGTCTGATCAGACTAAAAATATATCAATATGGAACCCTTGCTACTAACTTATACAAACTTGTTCATATATCATTTTATGTGACTTTTAAAATCACTTTTATCAAATTTGTACCTCATTTTTTTTTTATGTTTTAAAATTAAAATGAAAGTGATATGATATATTTTTCTTTATGTATTTTTAGTTTCTTCTTTTCCATTATATCTTTCTTTCATTTTTTATCTTGATAGAAGACAATATTTCAAGTCTCCGAGGGTAGTAATTATAAATAATATAATATTATAATAATCATTATATAATAATATATGAAAGAAAGGACATAAAATGGAAATGACTGTAAAAATCTACATAAAGTAATAATAATAAGGGAATGAAAATGACAAAATAAAAATGCTTGAATTGAAATAATAGCCAATTTATAACATTTGTACAGTTTTCATTATTAAATAATGAGAACCATATTAATGTGAATGACGCAATTTTATCATTATTATTTTCATAATAATGATTATTAAGTATATATATAAAATAAAAGAATGAAGAAATAGCAAAATCTCATATCATTTTCCCTCCTTATTTTTCCTTCTCCTCGTACTTTGGTTAGAGTTGCCGAAAAATGGAGGGAGGTCGAACGTGATGAAAGGGAGCCGGTAGGAGGTTGTCGGGGGCAGTAGAGGCTAGCTGGAGGAGGGACCTCACCGGCAGGGTGGCTGGCTATTGGCCGGCCGAGAGAAGGCTGCAACAGGAGGGGTTGCTGGCTACTGGCTGCTGGTAGGAGATGGGAGGGTTGTTAGCTGCTGGTAGGGAAAGGGAGGGCTGCCGTGAAGGAGAGAGAGATGTTGTGAGGGAGAAGGATGAGAGGGGAGTGGTTTAAGTAGAAGGAGAGATCAGGAGTGGGAGAGGAAGAGCAGGTCGGCCAATTTGGCCGACCATTCCTGCGCCAAAACGGTGTAGGAAAGGTTCCTGGTGCGGAACCTTCCGCGTGTGGAGGCGGAGCCGAGCGATTCCGTGAGCAGGAAATGGAAATTTCTTAAAGGAAAATTCAAATAATTACTTTAAACTTAAATTATTTACATTTTCCGCCATTTGGCGTTCAAAAATAACGAAACTTGACACCGATGTGTGTTATGATATAACGAACACTCTCGCCCGAAAATTTTTTATTCGGACAAATATTTTATTTTATATTAATTTTTGAGATTTAAAACGTCAAAAATTAACCACGATCAAACCGACACTCAGAATTTGATAAAATTTTTTGAGCAGCATTTAAATACTATACTTAACACAACGACACTGAAATTAATGAATACAGACACGTATTTCAATCTTCTCAATTTATAGAATTAAATAATTCAGAAAAAATAAAGCAGAAGTTTCTGTTATCCGAATTCACCCAAACTAGGGCACTTTGATCTAAAAATTATTTCTAGCTAAAGAAAATTTTGTTTGCCCTAATTTGAAATTCTCCGGGATCCTGATGTCTGAAGCGGGTTTTGACCTAATTTGAAAAGTAACGACATTGGGTCGTTACAAACTCCCCTACCTAAAAACAACAATGGGACATCAAGAATAAAATAAAGTCTTTGAGGGAGTTTTGAGGATACCTTAATTCAGAAATAATTCTGGATACTTTCTTCGTATATCAACTTCTCTTTCCCACATGAGTTCCTTTACAGTATCATTATGCCACTGAACTGTAATCATTGGGATTGTTCTGCTTCTTAATTTTCGACAGTTCTTCTTAATGATTTTAAGAGATTTTTTGATATAAGTCAAATCAGGCTGAATTTCAACTGTTGAGTCTGAAATATGTTGAGTGGATTCCTGGAGGCATTTACGAAGTGTTGAAACGTGGAATACGTTGTGCACAATTGCGAATCTTTCAGGAAGTTTAAAAAGTCAAGCTTTCAAATTTTGCAGTTACTTTGAAGGGTCCAACATATTTGGGACTCAGCTTTCCAGTCACTTCAAAGCGATGAATTCCTTTCATATGGCTAACTTTTAGATAAGCGCAATCACCAATGTGAAATTCTCGCCTCCTGTGTCTTGCATCGAAGTATTTCATTTGTCGATCCTGGGATGCCGTGATTCTGCTCCTAATTAGCCTTATCTTTTCGCTTGTTTCTTCGATCAACTCAGATCCATAAATTTGTACATCTCAAACTTATGTCTAGGCTAGAGGAGTATTGCACTTTCTTCCATATAAGGCTTTATAAAGGGCCATCCCAATGATTGACTGGTGGCTATTGTTATAAGCAAATTCTAAAAGAAACGTGTTTCGCCCAATTTCCACCAAAGTCTAACAAGCATAAACGCAAGAGATCCTCTAGTACTTGGTTGACTCTCTGTTTGTTCATCCATTTGAAAGTGGAATGTCGTGCTCATGGCTAAAGTGGTTCCCAAATATTTGTGTACTGCTTGCCAAAATCGAGAAGTAAACCAGCCATCCTGATCTAAAATTATAGTTATAGGAATTCCATGTTGTTTGACGATCTCCCTAATATATAATCTTGCCAATTTCTCCATTGAATCTATTTGTTTTATTGGGATAAAATGGGTTGACTTTGTTAATCTATCAACTATGACCTAAATGGCATCTGCTCCAGATTTTCCTTTTGGCAAACCCATTACGAAATCCATGGAGATATCTAACTATTTTCACTCTGGGATTTCTAGTGGATGTAGAAGTCCACCGGGTCGTTGGTGCCCTGCTTTGACTATGCTACAAACATGGCACTTAACTACAAATTTAACTATCTCTCTTTTGAGTTCAGGCAACAAAAAGATTATCTTTAGATCTTGATACATTTTGTTGTTTTCGGGGTGTATTGTATAGCCTGAGTTGTGGGCTTCGTTTAATACCTGATTTCGAATGTGCGAATTATTCGGGACCCAAATTTTATTACCATTGTAAATATGAATTCCTTTTCGCAGCTGCAGCTATGTTCTGCAACCATCTTCTATTTTTGCTTTCAGCTTGGGGTATTCCTCGCTGACTTTTTGAACGTCCAATATGCTTTGTGCGAAGGTAGGTCCTACAGTATTAACATTAAGTAATTCATTCAACTGGTCTTTAATAATGGGTCTTATATTAAACTACTGGAATTCTTCTTCAAATGGACTTGCTGAGATTAAAGTACTCAATATTTTCTTTCTACTTAAAGCATCTGCGACCAAATTAACTTTGTCGGGATGATATTGAATATCCATATCATAGTCGCTGAGTAGTACTAACCATCTCCTTTGGCGACAGTTTAGTTCTTTTTGCGAGAAGATGTATTTTAAACTGTGATGATCTGTAAAGATCTCGCACTTTACTCCATAAAGATAGTGCCTCCAAATCTTTAAGGCAAAGTCTATTGCAGCTAGCTCTAAATCATGAACGGGGTAGTTCTTTTCGTGAGTCTTCAATTGCCTTGAAGCGTAGGCAATGACGTGCTTGTCTTGCATGTGGACACACCCTAATCCTGTTAATGAAGCATCTGTGTATATCTTGTAGTTCTTCCTTTCTTGAGGTAGAATCAGGACAAGTGCAGTGGTGAGGGCATACTTTATTTTTAGAAAATATTCTTCGCAATCCTGACTCCATACAAAGGGTGTTGCCCTTTGAGTTAGCTGAGTTAATGGTTTAGCCAGATTTGAGAATCCTTTGACAAATTTTCAGTAGTATTGTGAATCTCAGACATGAATGATGGTTGGGGCCATTCTTGTATGGTACTGATCTTTCTTTAGTCTACCTTGATTCCTTCAGCATTTATTATATGCCCTAAAAATGCTACTGAGTCCAACCAAAACTCACATTTTGAATACTTAACAAATAATTGATGCTCCCTAAGAGTTTCCAATACTATTTTTTAAATGAATCTCATGATCCTCCAAAGACTTAGAATAAATTAAAATATCGTCGATGAAGACTCACAAAATTATTGAGGAAGGGCCAGAGTATTCTCTGCATTAAATGCATGAAGATAGAAGGCGCATTTGTGAATCCAAATTACATGACTAAGAACTCATAATGTCCGAAGCGAGTTCTAAATGCAGTTTTGGGGATATTTTCTTCATCGACTCTCATCTAGTAGTATCCAGACCTTAAATTGATCTTGGAGAATATTTTGGCTCCAGCCAGTTGATCAAAGAGGTCATCGATGCGGGGTAGAGGATATTTATTTTTTACCGTTACCTTGTTGAGTTCTCTATAATCTATATGCACATATACATAGATCCATCCTTCTTTTTCACAAAGAAATCTGGGGGAAAACATACAATATAGTGATTGGTCATACTTTTTCACAAAGAAATCTGGGGCTCCCCAGGGGAACATACTTTGCCGGATCAATCCCTTGCTGGTTAGCTCTTCAAGTTGTTGGTCTAATTCCTGGAGCTCTTTTGGTGCCATACAATATGGTGATTTTGGCCTGGGTTGGGTTCCCGGAACTAGTTCTATTGAGAACCCAATTTCTCTTACGGGTGGTAGCCCGGGTAAATCTTCGGGGAAAACATCTTCAAAATCTCGAACAATGTGTGTTTCTGATAATGGCACAATTTCATTTCTTTCTCCCATCATTGTTACTAAGTATGTGTTGCATCTTTTCTGAATCAACTTTCTTGCTTTTATCGAATTTATTAGGGAAGCTAACAAGCTTTGTCTTCCTATAAATACTGTTGATGTTTACCACTTTTGATTGACATTTTTCTTCTAGAAGTTAATTACAGCATCATGCTTGCTTAACCAATCCATTCCAAAAATAAAGTCAAAATTGGCCATGGGTAGAATGACTAACGTAGGCTTGAATATTTTGCCTTTGAAGGGAATGCTAAAAATACAGAATTTTCGAGCCTCCATGCTAGCTCCAGAAGGTAACCTAATATTTAGTGTTGTTGCCAAATGGAAAGATGGTAATTCTAGTGTGGCTGCAAGTTTTTCTGATATGAAAGAGTGGCTTGCTCCAGTATCAAATAAGGTGTCACATGATACGTCATTAATGAATACCATGACTAAATATGAACTATAAGCATTTTGTACTGATACAAGTGCAAAAGAGAAAGGGGAATGAGAAGAATGAAATATCTGATACTACATCGTTGTCTCCAGATGCTAAGACTAGAGTGAGCGTGTAAACTCTTGCGGAAGCAGAGGGTTACGAGGTGCAGGTCCTTTCCTCTGATTGAATGTTGATGCAGTTGGCGGCCTTGGAGCGTTGGCTGGTTCTAGAGCAACTCCTCTTGTTTGGGCACAGAACGGGGTTACAGCTGTTGTGGTTTGTGCCTCTTATAATGGCTACTCCATCTATCGTCCTCAAGGATCAACAAACCCGAATTTGATGGTCGGGCTTGCTGCACATAAAACACCTTTTGCCGAAGTAGTAGCACTTGCCGTAGGGATGAGGTCTCCAACAATCTTCTCTTATTCCTTGACCGGTGTTCTCAAAAGTTAGTTGGAAGATTTTAGCAGATGGGTTGGGTTGTTGTCTTTTGAAAGTCCCCTAATCCTCTGTGGGATAATCTTGCCTATTCCTGTGTCTTGCGTGATTAGAAAGTGTGCTATTTTCTTCGTGTTCCATAATTAGTGTGCATTCTAAAAGAGTATGTCTAAATACAAGCAGGCTCCAACGAAGGGTGTCCATCATCCCTGATAGAAAATGGTTGCATCTTGCTTTCTCTGTACTTATCAGGTTCTGAACATACCTTGACAATCTTGTGAACTCGGCCTCATAGTTGGACACTGAGTTGCAACCTTGAACCAATTTCATGAATTGGCTCTCCATGATGTTTTGGGCAGCTTGAGGTACATACTTGGCTCTGAATGCTTCTAAAAATGCTTCCCAACTTATTTTCTCCAATTTTATGCTAGTGAAATCAGTGCTGACGACGAATTCCCACCAACGGTCAACTTCGCCTTTAAATAAGTAGCCAGTCACTCATACTGCTTTGGAAAATACTATGGTTACACAAGAATATACACCAAAAAATATTCAGAATCAATTAAAAATTTTCTTTTTTTGTATTTTTTTTATAGGTCTTATCAAAAAGTGCATTCAACCAATAATCTAATTACATATTGGATTGACACATTATCTATATATTTTAGTGTATACTAGTGTGTAAGTGTAGCAATACTCTATTGCTTTTTCACTTGGATACTCCATATTTTCTAGTGTCTTTTCTATCTCTCTCAGCTAGTCTTCTGCCTCCATAGGGCAAGTAATCCCATGAAATACTGGTGGATTTAATTGAAGAAAGATTGGAGGATTCCCTCAGAATAATGCTTTAGGGGTGGGTGTTTGAACAGAATTTGATAAAGTTGCTTTCTTTTGATTCGCAAGGAGTTCTATGATAACTTCCATGAAGCGGTCATCGATACTTCCTGAAACCTCCATTGATATAGGTGCTTTAATTGGGATTTCTGATGGGGTGCTTAAAAATTCTTCATCTGGATCCATCTTTTTGACTAAAAGTTGAAAGCTTAAATTACATAATTTTAGGTTATCCTTCTCTCTTCTCAAAATAAATTATAATTTGACATTTATATATTATCTCCTAAATTTACACTCAATCCTGCTCTGGTACCAACTGTGAGAACCCGATGCCGAGTCAGCGAGAGCTAACCCAGCAACGGTTTCTGGGCAATAACAATAAGTCCTCTAGCCGCATGATCACATTGAGTGATTTAAGAGACAAATATATAAACATCAAGCATAACTCTTTTATTCATTAATTCACAAGTTTTGAATACAAGATCAAAATAAAGGAAAAGTTACAAACTTTTTAAAAGTGCCAAAAAAAAATGAAAAATCAGCAGGAAGCAAATAACAGCACTGCTTGGTTTTTAGCACCTTTCTTCATGGACAAACTCCTGATGTGGGCACGTTTCAAAAGTGCGGGCATTCGAATACCAGTTAGTTGTGAAACTAATTACTGATAGATGTTATCTTTACAAATGTTAAATAATAAGCAAAATAATCAATAATTTGACAGGAAATAAAAGTTGTACGAACTTATTCCTACAAATCTATTTCAATTGTACTTGAAACTTAGCATAAAAATAATTGCAATCACAAAAATAAATACAAAATTTTAGAATTTAATATCTGAGATAAAATATGCTTTTGTTGGGCAAGTACAAAATAAAGGAAAAGAATAGTTCATTTTTGTGTTATATATCCCAACTTCTCTCTATACCTGCCGCTCAAAAGCTTATCAATATAGACTCCTTATGACTCCCGATGTTGGACAGCCCGTCTTAGCAGTTGTCTGATCAGACTAAAAATATATCAACATGGAACCCTTGCTACTCACTTATCTAAACTTGTTCGATATCATTTCATGTGACTTTTAAAAATATTTTTATCAAATTTGTGCGATGCTGAGCAAAAAGCATATTTAAATAAGAGTAATAAAAGACATCTTGTACCTTATTCTTTAAGTTCAGATGAGTGACAGTTCGCTCAATCTGTATTTAGAATTTTTTTTTTATGTTTTAAAATTAAAATGAAAGTGATATGATATTTTTTTTATGGATTTCTAATTTCTTCTTTTCCATTCTGCCTTTCTTTCATTCTTTTATCTTGATAGAAGACAACATTTCAAGTCTCTGAGGGTAGTAATTCTATTTAATATAATATTATTATTATCATTATGTAATAATAATAATGATAATAATGTATGAAAGAAATGACAGAATAAAAATGACTAAAAATCTACATAAAGTAATAATAATAAGGGAATGAAAATGACAAAATAAAAATACTTGAATTGAAATAATAGCCAATTTATAATATTTGTACAATTTTTATTATTAATTAATGAGAACCATATTAACGTGAATGACATAATTTTATCATTATTATTTTCATAATAATGATTATTATGTATATGTACAAAATAAAAGAAATAATAAAATCTCATATCATTTTTCCTTCTTTTTCCTTCTCAAACTTTGGTTAGAGTTGCCAGAAAAATTGAGGGAGGCCGAATGTGGCAGAAGGGAGCCGACAAGAGGTTGTCGAAGCAGCCAAGATTGGCTGGAGGAGGGAGTTGAACGGTAGAGTGGCTGGCTATTGGCCAGCCGAGGGAGGGTTGCAGGAGGGGCTGCTGGCTGCTGGTAGGGTACAGGAGGGCTGCTAGTTGTTGGCTGTTGGTAGGGGAAGGGAGGGTTGCTAGCTGCTGGTAGGGAAAGGGAGGGCTACTGTGAGGGAGGAGGAGGGGAGGGGAGGGATTTAAGTAGAGGGAGAGATCAGGAGGGGGAGAGGGAGAGCTGGTCAGCAAATTTGGCCGACCATTCCTGTGCCACAACGGCACAGGAAAGGTTCCTAGAGGAACCTTCCGCGCATGCAGGCGGAGCAGAGCGATTCCTCACGGAATTGGGGGGAAGGGGGGGCGTAGAAGGAAATGGAAATTTCTTAAAGGAAAATTCAAATAATTACTTAAACTTAACACCGAGGTTTGTTATGATATAACGAACACCCTCGGGCCAAAAAATTTTTATTCTAACAAATATTTTATTTTCTATTAATTTTTGAGGTTTAAAACTTCAAATTTAACAACAATCAAACTGGCGCTCAGAATTTGATGAAACTTTTCGAGCAGCATTTAAATAATATACTTAACATAACGATACTGAAAACAATGAATTTGGACATGTATTTCAATGTTCTTGATTTATAGAATTAAATAATTCAGAAAAAATAAAGTGAATTTCTGTTATCCGAATTCTCCCAAACTATGGTACTTTGATCTAAAAATTATTTTTTAGGGAATTTTTGTTTTTTCTAATTTGAAATTCCCCTGGTCCTGATGTCTGAAGCGGGTTTTAACCTAATTTGAAAAGTAACGACATTGGGTCGTTACACAACCAAAACTCGCATTTTGAGTATTTGGCAAATAATTGATGCTCCTAAGAGTTCCCAATACTGCTTTCAAATGAATCTCGTGATCCTCCATAGACTTGGAATATATTAAGATATCATCGATGAAGACTCACAAATTTATCGAGGAAGGTCTTAAGGATTCACTGCATTAAATTCATGAAAATAGAAGGAGCGTTTGTGAGACTAAGAACTCATAATGTCTGAAGTGAGTTCTAATTGAACTTGGGGATGTCTTCTTCATTGACTTTTATATGGTGGTATCTAAACCTTTTTCACATAATCTATGCACATACGCATAGATCCGTCCTTTTCACGAAGAGTATTGAGGCTCCCTAGGGGGACATGATTTGCTGAATCAATATTTTGCTGGTTAGCTCTTGAAGTTGTTGGTCAAATTCTTGGAGCTCTTTTGGTGCCATTCAGTATGGTGATTTTGAATTGAGTTGGGTTCCCAGAACTAGTTCTATTGAGAACCCAATTTCTCTTACGAGTGGTAGCTCGGATAAATCTTCAAGGAATACATCTTTAAAATCTCAAACAATGTGCGTTTCTGATAAAGGTGCAGTTTCATTTATTTCTCCCATCATTGTTACTAACTATGCGCTGCATCCTTTCTTAATCAGCTTTCTTGCCTTCATCGGGTTTATTAAGGATGCTAACAGGCCTTGTTTGCCTGTAAATATTGTTGATGTTTTACCGCTTTTGATTATGACATTTTTCTTCTAGCAGTTAATTACAGCATCATGCTTGCTTAACCAATTCATCCCTAGAATAATATCAAAGTTGATGATGGGTAGAATTACTAATGTAACCTTCAATATTTCACCTTTAATGGGGAATATTATAGCTGCAAAATTTCTGAGCCTCCATGCTAGCTCCAGAAAGTAACTCAATATTTAGTGTTGTTGCCAAATGGGAGGATGATAATTGTAGTGTGGCTGCAAGTTTTTCTGATATGAAGCAGTGACTTGCTCCCGTATCAAATAAGGTGTCACATGACAAGTCATTTAATGAATAGCGTGCCTAAATATGAATTATAAGCATTTTGTACTAATTTTATAAGTGCAAAAAAAAAGAGAATGAGAAGAATGAAATATATGATACTACATCGTTGTCTTCAGGCGTTAAGACTAAAGTAAGTGTGTAAATTCTTGCAGGAGCAGGGTTACGAGGTGCAGGTTCTTTCCTTTGATTGGATGCTGGTGTAGTTTGTGGCCTTGGGGCATTAGCTGGTTCAGGGGCAGCTCCTCTTGTTTGAACACAGAACAGGGTTACAGTGGTTATTGTGTTTGTGCCTCTTTTAATGGTCACTCCGTTTATCATTCTCATGAATCGATATTCCTGAATTTGGTGGTCGGGCTTGCCACACATGAAACATCTTTTGCCTTCATGGTAGCACTTGCCGTAGGGATGTGATCTCCAACAATCTACTCTCATTCCTTGTCCGAGATTCTCAAAAGTTGCCTTTTGAAATCCGTTGGTCCTTTGTGGGATGATCCTACCTCTTCCCTTGTCATGTGTGATTAGAAGGTTTGCTAATTTCTTTGTGTTCCATGATTAATGCACATTCTAAAAGTTCGGAGAAACGAGTATGCCTAAATGGAAGCAAGTTTCAACGGGGGGTGTCCTTCATCCCTGGCAGAAAATGGTTGCGGTTGCACATTGTTTTCTCTATACTTATCAAGTTCTGAACATACCTTGACATTCTTGGGAACTCAGCCTCATAATTGGCCACATAATTGCTACCCTGAAACAATTTCATGAACTGGCTCTCCATGATATTTTGGGCAGCTTGTGGGATGTATTTGGCTTTTTTTTGGTTAACTAGGAGCTCTAGAACGACTTCCTTGATACGATTGTTGGTACTTCTTGAAACCTCCATTGATATAGGTACCTTGATTGGGATTTCTGTTGGGGTGCTCATAAACCCTTCGTCTAAATTCACCTTTTTGCCTAAAGATTAAAAACTTAAATTACATAGGTTTATGTTATCATTCTCTCTTTCAAAATAAATTATGATTTGATATTTATATATTATCTCTTAAATTTACACTCAATCTTGCTCTGATAATATACTTGTGGGGGTCCGATGTCGAGTTAGCGAGAGCTGATCCAATGCCTGTTTTAGGGTAAGTCCCCTAGCCGCATGATCATATTGAGTGGTTTAAAAGGCAAATATGTAGGCATCAAACATAACTCATTTATTCATTAATTCACAAGTTTTGATTACAAGGGTCAAAAATAAAAATTGCAAACTCTAAAAAAAGAATAAGTGGTAAATCAGCAGGTAGTAGTACCAGCACTGCTTGGTTCTTAGCACATTTTGTGATGACCCAACATTAGGGTGTTCACGTACCGCAGAATCATATTGAACAATTTGAGAGAAAAAAGCATACACATACAAAAGCCAAAGATATTTCTCATTCATTTCAAAATTTCATAATACAAAAATCTTATCATACATCATGAACATTGTTCAACTTCTTTAAGAATAAAGAGAAACTAAAAAGATAAATAAAAGTTAAAGCAGCGCCGCCGATCCATCGGCCAATTGATAATTTAAGTTTTAAAGTTCTTGTTCAGGCTCTTCCAGAAGTACATGACCTGGTATTGTACAGAAAACAATACAGGAATTAGAATTCCTAATAATTAGAGAATATTCTAAATACCACAGTAAATAAAATAATATTATATTTTTATAAAAGCAAATATATGATTAGCAAATATAAGGATAAAAATACAGGAAAAGTAAGGTAATAGCGCAAAAATGAATAAAAATTTCATGCAATAAGCATTATCACAAAATGTAGGTTACTAATGGCATTTTCCTAGTACCCCCACAAATGTCACTGATGTCATTTTTCCAATAACCAACGAATGTTGCTAATGTCATTTTTCCAGCAACCCACGAATGAAAATAATGTTGGTTTCTAACAACCAACTAAGCATTAATGTTACTGATATCATTTTCCAGTAACCCACGAATGAAAAGGATATTGATTTCTAACAGTCAATCAAGTATTAATATTACTGATGTCATTTTCCAGTAACCCATGAATAAAAATAATGTTGATTTTTAACAACAAACCAAGCATTAAGGTTACTAATGTCATTTTTCAGTAACCCACGAATGTTACCACGTTGGTTCCGAACAACCAACCAAGCTTCAAATGAATTTGGCTCAAAGCAAATAAGCGAAGCTAAACAGCAATAAAGTGCAAAAAGTAATATGTCATGTACTAGGTACCTTTGTTCTTTAGGATTCAAATTTTTTATCTGCATTTAATTTTGAACATCTTAAATTAGCTTTTTTTAATCCAATATTTTAGAAGTAATTATTATTTCGCATTTTTTCGTCGTTTGGCGTCCAAACATAACGAAACTTGACACTGAGGTGCGTTATGACGTAACAAACACGTTCGTGCCGAAAATTTTTGGTTCGGAGCATTATTTATTTTTAATTAATTTCTAAAATTTTAAACTACAAAAACTAACTGAGATCAAACCGACGCTCAGAATTTATTGAAACTTTTTGAGTAGCCTTTAAATAATATACTTAACATAACGATATGAAAATCGATGAATTCTGACACATTTAATTTTCTCAATTTATTAGATTTAAATAATTCAGAAAAATAAAGCGGGAGTTTTCGTTATACGAATTATCCCAAACTATAGCACATTGATCTAAAAATTATTTCTATCTATTGGCATTCTTGTTTTCCCTAAATTAAAATTCCCTGGAACCCAATTTTTGCGATGAAAATTTGACCTAAAACGCAGATAAAGACATTAGGTCATTACACATTTCCTCTAGAACGAGCTCCTGATCTGGGCACATTTTAAAAGTGCGGGTATTTGAATACCAATCAATTGTGAAACTAGATACTAATAGATGTCAACTTTAATAAGCAAAATAAGCAATAATTTGAAAGGACATAAAGTTGTACAAATTTATCTTTGCAAACTTATTTCAATTGTACTAAAACTTTAGCATAAAAATAATTGATGTCACAAAAATAAATATAGAATTTTAGCGTTTGACATCTGACGCAAAATATGATTTTGTTGGAAAAGTCAAAATTAAAGAAAATGGGGTTCTATTTTGTGAATAACTGCTTTAGACACTAAAGACTTTCATCTTAGTAAATATAAAATTAAAAATATGTGGTGTACGTTAATCATAATCAAAGTTATAATTTTCAAAACATAACTATTGAGGATTATGTGATCAACAAAGGCATGATATTCAATTGCCATGTTTCAAATATCTTTGCAAACTTATTTCAATTGTACTGAAACTTTAGCAAAAAAATAATTGATGTCACAAAAATAAATATAGAATTTTAGCGTTTGATATCTGACGCAAAATATGATTTTGTTGGGAAAGTCAAAATTGAAGAAAAGGGGTTCTATTTTGTGGATGACTGCTTTAGACACTAAAGACTTTCATCTTAGTAAATATAAAATAAAAATGTGGTGTACGTTAATCATAATAGAAGTTATAATTTTCAAAACATAACTATTGAGGATTATGTGATCAACAAAGGCATGATATTCAACTGCCTTGTTTCAAATACTCAAATTAATGGCGAAATAGAGAGCGATGTGATTCTTAGGATCCAAGCTTGTTGGATTAAAAAGAGGAGCACTTCTAGAGTATTGTGCAAGAAAAAATACTACTCAAAATTAAAGGAAAATTTTAGGGGGAAGCTATATGTTCAATATGTTATATGAATGTGGCCAAAAAAAAAATTGATAAAATAAGTATTAGAGAGATGAGGAAGCTAATGTGGATGATTGGATTTAGTAATAAAAAAAGATTGAGAAATGAGTTCATGTAGCAAGGTTGGAGTGGCTCCAATATTAGAGAATGTTATCTTTTAGATGCTTCAAGCATATTAAGTGTATACTATTAATACCTCTAAATAATTTTTGAGTAATATGAATTTTGCACACATAAAAAGAGGACAGGGAAGTTCAAAAAAGACACAAGAAAAAATCTTTAGAAAGGATACTTACTTGGAACTTAGAGAACAACTATTATTTGATAGAGCACAATGAATAAGTACTTCATGTAGCCGGCCCCATAACAGGGCTAATGCTAGTTGTTGTATTATTAATTAGTAATTATTATTTATTAAATAATATTTATTAGTTAGTATTTATTTATATAAAATTAATAATTAATTATAATATATTATATTTAAACTATAATTCAATTAACTTAATTAATTAATTGTTTAAATAATCATTATTTACATAAATAATAAGCTAAATTCGTTAATAATTACATAGATAAATATTAAATTCTGAATTAAACAATTTTCAATGCATAAAGCTAAATTAGCGTAAGTAGGCTTAGAAACCAAATTGTTTAAGCTGCCACCAAGATCTCAAGCTTAGACCAAATAAGCTCTAAAAGTAGTAAGTTTCGTGACTACAAAGATTCAATTTATCAAAGTTTTGAATTGGAAAATTCCATATTAAAAAATAAATGGAACCTATTTTCAAAGGTTCAAAGGTAAGATGCACTGGCAAAGCTGGATCCAATGGTCCTACTAAGAAAAGTCAGCAGTTCAAGGTTTATTCAAATGAAACCAACCCTCTTAGCTGGTCCTAATCAAGTTATCAAAGTTGTCGAATCACCATACAAAAAGGATCGAGGGTATAGTGGCCAACCCTAATATCATATTATTTCTTAATAATTAATTGTTGTAATTGTTTACTTTAGATCGATTACAAACCTAAGATCGATGCAATTTGTAGTCTAGAAAAAAATTAATATATAATAGCTCCTTATTTGAAGCTCTTGAAAATAATAGTCTATTACATTATCTCCTTTATTTCCCCTTAACATTTTCTTCCTTTCCTGATATTTTCATAGAACTACTTTTAAAACCAAATAGTTTCTCCTTCCCCTTCCCTCAAGTTTTCTTCATCCCCCTCTCAATAACAAAACTCTAAGACACTTTCTTCTTCGTAATAGCCAGAAAGTCTTCCCAGTCATCGTTAGTTGTACGTTAATATTAAGCAATAGCACATAGACTTATTCTGAAAACCAACACCATAAACATGTCTCAAACTACTCACATTATAAAATTTAATAAATAAACTAACAAAGAGACAAGCATTAATTAGTAGCATCTTACGTTTGTCTCTTAAGAGGTTAACAAAGTAGATATCTATTAAATCTCCCCCATGTAAGAAAACCCATAGTTTTGCAATAAATACTCATCAAGAAAATCAATAAAAAAATGTTACTCACTCTTTCAGCAAAGTAACCTACAAATCAGCACAAACAGGCATGTCATGCTTGTGAACAAGATATCTTTAAAACATACCTCCAACAGTGGACGCAATTACATCATTCACAATAGTTTCATGAAAGTATTGTATAGAAGAATCTTGTAACTACTTTAAAGTTGATTCACAATAAAATAAAACAAGGCAACAATAGGTTCACTAAATAAGGTCAAATGGCCCAGTGTATTACAAATTGAATTAATACCTATTTATTGGAATTTTAAAGCAGTACACGTAAGTTTCAATATGTTATAGATACACCCAACCATGTACTTATCATATTTAATTTCTTATTGGTCCCAGATGGATAATTTTTTGGGGATGCAATTTTAAGGCATATACATAAATCTTATCATGAAGGTTAAAAAATGCAGATTCTTAAATCAATATAATCATAGAACTAAAACCAAAAATTGATTGTCAGAAGAATCAAGTAGCAAAATAACACAAAAAGTGCAATAATGCACAGTAAATGAAGTCCAAGTTTTGTCTGTAATAAAAGTAGCTTTAAGAGAAAACTGCAAAATAAGATAATTTATTAAAAGCAAGCAAGAGAAATAAAGTGGTAAGCATGCACCCGGCAAAAGAAGCATATGTACCAAATGAAGATATCTTGAGAAAAAAAGATGCACTAATGAAATTCCGCACATGAAGGAAACATGATAGGACAGCAGTGACACTGAAATGTATCGTATCAAACTTCTAGTAGTGTGAAGAACAAACATATGAACAAACTATTCAGAGTAACCTGTTCAAGATATAAGACTTTTCTCTGAAAGATGTCATTCCGAGGTGCAGTTGGAATGGCAATTACTTCAACCCTGTCACCCTTACCAAGATCTTTGAAATAATCCCGATATCTTAAAATATCAGCTGTAGCAGACATCAACACAACCCTAGAAAAAATATATATCAATCTAGGCAGAAAATGCAAAAAGGCTTCATTCGAGAAAATAAGTTGGCAAAGAAAGCATGATAATTGTTTAAGAAATTAGACTGATCTTTAAAGGGAAACCAAAACATTGAATAATGGAAAAACAATCATGATAACAAGGAGAATACCTCATATCCTTATTTTTCAACATAAATTGTTTGACACAAGCAAGAACAAGATCAGACTCCACAGACCGCTCATGTACTTCATCAAGAATTATAACCTTGTATTTCAAGGCAGCCAATCCTTTATCTCGCATTTGCTCCAACACTACACCGGCAGTTTTGAAAACAATTTTTGACCTGTCAACCAAATTAATTCTTTGATAAACAGACCAGAAATAGAAGATTTGAAGAAACGCATGCAAATGAAAACATTACTGGATACATGTATGTAATAATAGTAACCGGTTATACAAATGGCTACCCACTATATATATATATATATATATATATATATATATATATATATATATATATATATATATTGGTTATATACTAGCCAGTTATACCCTTATGTTTACAACAGACAGAGAGACAAACGTCCAGACACAAGCCCAACCTGAACAGACAGAAAGACAAACACCCAGGCATGCCCAGACGCAAACCCAACCTGAACAGACACATAGACAGATGCCCAAACATCACCATAGCACACCCCGATATTAGGTTAGCCATCAACAAAATATGTCAACATATGCACCACCCCACACAAACTCACTTTGACAAGGTCAAATGCATCCTCAACAAAATTTGTCAAAGGATCACTGCATCTTGGGCTTCTCATCACTGCCCTAGAAACATGCAACTCAGAGCATATGCCAACTCAAATTGGGCGGAGGGACACCACCAATCACAAATCTACTAGCGGATACTACATCTTCCTCAATAGCACTCCCATATCATGGAGTGCAAAGAAACAGAACACCATCTCACACTTGTCTACAGAAGCAGAACACAAATAAATCGCCACGGAAACCACGGATATCTTATGGCTCAGATGTATCCTCCAAGAATTTGGTTATCTCACATGAAGCACCCACTTATTTAGTTTGTGACAATCTATTAGATATATCCCTCGCAAAGAATCCGTTCTTTCATGCCAGAACGAAGCATGCTGAAGTTGATTGTAATTCCATACTCTCCAACGTTTAGAAACAGAAAATCAAACTCCTACATATCCCCACCAAGGATCAAATAGCGAATATTCTTACCAGACCACAATTCACCGCTCGATTCCATCAACATAGATCCAAACTCACCATCTCAGTTCAAGATGGCTCGTTTACGAGGGGATAAGAACGGTAACTGGTTAAACCATTATGCAACTTTTCTATATATAGAGGCCCGTTGTACTTATAACATATGTATGAATGAATTCAATTACATTTCCTACATAAATTCTTTCTCTCCTCTTTCTCAGCACTTTCTCCTTCTTTCAGTATGCAGGTTGTCAGGCAAATGGCAAGAAATTATGATTTTTAACCCATATAATAAACACAACATCATATCCAATAGTTAAAATTAAACAATATATGAAATGTCTCAAGACAAAGAAAGCAAGCTCAATCCTGCATTAGCACTATGGTTGAGTAATATTTTCATACATACTGGACGGTGATGTTTATTTAGAAAGAGAGTTTGTGGTGACAATTAAGTTATATCTAATGTGATTTGAAAACTCTTGGTCGAGTCACAAAAACAAACTCATTCCAAATGTAAGGCAATGTAGCATAAATCAACATCTCCACAGACCCTGGCACTGGAGACGCCCTTTTAGATGGTAATTATTTCAAATAACAGCCAACGTATGCAAGAATGTCCCTCAACCAAACATAGTACAAGAAAAAAACACGGATAAAAAACTAAGAAAAAAAAAATTATCAATTTCAAGTAGTATAAATGCACCTTGAAGATGTTTTATCCGAAACATTGGCATGGCCAATATGATAACCGACCTCATCTCCTACATCACAGTTTCTGAATTTAGCAACCATTCTTGCAATTGTAACTACAGCAAACCGCCTTGGCTGCGTACACAAAATAGGTTGCATATTTTCTTCAAGAAGAAAGAGAGGAACCTGAGAGCTTTTCCCTGGCACACGAGAATGGAAATGGTGCCCATTAAGTAATTAAAGAATAAAAAACTCAATTAATGACATTAAGTTAGTAAATACTAATTAGGCTTTTGAAGATATGAAAGGTTGCATTTTTATGCATTTATATGGTAGAGAAGGCAAAGATTTTACATTTAAATCAACTGTAACTAGGTAAATATTTAAAGTAAATCGGTTACACTAAAACCTGAAAAGGGCGACGAATATAGATACTATGAGCACAACAGCAAAAGAAAAGCATTAAGCCCAATAAATCAATCTAACTCAAGCATCAGATAAAGATCCATTATCTATTACAGGATGAGATTGAAATAATCACATACCCTCATGACAGGAAGAATAGCTAAAAAATGTTGTTTCACTCCCAAAAATTCACAATTAAGGAAACAACAACCAACAACCCAGTTTGGAAACTTAATTGACACACTTTTAAACCCATCCATTGAGCCAAAACCAATATGGCTCACACTAAAGAAAAGTTTATACTTAATCTAACACTAGTACTATAGTATAAACTTGTCTTCCCAGCATATAAAGTCTTTTCAACAAAGTCACACTTCTACATATAAAAGATTTTAGATTAATCAAGGCTCCATATTTTAAAACCCTCAGCTCCACTTTGTATTCCGTATCATAGAAAAATGCACTTTTTTCAATCTAAGATACAGCATCTCATCAGTAGGGAAATTAAAATTTATTAATCAAATTAGTTGGGAGAATTACCTAGCCACATTTTTTTATTGTCTTGAAGTCAATAATACCATATTAAGGGGAGTTGTTAATCAGATAGTGTGTGATGAAACAACAACCAACATCCAACATCCCAGTTTGGAAACTTAATGGACACACTTTTAAACCCATCCATTGAGCCAAAACCAATATGGCTCACACTAAAGAAAATTTTATACTTAATCTAACACTAGTACTATAGTATAAACTTTTCTTCCCAGCATATAAAGTCTTTTCAACAAAGTCACACTTCTACTATAAAAGATTTTAGATTAATCAAGACTCCATAATTTAAAACCCTCAACTCCACTTTGTATTCCGTATCATAGAAAAATGCACTTTTTCAATCTAAGATACAGCATCTCATCAGTAGGGAAATTAAAATTTATTAATCGCCTTAGTTGGGAGAATTACCTAGCCACATTTTTTAATTGTCTTGAAGTCAATAATACCAGATTAAGGGAAGTTGTTAATCAGATACGTGTGTGATGAAACAGCTTCAACCCAAGAGCTTAATCAAACCTACAGCAAAAAGCATACTACCATATCCACTCCAAAATAGGTTTTATACAGCTCTACCACTCCATTTTGTTGAGGCCTTCCAATACATATATGATGCCTTACAAAACCTTCATATACAAAACTCCAAGTCATTTGCCAATGCGGAGACGCATGATAAAGTTGCATATTTGTTTATCAATCACAGTTTTCCATTGTTTGAATATCATAAAAACATCAAACCTCTCCTTTAAAAAAGGTTAAATATTTCTAAAGTAGCCTTTAATAAAGATGTACATATATTGTGCATCACCTTAAGAGAACACATGTTATAACCCCCAAAATCCCAAAGATATGTAATCAAAAAAACCCTTGTCCGATGAATTGCACCACGAATGATTTTTTGCTTCACAAGCACACACTGCTCACAAAATTCGAGCAGACTAGCATGCTCCTCACACAAAACCACTCTTACAAAACACGTTTAATCCTTGTTTACTGATGTATTCCAACCACATCATAATCTGATGATACCTTAACCAACTAAAGAGAAAACTCCAACTATGTCAGTTGCTTTGGAACTTTCCAATACATTTAAGGTACCTATAATTTATCCGCCCATCATACCAGCTTGAGCAGCTTTGACATCTTAAAAGCTTCCAATACATTTAAGGTACCTATGATTTATCCGCCCATCATACCAGCTTGAGCAGCTTTGACATCTTAAAAGCTCCGCATTCACCACCACCAGCTGCAAATCTTTGGAGTTGCTTGATATGGGATTAGTTAAGAGGATTAAATAAGTTAAGATGAGTTAAACTAGGCTAATCGATTGGTATGCTAAATATAGTTGAAACAAACTATTTAAACTAAACAAAATAAAATCCATTCAATTTACATCTAAGACTGTTATCATTATTATTAGTAAATAAATAATTATCATAACTAATGATTTATGCTAGTCAATTATTTTAATAAATATTTAGAATAAATAATTAATTACTATGTTGCTTAAATAACATTTATTATTTAACTATGTTAATTATTTAATTATTAATATTATATTAAAAATATTAATTATGTTAATTAATAAAAATTACAAAAACTTAATTATCTTAAATCATTAAATATATATATATAAAAATTAATTATGTTGATTAATCTTACATCATTTAATTAATTATGCTATGTTAATTTTTTCAAAATATGTGCCTTGTTAAGACAATAATGTGATAAATGGTATTTGAACCAATAGTCTGCTAGAGTGCAAATTCAAGAGCTCCAATTACTAAGTTACAACACCATTTGCTTATTCTATTATGCTAATTATTGCACTAATTATTATATTAATTAAGTCTATATTAAATGATATTAATAATTAATTAATTATCTTAATTCTCAATATTTTTAATTTAATTTAATGATTTAACTTTAATTTAAAATGAGTTAAGCTAAGTTGGTTAAGCTAGATAAGTTGGAACTGTTTGATTCAAGCTTAAGTATGCTAAGCTAAACTAAGTTAGAAGTAAAATAGTAAACTAAATTATATTTAGTTCAACACAAAATGAATTGTCATTGGTATCACTCAGTGGGGTTAGCTATATGGATCCTTTCTCTTATTTGTAAATGATCAAATAACAACCCCTCACTAAGCTCCAAGTATTTGAGATCCTTCCTATTATTTGTTTACCTTGTCTTGTTAGTTCTTTATCTTATTATTTTAAGATGAACAAAATACATCAACTTAATTTTCCTAAATAGGGCATCTAACAGTCTAAGTAAAATATTAATTAAGTTTATATTAAATGATATTAATAATTAATTAATTATCTTAATTCTCAATATTTTTAATTTAACTTAATGATATAACTTTAATTTAAAATGAGTTAAGCTAAGTTGGTTAAGCTAGATAAGTTGGAACTGTTTGATTCAAGCTTAAGTATGCTAAGCTAAACTAAGTTAGAAGTAAAATAAATATTAAACTAAGTTATATTTAGTTCAGCACAAAATGAATTGTCCTTGGTATCACTCAGTGGGGATAGCTATATGGATCCTTTCTCTTATTTGTAATGATCAAATAAAAATCCCTCACTAAGCTCCAAGTATTTGAGATCCTTCCTATTATTTGTTTACCTTGGCTTGTTAGTTCTTTATCTTATTATTTTTAAGATGAACAAAATACATCAACTTAATTTTCCTAAATAGGGCATCTAACAGTCTAAGTAAAATATTAATTAAGTTTATATTAAATGATACTAATAATTAATTAATTATCTTAATTATCAATATTTTAATTTAATTTAATGATAAAACTTTAATTTAAAATGAGTTAAGCTAAGTTGGTTAAGCTAGATATGTTGGAACTGTTTGATTCAAGCTTAAGTGTGCTAAGCTAAACTAAGTTAGAAGTAAAATAAATATTAAACTAAGTTATATTTAGTTCAGCACAAAATGAATTGTCCTTGGTATCACTCAGTAGGGTTAGCTATATGGATCCTTTCTCTTATTTGTAAATGATCAAATAACAACCCCTCACTAAGCTCCAAGTATTTGAGATCCTTCCTATTATTTGTTTACCTTGTGTTGTTAGTTCTTTATCTTATTATTTTAAGATGAACAGAATACATCAACTTAATTTTCCTAAATAGGGCATCTAACAGTCTAAGCAAAATATGCACATTAAATTAACTTCCCCCATATTTCAATTGTTCAAGTTCTAAAACCATGCTTCTGAATATAACTTACTTTTGCTCATATGATTATATCATTTAAACTTTAAACATAACTTAAATTTAAAATTGAATAATTTACTCATTCTCAAACTTAGAACCAATAATCAATATTGGTTATCAAGCTCTTTTTAGAATAATCTTATAGTTATAATAATCTCCTTTTAATGAAAAAATAGCAATAACTCCAATCCTTAATCCCCTTGGTGGTGTCGATGATATGAATCCTTTGTTTCCATTGTGCACTATCAAATAGAAATGCTTCCCTAAGTTCCAAATAGATAAGATCCTTTCTAATAGTTTCTTCTCATGTCTTTTTTGGTCTTCTTCCTCTTTTAATATGAGCAAAATTCATGAACACAATTTTTCCAATAAGAGAACTAAACGGTCTATGCTTATAATGCCTAAACCATCTAAGGTGGTATTCTCTAATCTAAACAACTAATGGGACCACTCCAACTTTGCTACGAAAAACTCGCTTCTCATTCTATCCTTGTGAGTATACCCACTCATCCACCTAAGCATCCTCATCAATGTAACACTTATTTTATCAACAAGCTTTTTTTTTATTGGCCAATATTAAGCCCCATACAACATAGATAGCTAATTTATAAAATTTTCCTTTAATTTTGAGTGGTATTTTTGAATCCCACAGCACTCTAGAAGCGCTCCTCTATTTCATCCAACTAGCTTAAATCCTATTAACCACATCACTCACTAATTCATCATTATTTTGAATAACTGATACAAAGTATTTGAACCTCTTGCACTTCTTGATCACATGGTCCTCAACAGTTATATGCTCAATATTATGCCTTCTAATACAATTGAACTTGTACCCCATATATTCCTTTTTAGATCTACAAAGATGAAAATCTTAACAATCTAAAGTAGTCCTTTACAACTCAAGTTTTTCATTAATTTCATCCCTAGTCTTATCAAATAAAAAAATGCTATATGCAAATAACATGCACCAAGGAGCCTCCTCTTGAATGTGCTTAGAAAGAACATTTATAATTAAAGCTAAGAGCTAAGACTTAAGCCTTAATGTAATCCAACGGTAACAGAAAAATCATTAGACAAACTACCTTGCGATCAAAAAACACATTTTACAACCCCATTATACATATCTCTAATAGCATTAATATATGCAACACAAATCCCTTTCTCTTCAAAGCTCTCCAAAGAATTTTTCTTGAAACTCTATCATAAAAGCCTTTCCAAAATAAATATAAATTAAATGATGGTCTTCTTTCTTTCGCTAAATTTCTTCATCAAACCATTTAATATATGTATAGCTTTCATAGTAGATCTACCTAACATAAAATCAAATTAATTTTAAGAAATATAGGTATCTCTCTGTAGTCAAATTAATGTAAGAATCATTTGAGTTGATGTATTTTAACCAATATTAACTTTAAACATAATATATGTGCTGGGTATCATATACACAGTACAAAATGAAACAAAAAGTTACATTAATACTTGCTCATCTTCATAAACAAGCAAATTATTACCCATCATCTTCTACAATAGTACTACAACTACAACAAGTGTCTTAATCCCGTAGGCAGGGTCGGCTATATGAATCCTTTGTTTTCATTATTCACAACCAAATAGAAGTCCCTTCATAAGTTCCAAATAATGAAGATCATTTCTAATGGTTCTTCCCAAGTCTTTATATTTATAACGACACAATGTCGTTACTTTTCAAATTAGGTCAAAACCTACCTCGGACATTAGAACCCCGAGGAATTACAAATTAGGGCAAACAAAATTTCCTTTAGATAGAAATATTTTTAAATCAAAGTGCCCTAGTTTGGGAGAATTCGGATAACAGAAACTCCCGCCTTATTTTTCTGAATTATTTAAATTCAAAAAAATTGAGAAAAATTAAATATGTCCGAATTCATCATTTTTCGTGTTATATGTTAAATATATTATTTAAAGGCTGCTCAAAAAGTTTCACGATTTTTGAGCGCCGGTTCGGCCTCAATTAATTTTTGAAGTTTCAAACTTCAAAAATTAATTAAAAATAAAATATTTGTCTAAATAAAAATTTTTTGGCACGAGTGTGTTCGTTACATAATAACACATCACGGTATCAAGTTTCGTTATTTTTGAACGTCAAACAGCGAAAAAATGCAAAAAATTTGAGTTTATGTAATTTTTCTTAAATTTCCTTCTTCTTCCTTATTTCCCCCGATTCGAATCGCAAAACCAACAATCGCAAGCTCTGTCTAACGACAGAGCCTGCGCCTGCCTGCACCGTTTTTGGGGCAGGCTGTCGGCCAACATGGCTGACCCTCACGCTCACCCTCTCCCTCTCTCCCTCTCTTCTCTATAAAACCCCCATCCACCCTCTCCCTTCCTCCCCCAAACCAACAGCCCTCTCCTCCCCCTCACAATAACCCAGCGAGCCCTCCCTTCCCTGCCAGCAACCAACCTCAAGCTCTCAGCCCTCAGCAGCAGCCCTTCCCCTCCCATCCTTCTCCCGAAGAGCGGCAGCCCTCCTCCCTCTCCCAACAGCTCGGCCAGTCGCCGCCCCTCTGCCCCGGCCACCCTACTCCGACCACCACGTCCGGCCTCCCTTCGTTATCTGGCAACACTATCTTAGGCAAGTGGAGAAGGAAAAAGAGAAATAAATGAGAAGAGATTTTCCCCTCCCCTCCTCTCTCACAACAGCCCTCCCTCTCCCCCTCTTGCAGCCCTCTCCCTTCAGCCCTCCAGCCAGCCACCCCTTAGCCCCTCCTCCCTCTCCCAACAGCCCGGCCAGCTGCCAACAGCCCTCCAACCAGCCACCCCTCGGCCCCTCCTCCCTCTCCCAACAGCCCGGCTAGCCACCTCCCTTCTCCGGCTAGCCAGCAGCAGCCAACCCAGCCCCTCCCTGCCTCCTCCGGCTGACTTTCGGCAGCCCCATCCTTAGGTAACAAGAGAAGGAAAAGAGGAGGAAATTGATGAGAGATTTTGTTATTTTTCTTATTATACTTAATATTCATTATTATGAAAAATATTAGTCATTCACATTATTATTGTTCTCATTAATTAATAATGAGAACAATACAAATGTTATTAAATGATTATTACTTCCATTCGATTATTTTCAATTCAGGCATTTTAATTCTAGCATTTTACAATTATTATTATTATTACTTTCTGCAATTTATACAGTAGTTTCTATTTTATCTTTTCTTTCATACATTATTATTATCATTATTATTATTAAAATAATAATAATAATACTATTATAAATATTATTATCATATCAATAACTTCAAAATACGAACTTCTATCAAATTGAGAAAATAAAAGAGAAACAGAATAGAAACAAAGATAATAATATTGGCTACAAAAACTAATTTAAAATATCAAAAACTTAATTGCAGATTGAGCGAACTGTCACTCATCCGAACTTAAAGAACAAGGTATCATATGTCTTTCATTACTCTTGTTTAATATGCTTTTTCCACTTAGCATCGCACAAATTGATAAAAATGCTTTTAAAGTCACATAAAATGATATATGAACAAATTTGGATAAGTGAGTAGCAAGGGTTCCATATTGATATATTTTTAGTCTGATCGGACTACTACTAGGACGGGATTGTCCACTATCGAGAGTCAAAAGGAGCCTATACTTATAAGCCTTTGAGGGGGCAGGTATAGAGGGAAGTTGGGATATGTAACACAAAAATAAATCCTCCTTTTCCTCGATTTTGTAATTATCCAACAAAATCATGTTTTTCCTTAAATATCAAATGCCCAAATTCTATATTTATTTTTGTGACTGCAATTACTTTTATGCTAAAGTTTCAGTGCAACTAAAACAGATTTGCATAGATAATTTTATACAGCTTTTATTTTCTGCCAAATTATTGATTATTTTGCTCATTATTTAACATTTGTAAATATGACATCTATCAATATTTAGTTTAACGACTAACTGGTATTCAAATGCCCACACTTTTGAAACGTGCCCAGATCAGGAGTTCGTCATCGAGGAAAGGTGCTAAGAACCAAGCAGTGTTGATACTGCTTCCTGTTGATTGCCACTTTTTAACTCTATTTAAAAAGTTTGTAACTTTTCTTTTATTTTGATTTTTGTATACAAACCTTGTGAATTAATGAATAAATGAGTTATGTTTGATGTCTATATATTTATCTCTTAAATCACTCAATATTGCACAGAGTCCTCACAATATTCCTCCTCTTTTAATATGGGAATATTTCATATGCTAAGTTTTTTTTAAAGCTTCCCATGTCTTTTTCTTATTTCTCTTTCTCTTTTAACATGAGAAAATTTTATATACTAAACTTTTCTAGCAAGGGCAGTGAAGGTCTACATTTAATATGCCCAAACCATCTATAAAGATGACATTCTCAAACATTATCCACTATTAGAGCCACTCCAATGTTGCCATGGATGAGCTTATTTCTCATTCTATCCTTGCAAGATTACAAACTCATCCACCATATGACAATCTAATATTTTTTGCAAGAGTATTGCTTGACCAAATTTTATGGAGACTTTCGACCATCTTCACAAATTGATCTCAATTCTTCAGCTTTGGGTGATTAATATTCCAAAAACAAATTTTTGTATAATAAAGTCAAGTTGAACTCTTCATATGAGATTTAAGTCTGGCCTATGCTGCACGTATTTCTTTTTTACAAAGTATGTACTATAAAATATGTCGAAGACACGGACATGTGCTCTATAAATGCAAACATATGTTCGAGATACTATACGTGTTAAAATTTTACTATAAGAAGATTCATATACACATGCAAAAGATAAAATTAAATTAAGAAATTGAGCATTGGTTTTTGCCATTTGATTCAAATCTAAGGGTTGACATTCTTTTAATGCTTTATACATGCACACATTATAATGTGTGGCCCTAACTTTTCTTCTCTTCGAGCCTAGCAAAAACAAAAAAGAGATTCTAATTGCATGCAACAAACCCAACTCATCGAAATTGATCAAACTCAACGTAGTCAAAATTGCAGTAAAGCCTTAAACTAAATTTTGTAGAAAACTTGCAACAAGTTCGTAGTGTCCTCATATTTGTGTCCCCCATAATGCTTTATCTTGCTGTAATCATCGTTGACTCATTGCATAAAGTTAAGCTCTTTTTATATTGTTTTGTTACTAATTTGAGGTGAGCCCATATGATTTGTTAAAAATAATCATTCTTTTCAAGTAATCAGCCGTATAATATGTTTTGTAGCGTTTCCTATTTTTAACATCATGACATGAATCGGATATTAAGCTACATAAATTTTATGCTAATATCAAAAAATTACTAGAACATAACAGAAGTTTGGGTTAAACAAAGCATCTATCTAGACATTTAGAATCTCAAGAAAGAAACTATACATGTGTAATTTACCAAAACAATTCCTGACAAGAATAGTCGAGTTCATGCAATGTAATAATAACATGTTGAAACACTTGTGTTAAAAGTTTTATCAAGAACACTTGAAAATCCTTCCCAAATTTTTGACATTAATTCTTTTTGTGGAACATCAAAATCTTGACATTAATTCACAGACATGAGAATTACACGTTACATATTTACATTAAACATAAGCAGTTGGTAAATTCCAATGAAAAAACATGCGCTTGCAAAATAAGGTATCTCCGTTAATTTTGTTTTAAGAGAATTTCAAAAGATAGCTACCAATTTTGATGAGTGAGGTTTTTTTTGTATCAAAATCAGCATATTTTATGTGTGCTACTTTAATTTGGGAATAATAACATACCAAGAAAAAAGGAGTAGCCTATTTTCAGCACAATGTAAACAGCAATACTTTTTTGTGTAGCAATTAAAAGTAATAAAAAGAATATTTCACATTGCTAATGTAAGATTTTAGGAATTTATATAATTACAAAAGTAATATTTGAATTCATGAATGAAATTCCTATAATATGACCTTTTGTGTTATAAACGACAGTAAGCTCCACAGTAGGGGAATCAAATGACAATGACAGTTTAGTTGATGTTGAAATGAATAAAATAAGCTTTTGTGAATATATGTGACTAAGTTGGAAAATTTAAAGGTGGAGAAAATATTTTTTCAGTTGCAACTGCTGTAACACAGCATATAAGAAATCTTACGAGTAAAGGCACTCTTAAAATAAGTGGAATTGGAATAAGGGACTAAGCTAAAGTAAGTGCAACTAAACTTAGAAAATGTTAAGCATATGAGGCAGAGTTAAGTTGAAATATATTTTATCTAGAGATGATCCTTTACCAAGTGTGCATAGTTCATGTAATTCCTATTCCTCTTCAACTCAATTTGATCATTTAAACGCTAATATAACTTCTACAAGAAAAGAAACGCATGCAACAAAAAAAGGTATTGATGATAATAAATTAGAGAAGAGATTCAATTTGCAAATTGGAAACAAATAGGTGGCAAAATTGCAATGATGTTTTATTTAGCTGGTCTTCCTTTAACCTTGCAATAAATCCTCATCATAAGAATGCATTTAAATTTGCATGATATTTCCATCAGGCTACAATATCAGCAGAGGCATATTATTACAAAGAAAAATAACAAATATTGGGAGTTAATTAAAAGAACATGAAAAGATGATGGAATGACATTAGCATACAATGGGTAGATTGATCCACAAAAAAGATCACTTGTTAATTAATTGTTGTGCCCGAAAATTATCCAAAACAATTATTAAAGCTGCAAACTAAATTCATCTATAGCTTGATCATGATAGTGATAATTGAAATTGGCCCTACAAATGTTATTCAAGTAATTAATGATAAAGCTCTTTCTTGTAGGGCAACTATCTCATTATCTAAGCAAACATACCCTCACATTTTTTTTGCAACTAGTGTGGTGCATATGTTTAACATTACTTAAAAAAATATATATTTTGCTTGAAACGTTACTTTCCCATGAGAGGATGGATAATAAATATTGAGGTAGCAAATTTTTTGGATATTAAGATGAGCTTGGAGACCAAGAATTCTAATGTGATATATGGCGAACGGACTCTAAACTGTAGTTCTTCATTTATGATACTTCTACACCCCCCTTTTAGAAAAATGGCTACCAATCTTGAAGGCCAACTTTCTTCATCTTCTTTTAGGCCAACTTTTTTCACCTTCTGCTATGAGAGAAATTAAAGTATTACTTATCCATATGAATAATAAAAAGAAATAAGAATACTCCACAATATAGAAAAATTTAGTATATGTGCATAGCAACCTCCATCTTCTAACAAAAAGAGCTCCAACATATATGGAAGGTGAACAGACGGGGGATGTTGCAGAGATGGATTTGAGTTTCTAGATGATTTGAAATTTTTTAAAATTGCAAATATTTCTCTTGACAAGCCAGGGCTAGAAGTGATTTTTTATTGATAACGAAAGTAGAGGAATGAATATCTAATAGAGGAAAAAGTATGTCATGTTGCATATTCAAATAACTAATTGAATGTTTAGTTTCATTGATGGGATAAAGAGACATGCTCTCGCATTTTTTATTGTATTAATGATGGGCATGGATTTTTTTGTTATATTATTAAAAACTGCACAAAATTATTTTGAGTTTTAAATAAAAAATAGTCAAATATCCATGAATTTTTGTAGCTTTTAGTGTTTAAATTTTTTATTGCTACTTAATGTGTTTCCTAAACTCTGTTGTATGTCCAACATGTGTTTGAGTCATACATTTTTAACAATATTCATGTCCAATGTCCGTGTCACAATGTACAAGTCAATTCATCATAGGATCTGGCTTTGAGCATATCATTTGAATGTAGCAAACTATCAATTTGTGCTAAATTATAGTATGTCCATCTTTCTTGAACAACTTGTGTGACATCTTCAAAGTAAACTCGCAAATATAATACCAAAGCCAATATTTTTTAAAAGAAGATGACAAATACAATAAGAACTATTTGGAGCTTTAATCAGCTCCAAAAAGTTTAACTATGATTTTGATTTCATCCAATAAATTTTATTAATTTGTTATACAATAAAAATAGCGCTTTTGTTTAAAGCATTGTCATCAAGCTCTATTTCAAAGTAAAATTACACTAGTTTTAACCAAAAGATCATAGTGATATTATCTGTCAAGCGATCATGTGAGATCACCATGATTAGAATTTGTAACCGACATATGTTGCAGTTACACATCACTATATATACATGTATGCTGTAACAACATATGCAATATACACAAAATTCTTCTAATTTCAATTTAGTTCTTCTCTCTTCCTCTCATTTCAACAGTTAAGGGATTGGTTGGTTGCATGTCTAGAGTAAAATTTCAGTAATTAAATATTCAAATAGCATGTTATTTCAACAGTTATGTTATTCAGAAAATATTGTGTTTAGTTTTAACATTATTTATAATTGGTGCATCTGATATGATGTTTTTAGATAAATATTACCCCTTAAATACATATTTTTTATAAAACATTTTTGCTTGGTAAATAACATTTTTGCTTGGTAAATTACCAAGTGAGAGGAAAATATTGAAGAACAAAGCCAAAATAAGTTGCAAGCACAAAAGGAAATCGCATGCAGAAACAAAAAAGAAGATCAAACAACAGCTTTATATGCCAATCTCACAAAATTGTCACCAGTTGTGGGGAAGGGCGAAAATGATGATGCATTGTTATTGAGATGTTGGCTGATTTTGCCTGCTCTCTTATGTTGTGGTAAATCTGAAACATTCTGAAGTTTAAAAAGCACAACAATTAACCAAATAGCAATTATCTCTACTTATTAGGAGATAGCAAAGCCTCAAGATGTTTGTGAACCAAACAACCCCTAAGATGTCATGTTATTAAAATGGCAGCGTTGTTAAAATATTTTTACCTATTTTATTCAATGTTATTGCTTTTTTATAAATGACAGCATTATTTGCATAATTTTTAATTAGTTTAGTGTATATATGAAATTAGCTCCATTATGTTAGATTTTAATACATGCATACATATATATATATGTGTGTGTGTGTGTCTGCACGCTCTTGCACAAGTGTGTATCTTTATAATATAAAATAATACTTATTAAGTATATGAGAAATAACTTTAATTTTTTAGTATTAAAAATGCTTAAATAATATTTTAAAATATAGTTTTAGACTTTTTATATATTTTTTATTTTTAAAACCAAAAATTTTCATAATCAAAAAAATCTAAAAATATATATGAAAAATATAAATTGAGAACTTTGACATGTAAAAAGAACCTTACGTAACACTTAAATCTTTATAATATGCATAGCAAGCACACAAGCTTTAAATTATTAATTCAAAACTACCATATAATCAATTATAAAATTCCTCTAATTACAAGTAGATGTGATGAGTCATGCACTTTTAGGCGATGATGGTGCATATTCGCAGGTGCTAAAGTTTAAGTGTTGAAATGCATTTTATAAAATATTTAATGTGACTAAGGTAATAATATCAATAAACAAACAAATAAGCATTGCCCGTTCCCTCAGAAGACAACCTTCTCAATCATTACCTCCCCAGCAGATCTTGTCCAAGAGCAGTTGGCGAACCTTAACGATATTCTCTCGAGCAGTTGGGGAGCGAGGCAAGCGGGATGCCCTTACATTAGAGAAAAGCTAAAGATTTTTGGTGCTCTTTGGCAAAATTGGTTGCTAATCGAATAACTGGCATGAGAGGCATATTGTTAATTACTCAAAAGTATAAATTACACAGAGAACGATAAATATAGTGTAGTGTGAGAACAACAAAGAACCAAGCGGCTCAAAGAAAAGCAAAAAATGCTGGCATTTTGTCAAACACTGGTGATTCTAAGAGGTTTGGTAAGAGCTTCCATAAAACAAGTGTGGAGCTTTACAACAAACGAGTATATAGAATACGAATGTACCACATCCAGTCTCCCCGACAATTAGGGTTACGCGATTTTCTCGAACCTTCTCCACTATCTTCTCCCGGAAAGCCATTATCGGCAGAGGCGGCCGGCGATTATCATCAGAATATGCTGAAGGTGAGGCTTCGGCTGCCGAACCCATTCCTACTGTTGATAGAGAGAGAGAAAGAGAGAGAGAGAGAGAGAGAAACAGGGGAAAAGGAGCGGTAGAGATGTTATATAAAAATTCGAATCCAACATTAGGTTTTGTGAAAACTGGCTCGGGTGGCATGTCAATTACTCAATAATAATGAAATTTTCTTAAATTTTTTATTTTATAAAGTAGTATCCATCTCTATATCCAAAAAAAAACTAATGCTACTCATATATTATATTAAATTTTAGTCAAAATTCTAAATTTAAGTAATTTCTTAGAGGTATTTGAACATAAATTTCGGAAATTTATTGATATGGTACCTATAAAAATTTATTTAATAAGATTTAGATATCATTTTATTAGTATTTATTTATTTATATTAAAATAATAGAAATATTATTTTTAAAATTTGTATTAAAATGATGTTCAAATCTCATTGAATAAATTTTTGTAATATCATATCAGTAGGTCTAAATAATATTTCTTGTTCCACTAATTAAATAAAACATAAATTCTTCTCTTAACCCATTTAGATGTTAATATATGCATTTAATCTACATTGTACAATACTTAAGAGGAAGTGACAAGCATACTCACTACACAACAAAATGCAGAATTGTGCTCATTCCTGAATCAATTTGTATAACACAAAGTATGAGGATGCAGGGAATCAAACCCTGAATCTCTAACTTGCAAAGCTAACACTCTGCCATTTGAGCTACATCCACTTGACTTAGCTTAATAAACAAAAATTAAGTCCTTATATAATAATGCTTAATTAATATATAGTATGGCTACAATATCACAATCATCTTTTGAAATTATAATAAATACTAATGTCAAAAATTAATAAATGAAAACAACTCCCACTAAAATTATATACATGCTAATCTCAATATTCTTCATTTTTATAATTTTTCAATAAAACGTAAGGGTATTACACTATAAAAAATATAGTCTCATTATTTCATTTTAATGATTTATGCTCTGTGACCATCATCATTCAATAATTTTGGTAGTATGGTGTTATCTTTAACAATGAAATTGACAAATTATATTAACATTGGACACTAAAATAAATTAAATTTTATCTAAATTTAATAATTTTATAATCATAATTGAAGAAGTAAGGAGTTAAGCTTGAACCTTAAGGTACTTCTTCAAATAAAAAACTTTCACAAACTTCACAACATTTTTAAGAAAGAAAGTAGTGTGCAGATAAAAATCGAATTGAGATGCATTAAAAGTTGAGATACAATGTATAGACTAAAAAAACTTAAATGGTGCACTGACTTCCTTAAGTAGTATTAAATGGAACTCTTAAACATTGAGATATCTTTTCAGATAATGATGGAGTTTCTTATAAGAACTCCAAAGTTAAGCATACTTATATGGGAGCACTCCCAATATGAGTGACTTGCTTAAAAATTACTTTATGAGGGTAAAATCGTGAGATATATCAGACCAAATTAGACAAAACTTGGTGCTTAAGAGTTTAAGATATTACAAATGATATCAGAGTAGGTCATAGAATGTCAGATAGGAGTTAAGTGCCAAATAGGGCAAAGTACCACTTCATGTGAGTAACATCTTGAACCCATGTTGATTAAGGTGTTGCATCATAATAATATTAAGAAAGGCCCAATAACAAAGCTATGGTTAAAGTTCAATAGAAGAAGCTGAAGATGAGCCAATCTATAAGAGCCCAATTTAAAGCCCAATAAAGAGCTCATATATTAAGCTTACCTTATGTATTTTGTTTTTATTGATTTTGTATTTTTTTTATATATGAAGGCACATGTTAACTTTGGATCTATTAGCCTACTCATATTGTCCAAGTGCTCATGTGAGAACACTCTCAATATGGCTTGGTAGATCCAAAGTTAACTCTTTAATACCCATAACATGCTGGGAAGTTATTTTATGATGACAATATCATAAAATTTATTAGGCCAAAGTGAATAATACCTTGGTGCTTAAGAGTTCGAGTTATTAAAAAATAAAAAAAGAATTGGAAGAGTGGCATACTCGATAACACGTCACTGTCTCCATGTGCTAAGACTGGAGTGAGCATGTATTTTCTTGCGGGAGTAGGGTTACGAGGGGCAATTTCTCTTTTTTGATTGGGTGTCGGTGCAGTTTGTGGATATTGAGCATTGGCTTGCTCTGGGGCAACTTCCCTTGCTGAGGCACGGAATGGGGCTAGAGTTGTTGTTGTTCGTGGTGCACTTGCGCCGTTTTTAATTGTTACCTCGCCAATCGTTCTTATAGATCGACAATCCCAAATTTGGTGGTCGGGTTTGCTTCATTGGAAACAACTTTTACCATTGTTGTAACACTTGCCATAATGATGGATTATTCAATCCCCTCTTCTTCCTTATTCGTGGTTCTCAGAAGTTAGCTAGAAGATTTTAGTAGGTGGGTTAGGTTGTTGTCTTTTAATTTAGTCATTTGTGGGATGATCCTGCCTCTTCCCTTATCCTATGGTATTATAAAGTTTGTTATCTTCTTTGTATTCCATGATTAATGCACATTTTAGAAGATCTGAGAAACACCCTGGAAATTATGAAAATAAAATACTCGTCGAAATCAAAATTCGATTTCATCATTGCGTTCCTCACCCCTCAATTAACTAGGGGTGAATATTTGAAATTTTTTAAAATATAATTAATTGTTTAATTTTAAATTAAGAAATCAATTAAAATTAATTAAACTAATTAATATTTATATATTTATGTAATTGCGTCATTCAATTTCGCGCCTGTTGTTAAACCAGTTGTTCGATCGAACGGCGGGAACGAATCGTTTGATAGGATTGATCGAACGGTCCAGTGCTTGTCTTCCTCGGCATCTCCGTGCCCCTCCATGCGGCGTCCCACGGCGCACATTGGCCAATCGACGCCTATATGGCCTCGCCATCTCCACCTAGGTGATGTTATGGAACGGACCTTCACTCAGGATTCGTCATTTACTAGAATTAGGTTCTTTAGTACCAGTCGATCCTGCTGCGAACTCAAAGTCGTCGATCATCCAGGTACCCGATCTTCCATTCCTGTCATTCAATTGCATCGCTTCATGTTCGTAAGTTGATTACATGCGTTAGATTAAAGATTGATCAGCTTCGATCCGGTTCAACCGAACCCGATCGAAGCAATTCGGCGTCGGTTGAACAATGGAAACTGCTAGGCCCGAGAGTCATAAAATAGGGTTTCCCTTTGCCGTCACTACGATTCCCCTCCGGCGACATTCCGACCACCCACGGGTAAGCCAAGAGCATCTGTTAAACTCCTCTTCTACTGAACTAGTTGCAATCATAGCTGAAAGGGTAGCACGATGGCTAAGAGCATCTGCTAAAACATTAGCTTTTCCTGGATGGTACTGAATATCTAACTCATAGTCGCTAATTAATTTCAACCATCTTCTTTGTCTACAATTCAATTCTCATTGGGTGAATATGTATTTTAAACTTTGGTGGTCGGTGAATATGGAGCACTGAACTCCATATAGGTAGTATCGCTAAATTTTCAATGCAAAAACTACTGCAGCCAATTCTAGATCATGAACTGCATAGTTTCTCTCATGTGGTTTCAGTTGACAGGATGCATATGCAATAACCTTGCCTTCTTGCATTAGAATGCACCTTAAACAAATTCCAGAAGCATTTGTGTACACTTGATAATTTACACCTTCCTTAGGCAAAACTAGTACAGGGGCTGAAGATAAGGCATCTCTTAGTCTCTAGAAGGCCTTCTCACATTTTGGTGACCAAATAAATGGTACTGCCTTTTGGGTTAATTTTGTGAGTGGTGAGGCAATCTAGGAGAAGCCTTTTACAAACTTTCTATAATATCCAGCTAAACCAAAAAAACTATGAATCTCAGTGACTGATTTGGGCTAAACCCAATCTTGAATAACACTGATTTTACTTTGATCTACTCGGATTTCATGAGCATCAACAACATGCCTAAGGAATGACTGAATCTAACCATAATTCACACTTTGAATACTTTGCATATAATTCATGCTCTCTAAGGGTTTCCAAAACTATTCTCTAATGATTCTCATGATCTTTTACGGTCTTTGAATAAATCATGATATCATCAATAAAAATAATGACGAATTTGTCTAAGTAATGTTTTAAAATTCTCTACATTATGTCCATGAATAGGGATGGTGCATTAGTAAGACTAAAGGACATCACTAGAAATTTATAATGTCCATAACGTGTTCTGAATGCTGTCTTCTCTACATCTGAGTCTTTCACTCTTACTTGATGGTATCCAGACCTTAAATCAATTTTATAAAATACAACTACACTAACAAGCTGATCAAATAAATTATCAATTTGGGGAAGTGGATATCTATTCTTTATGGTCACCTTAATTTAGCTCCTTATAGTCTATGCATATTCTCATAGACCCATCTTTCTTCTTCACAAATAATACCGGAGCTCCCCACAGGGACATACTAGGTTTAATAAATCCTTTTTTTAATAATTCTTGAAGTTGATCACTCATTTCTTGAAGTTCTTTTGGGGCCATTCTATATGGTGCTTTAGATAATGGCTGCTTACCCGGAGCTATGTTGATTTTAAATTCTATTTCTCTTGCTGGCGGTAGGCTAGGCAAATCTTCAAGGAATACATCTTCAAAGTCTCTAATTACTTTTATAACAGAAATAGGAACTTCTTTTTTATTGCTACCCATCATAGTTACTAGAAAGGACATACAACCTTTGCATACTAATTTCTCCGCTCGAATTACATTAATTAAAGAACTGTTGGTACTGAACCTCCCTATAAATATTTCTGATGCATCTGAAGTTTGTTGGATAATCTTTTTCTTTTGATAATTTATGGTGGAATTATACATACTAAGCCAATTCATGCCTAATATGATATCAAAGTTTGCTATAGGTAATACAATTAACTTGGCTTGAAAAGTATAATTATTTATCGGCACTTGAATGTCACAAAATTTGACTGCACTAAGTTGGGCTCCATATGAAAGTCCAATATTTAAGACTTTTGTGAGTTTGTAGAAATGTAACTCTAATCTCTTAAGAAATGAATGAGTGGCTAGCCCCAGTATCAAACAATACATTACAGGGCTCATCTTTAATGCATATAGTGTCTAATTTAATCAAGTTTAAACAAAGGATATTTAATAGAAGAATCTAATGCTGCACGTAAAAAAGAGATGTGAGAAGTATGTACCTGAAACTACATTGTTGTACTCAGCTGCCTCAATAGTGGTAAGATTATACACCCCTGCTTTTCCTACAGGACGGTTATTTATTAGATTGACCATTTGCAGAGTTTGAGCTAGGGTTCTAGAAGTAGATTGAGCTTTAACTGGATTTTGTCTCTGTGTAGGAGGTGGCGGCATGAGAGCCATCTTTGGTTCTCTTGAATTAATAGAAGTAGCCCGGAACATTTGATTCTGCCGGTTCTGATAAATCAACACCCCATCAACTGTCTTATTAGCATTGCACTCTTGATATCCATGACATTATCGGCCACAGGTAAAATAAACTCCACTAAAATGGTAGCACTTATCATATGGATGAGGTTTATCACATTCAGTAGCTTGCTCAGATGTTTCAGAAGCTTCCATCTGATATACTCTTCACTGATTGGAGCGATGTTGCTTGAAACCTTGATGCTGATTGTTCATGTTGAATGTATTTTGTTTCATCTCTTTCACTGATTGCTGATGCTCCACCACCCTAGCTGCTTCAATTAGCCTTGCAAAATTGGTATGCTGCAGTGGGACTATGTGGTCCTTAATGGATTCACAAAGTCCACTTTGGAATCTATAACATTTATAGGCTTCCATAGGTACGAGGTGTGGAGTGAAACGAATAAGTCTTCAAAATTCGATAACATAGTCAGCTACAGATCGACTCCCTTGAGTCAACCTTAGTAATGAGTCACCGATGATATTTTTAGCTGATGGCAGCACGAATGTTTCTTTGAATGTCACCACGAACCAGCTCCACTCTATCTCTTCTAACTCGAACTCCTTGAAGCATTTTTCTCTTAATTGTTCCCACTAGTATTCTGCTTCACCTTGAAGCCGGTGAGTAGCCAATCTTACTATATGGTTGTTTGGGCATCCCAAACTTGTTAAACTCTTTTTTATAGATCTCAACCATGCCATGGTATCTATAGGGGATAAGGATCCATCAAATATGGGTGGCCTTAGTCTTAAAAAGCTGTGCAACATCCCATCACTGGATTGTCTATTGTGATTAAAGTGGGTTGTGAGAGATGCAGATGAGGTGCTGGCGTTAACGGATGGAAGAGCAGACACCAACCTTTGTATGGCTAATGCCTGTTGGTTCAATGTATTCATTATATTTTTTATTGATATAGTTTCTTCTAAGTTTTTATTATTTGAAGCTGCTGCATTATCTGTTGGAACTTTATTAGTGGGGAGAGTGCCAACTGGCACATTATTGGGTGAGGTTGCTGGATTTATTTCCTAAAATCAAAATAACTATCTCTTAGATTTATAGTAAAATATAAGACTTTTATTGACTTTTCATTTATTCTTCATTGAACTTATTACAAATAAAAGATACATTCATGCTCATTATATCATAAAATAGACTGTATTAGTAGTTCCACCCTATATACTTAGTAGAAAATGCTATACAGAAGTCCTCATAGGTAAGTTCACGATATTCTTCTTGAAGTTTCTTGAATAGGATCTCGTTTGAGTCAATCCACCATTCTTTTGCCTAATTTTGTAGAAGACAATACTATTTAGCCATTCCATAATACTAAAGATGTGATCCACCCTTGCGAGCCATTCTCTTTCCAAAATTGGAAAGTCAAGCCCTCTATACGTGCCTTCCTTTTGCTACTTGTTCAGTATTTATGCTCCTTGATCAGATACTCCTTCTATGGATCTCCTTCAAACCCAATTTGGTTTTGTATTTCCAGATGATCTCAAATTCTTGTAAGTAATTCATGAACGTCATACTTATTTTATCCTTTATGCCTACAATTATAATCAAATTTCTTTAATTTGTTGAGCGTATATATATATATATATATATATATATATATTATTTAGATATTTATTCTTTAGTATACTATTAATTTTCCCATTCCTTACTTTACTCTGAGTTATACTTATAATTATATGGATGTTGTCTCACGTATTCATTTAGTGATGAAGTGGCAGAAGAACAATCCATTATATAGAGAGGAATGTAAATTCCAATCTGACACTTTATGGAATTCTCTGATACCAACTGTGGCGGCCCGCTCCCTTCCATGGTCCTGTTAACTCTTAAGTTAACATGATTATGGTGAGGTGGTCACCAAATAACAAGGTCCTTGCTTATGGTTAGGTTAGTGACTAACACTAACCCATTATAATTAAAGACTTTGAAAATATCCAAAGAAATCCTCATTAAATGCAAGTACTAGAAGAAACAGAGTGCAGAAGCATAAAATAAAAACATCCATCCGTTATATATAAATACAACATCTCAGAATATGTAAAGTGCAGTAAATAAATATTCAACTTGTATTATTACAATATTAAATAATTTATAAGAGCTGAAAATAACACTCAGCCTCACAATGCAGGGAATAAAAGAAGCTAAGTCTAAAGATCTTCAAGTGCACGCTCCTCTTCCAATGGCGAGTCCTCCACTGGATCAATTACTTCAAACAACTTTGAACATATCATTATCAGTTTCATAATGATAGGGCCCCAGCCAATAGAAGAAAAATCTTAATTAGATAAAATGTCTAAGTATATTTTAGGGTAATCAATTTATTATGTTCATTAGATATCACCATAAATGAGTAAGCACAAAAGCATAAAAGTAGGAGCAGAATGCGTAAGAAAGAAACAAGTAAAGCTATAAACAATTAGTTTATAACTTAGATAACCAGGAAGTAAGCACATACCTCCTCCATAGCGACTACAACAAGGTCAGGTAAGTAAGAAAAGATTGAAGTAAATGACTATAAGGAAAATACATCCTAGACATGCTTATGATCAATATAGAATTATGCTATTTGACACAAAAGTAAATGAACATATAAAATATTATAAAATTGAAAGCAAAGCTAACATCCTATGCATGTGTAAACAACAAGTAAGACTAACATCCAACATGTGTATAAGCAGTAAGTAAGACTAGCACCTTACATGTAAACAAAGCTAGAAAATATAATAAAGACTGTAAGTAAAAATGGTGCCAAATGCAGAAAAAGTGTAAAGTAGAACAGTAAATCCAAATCTGAAAGCTGTCTTGGCTACTCAAGCCACTCAAACTGAAAGTAAATAGTCTCACTTAGCCTGATGGGCTAAGACATAATCTTTAAACTATATGTACTGAAATCACTTAGCCTGATGGGCTAAGGCAGAAATACTGAACTAAATGTTATTGAAATCACTTAGCTTGACAGGCTAAATAGAAACATCAAGTAGAAGTGTACCTAAACTAGTATTGCCATATTAAATTTTGACTAATCAATCAGTAAGGCGAGAGTCTACTACAATCCATCCTATCCTGCAGACTAGGCATGACAAAAATTATTGAACTAACTCTAAGGTCTAGCCGATCCCAAATGGAAGAAGTGAAGAGGTATACTAATTAAGCTACATTCTACTAAAAATATGAGTACAAGAGTAAATGTTACTTATGAATTTTCAAAGATGATATGGGATACTCATCAAATATCATATGTACATAATATATGTTCAAGGTATAAAGCTCAATTACAAGGTAAGCAAAGCATCAAAGTCAATGTAAGTAGGAGACTCAACTAGAACACAGGTGATTTCCATTATTGTTTAATTTATTCATCTTATATACTCTAAGTTACATAAGTTCAGGATCTCCAAGTTTTACTATCGAGTGTAACTCAGATTCACATCCTTATAAGTTGAAAATAATTAGGACTAGCTAGGTCCTAATTATAAATAAATCGATGTCGACTATATAAGTTAAATGATAAATCAATCGACCTATTTGATATTTTAAGAATCCCAAGCCATCTTGATTAGCCAAATCAAGATGAAAGGATTAAGGATTAAACTCCAAATATTAGGGGTTTAATCACCCAATCCAAAGGCATATCTAAGGGTCTAAAGTTTAGAACCCAAATCTCACAGATTAGTTTAAGGCAAATCATAATGAGTAATCAACTTATTAGGATATATTTTTATCCTTAGATTTAAGATTTAAAGATCAAATAATCATTAAGTAAACTAGGAAATTCTATAAACTAGTAAACTCAAGGCTTCACCTATTGGGTAACCCAATTTACTCAATAAATAAATTCTAACCTATGATCTATTCCTAATCCTAGGAATTTAGATTCTTAATTGCTATGAGTATCTCTCAAACACACATCCTAACTAATGTTATTAAGACCTATGGAAAGATCTAAGTAGTTAAGGGAGAAGAAGGATTTATAATATTACTTGGAATCATTTTAAGAGTCTAAGATGAAGTTTTGCTCAAAATTTACTTAAGGCTTGAACTCACATAATTTCTGCTTTAAATTATTTTATTTACTATTTATAACACTTAAAACATGATTCTAGAGCTTTAAAATGTTAAACCCTAAATTTAGGCAAAATGACCATTTTGCCCCTGCTTTAAGGGTTCAAAAGATTAACTTTTGATCTAGGGTTCCAAATCTAAATTTTTTAGTGACAAGGTATCTCTTACTGTCTAATATAAGATTAGGCAATGATTACACTATTTTTGGGTAATTATTAAGCCTCATTAGATCAAATTAATTAATTTAACTCATAGGGGAATTTTGGTAATTTGGCTTAATGGAATTCAAATTTCTATCAATTTATTATTGCTTATTGTCTAAGGTTTCCATATAACCTAAAATCATTGAATTCTAATAAGTATTGGCTAAATTATAGCTAATACAAGCTTAGAGAAAAAGGGTAATTTATGATTTCTTAATTAAGGGTCAAAATTCTTAACTTTTTCAATTTATATTCAAATTGAGTAAAATTAGTGGCTATAGATTACAAATGGCCCACTAATTACTTTGATTAGTAGTAAGCTCAATTTGGATTCTAATTGGCTAAGTTATGGCCTAATTAGGGTTTAGAGTGATTAGTGAGTGATTAGTAAAATTAATCACCAAATCACTAAACCAACCACACAATTAAGTTCTAATATACTCTATGAGTTATCTGAACTTGAATTATTCAATTTAGATTATTAAATTTGCTAATCCTTACTAATTAAGTTTTAGGATAATTAGGGTTGATTAAAAAATTTAACTATTGGATCTTAAATATTTTTGCAATTTATTGTTAATTAGGTTTTCCTGATCAAAATGATTATATGGATGACCTAATTTGGAGTTCAATTGACCAACTTATGGTCAATTAAAGATCTAGGGTTAATTAGGGTAATTAGGATTAGGACCTAAAAGTGATTAAGCTCAAACTAATCCAAACAATAAAATAAACACTACTAGATTAATCCTTAGGATTTCTTGATTATTTTAAGACCCATATTGGGTACGTTTGGGTAAGATGTTACAAAGTTATGTCTAACTAAAATTTTTGTAATAATTTAGGTTCAATTAAGGGATCCTAAATGTCACTATATTAAATAATAGTCTTTTAGCAAAATAAATGGCATCATTAAATGCCTTGTATTTTTCTGATGAAAATTGTATATAATTTCAATATATTTGGATTTCAGGATTAATAATTATTAATGTTTGAACTTTAGTAATTAATCTAATTAATTAAATATCAACTGTATTCTGATTTTAATTAAATTAAATTTAGATTATTTTTGTTACAGTGGTGAGACCCACAAGAGGCAGACGACACTGGTAGTGATAGAGACTGGGCCCACCAGCTGAGCATTTCTATGCAGATGCGGGCCCCGCAGCCTTCGACGTTCGCAGGAAGCGGAACCCACTAGACAAACTGGGTGCTGTCACGTGACGGTCCATTCTTAGGCCACGTGGGTCGGGCTGACTCGACTCGGGCTGAGATGCCACGACTCCTCCTCCCGCCCCCGAAGACCGTAGGTTAGGGCATCGCCTTTGCCAGACCTTCCGCTGTAGAGGGAAGACGAACCGCATACCGATGGAGAGGTCTTGGAGAGACCTATCAGCTGGTACCCGAAACACATTCGGAGATGACCGGGATTGATAACGAAACCTAAACCTAAATATCGATCGATGGGTTAAGCGGAAGATGAAGTTTTAATGAAAAGAACTGTAGTGATGCAATCAAATTAGGTGTGATCAGGTTCGATCTGGCCGATCGAACCCGATAGATGATCAATCCATTTCATGAAATAAACTTGTGAATTTGAAGATTAACAATCAGACTAACGGATCAAAAAGTAGAAGTACCTAATCTTTTGACGATTGCAATTAGATCTGATTCATGATGAAGATCCAACTTTCCACAACTTCGAACAAGATAGGGTTTGCGCAAACTCAAGGCAAGGGATCAATCAGAAGGTCTTAAGCAACTTGGATCAACCTTCTTCAGTGGCGCAGGCAGTCACTTGGCGGCAAAGCTGCTGCGCGCGCAGATGATTGCCCCCCGCGACATGCGTGGCGGGCATTTTGCAGGAATGGTGCGAAGACCGTCCGATCGAACCGATCGGACGGCTGAAATTGATCGACTGATTTGAATGAAGAAAATGGACGGTGTGAGCGATTTAGATGGCACATGCTTGAACTTAGCGGATGTCGTTTAATTAAGTTAATTATATTAATATTTAATTATTCTTAAACCCATTTATTAATTAATTTTAACTAATTAAAAGTATCCCGAAAATTTTTAATAAATCACCCCTAGCTAATTGAGGGATGAGGAACACAACGACGTGATCAGATTTTTGATTCGATGAATATTTAATTATTCAATTTTTGGGGTATTTATATAAAATTAAAATATTTGCCGAAAATCCAACGACTTCCAAATGCCTTCAAAACTTCACCCCCAGCTAATTTGGGGGTGATGAACGTAATGGCAAAGTCAGCTTTTCGATTTAAGATCAATTTAAATAGGTCAAATTTTAGGGTTTCAGAATTTTCCAAAAATCAGGATTTGCTTTATTTGATTCCTCATCTGATCCAAATCTTAGAGGTAAGTTCTAAATGACTTATTTAGTGTACTAGAACCCTAATTAAGACTTAGATTAATCTTAATTGACCTAGGTAACAATCTGGGTTGTTACAAAGAAGGAGAAAGGTTCTGAGTCGGACCGGGTTGACCCGGGCCCGACTCGCTCTCGCGTGAGATCCGTCTGCATCAGCAAACAATTTTTTATTTGGTGGGGCCCACCATCCAGTTGGCATGCATGGATTCGCCGCATATCATGCTGTGGGGCCCACCTGTGCGTACGAGCGCGTAGCCGTGGGGCCCACGGCTGTCCCCTATGTCGGGAACCATGGGACCCACCCAAGGTTACTCGCTCCTCTGAGGAGCCGTCATGTGTCTCTATGGGGTCCACCTTGCAGCAGACGCACCTCTCTGTGTTTGCCACCTATTAAATGTGAGTCTCGCCGCCATTTATTTATTAATTCTTATTCTAATAAATGTTATTTAATTAAATTCTCTTTTATTTAATTAAACAGTTCAGAAACTTTATACACTCATAACTATTAAACTAATAATCTAAATATATTAAATATATATCTCATTTTGCTTAAAAAAATGAGAAGAATAATATGGAAGTATTAATTTTCTATAAGACACCTATTTAAAATAGTGACATTTAGGACCCCACACTTGTACCAAAACTTTTCTTAGCTATAACTTTGTACCTAGTGATCCAAACCTAGCCAATATGGATCTTACTTTGTTCTGGAGAGTATCTAGTTTACTCTGATAGTATTAGTTTTGATGTTGAAGTATTAGTTTGACTAATCACTTTTATGACCTTCCTTAATTACCCCTTAATAGCTTATAATTTAATTTAGCCATAACTTAGTCAATTTGACTCCAAATTAAGTCATCCAATATGCTATTTAAATCAGAAAAACCTAACCAATAATAAACTGAAATAAAATTAGGATTTTGACTACTAGAAACCTTAATTTGCCCTAATTACCCCTAACTATAATTAGGTCATAACTTGACCAATTGAGATCTAATTTGGGTATACTCCTAGTTGAAGTACTCAGTGTGATATAGACAAGCTATTGCCATTGAGTTTGTTGAATTTAGATCTCAAATATAAAAGTTAGGTTTTGGACCATTCTTAACCTTAAATTGCCCTTAAACTTGAATTGGCCATAACTCCACCAATAGACATCAGAATTCAGTATTCTTAGACTCTATGGAATCCTTGAATAATAAGTAATAGTAAATTAAATAATGTTTTTTTTTTATTCACTAGGTAAAATTACTTGTAGCGCCTCGCCCCGCCACCGCGCGCAAAAGATGAGTATAATTAAATTCAGCGGCGGAGCGGTGCGCTACTCGGGATGGACGAGCTTACAAAACCCATCTTCTCGAATAGGCTAAGAGACTGAGCCACACTGAAGGCTGCTGACTCAAACCTAAGAGTAGGATCAAGAGTCAATACTTAAGATAAGAGTATATTACTTGTCTTAAGTATTAGACTAATACGTACATTAGATTTAGAAAGATAAATATGAATCCAATATACATAATCAATATATCAATATTTCCAATATGCTGATAACATCACAATACTAAGTATAGTAGTATAATAGAGTGCGGATGTAGCGCCCCGTCCCAATGCTGTGCGCAAAACACGAGTATAATTCATAGGTTGGTGGCGGAATGGTGCGCTACTCGGGAGCGGTGGGCCATGCAAGTAAAACCCATCGTCCTGAATAGGCTTAAAGAGATAAAGCCATGCTGAAGGCCGCTGACTCAAGCTCTAAGAGTAGGCTCAAGAGCTAATACCTAAGATAAGAATGGAACCCTTATCTTAAGTATTAGACTTAGTACGTACATAAGGCATAAGGGAGGAGAGAAGGACCCATGTACGTTACAAAACATATCAGCGTTTCCAGTACGCCGATCACATCACAATACTATGTATAGTAATATAACAGAGTGCGGAAGCTAAAAGCATAACATCCACAATACATTCATCTCAAGCAGTAGAAAATATATCTATCTCAGAAAGAAAAGTGAAAATACATCCAGAGTTTTATTACAAATCATAATAATGCAGAATATAAAGAGTCTAGCTAAAATACTAAAAGGAACTAGAAAGTAAAAGTGGGTGCTCAATCCCCTACAGCTCCAAGTGCTCCTCCTGAGACTCTGGGACGTCTTCCTGACCTGTCTCCAACAACTGCTTAGGATCTAGCAAATTGTCGGATCCCAAAAGTACCCCGTGTTAGACAAGAAGTCTAACATATCGAAGCTAGCTATACGAGCTAATAATAAACATGCAGAACATAAAGTAAAAATGCAGGAAAACTATAAAGCCTCAAATAATTGAACTGTAAGAACTAAGTAAAGAAAAACTGCATCAAAACCAAGTACTGAAAATACCTAAAAAAAATGTCAGATGCTGAGAAGGATGCTATAAGCTGCACTATATGCTACTGAAACAATGGTCACAGATATGCTATATCACAGTATATTACAGAACTATCACTGAAGGTTTATGAGTCATACGGTCCAATGTAATCACAACAGTTAGGAAGTCAGTATGGTGACGCAGATGCACCATGAAATTCCCCAGTATGTGTATATAACATTCCGTATCTCATACTGTAATCACTAATAGCCATGTGTTACTACAGAAGGAATGAGGTCAACTCACGTTTATGCTTTATGTTTATGCCATTATATGATATGCATGGAAAATCCAAACAAATCCATGAAGAATGTAGTAAGAAACATAAGTGAATCCTGAGTCTGCACTGTGTAGAATCTTGTTAAAAGGATTCTGACTTAAAAACTCTAGATCGATATTTAGTTAAAGTTGCTTATTTACTTCAAAGATCACTGGGCAGGGTGATTCTATACACATATTAAATATGCTGCAAAGATAGGACACAACATTTAGTTTGATTACGCCACCCTAATAAAGCGATCTTCATTAGGAGGCACCATCCGATGATGATTTGTATCTCAAACTAAGCATTTAGTCACTAAACTCACAATCATATTTAGTGTCTTAAGGAATGTAATTCTCCTTTTTCTTAGTTTCACCTAAGCCATACCTATTGAAGCGATCTTCGCCAGGAGGCATTCCCTGATGGCAACTGTCCTTCAATAAAACTAAGAAATGGGTACCCATTTAATACACTCTTAGGATTGATTGATTTATTCTAAGCGAGGTTATGTCCGCCTAAGCCCGCAGGATAGCAACAAAGACAAATCTTACTTAGAGTGACTCAACCAATCCAGATTATTACTGGGGACCAGTAATATGGGTATACGATACTACACTTACCTAACAATCGTGGTTCAATCAAATCTATTTAATATAACTAGGATTTTATCAAGACTACAAGTCTTAAACTAATAGGTAAGTCCTATATAAGGTTTCACAAATCTAATATGATCAGGGATCACATAACCTGGATTCTATCATAAGGAGAGGTATCTCTTCTAATGTCTTGAGTGATTACTACCACAAGGGGAATTGATCTAGTTCTAAGGTGAAGGGATCTTCTATACTTCTACCTCAAGGATTCTTACAAGGACTCCTATCTCATGATATATAAATTTGGGTCTTTTATATAATTTAAGATGATCTTATGAAGAGAGCATCAAGATCTCTTCTTTAGATGCTAATATTAGACTATCAGGTTCTGGTTCATTATTGGATTTAGAATGATTAGATTAGATGATGGAATCATCTGATCACACTTAGACTAAGATTATGGGACTAAATCAAGCATATTGTTAAGGATTAGATCACTTGTTTAATCAATATAATTTTAATTGTCTTCTTATGCCAGTCTCCTTTCATAAGAGAAAATCAGGGATCTAAAGTTTAGACATAGATTGTTATTAACCTTAATATGTATAATTCAAATGTTTAGGATCAATAGTAAATCAGATGTATTATTGGAAAATGTTCAATTCAAAATCCAGAAATCCATTACTTAAGTTAAGGTTCTTAAGGGTTTAGATTCCCCTTAAGTAGATTAGGGTTTGACCCCCTCTCAAACCTTGTCAAATCAAGTGTGCATTTAAAGATCAATGTCAAAATAATGGATTAATTATGTATTATTGGTGGCAATCTCAGATCTAGATCAAATCTTAAAAGCTTGATCCAAATCTAGAGATTTCTTAAGTTAATTAAGATATTTAAGATTCTAATATTTTGGATTTGTTTGAGTATACTAAGCAGGTAATAAAGGATGGTTTCATTTCAATTAGCTTACTATTTTAGAGCAAAATAATAATTAAAGTTTAACAAACAGTGGTTACTTAGTGCTAACCAAACCCTAAACTCAAGCAAAAAGGATTAGCACATAAATAAAAATCCAACCATTCAAATTACATGAAATTTGGCATGCAAGTACTAATTACTCATACAAATAATCAGAGACTAAATTTGCTATGATCCAATGTGTATAAACCCTAAAATTCACTAATTATGATTTGATAAGATTAGGGTATATCTACATTTACAGAACTCAGAAAAATTATACTTGGCACATGCAATCTAATTAACATCAGTGAGCTAAGGGCACCCTAAACATGCAATTTGGATAAGTAAATTGGCTAATCTACCCTAATTAACATTCACTGTAATTAGGCAATAATTAAAGATCTAACCATCAGATGTGTGATTTTATTTTATATTTAAGTTCCTGAGATTTTTCTAAACATTTCCATATAAGATTTCATAAATTGTTAACCAGTGGATTAAAAGTTATTAAGAAAATACATTCTATATTTTTTCCATTTAATTTCCCTAATTTCCTTAAGGAAAATAATTAAATAAATTGATTACTAATATTTAAAACGGCGCCGGCCCGAAATAAAACACGCGGGTCGATCGGGCCTGGAGGCCCGCTACTGTTCGACAGCGCGGGTCACGGGTCGACCCGACCCGAGCTGTTGTCTTCTTCCTCTGGCGTCTGGCCCCGATAGAGCCCGATTAGGCCGAAACCCTAATCGGCAAAATTTTTCATCTCAGGGCCAGGCCAGCACTCAAAGATGACGGCCACACGTTCCTGGGACTGAGACCGATCCTTGGAACCTTAAATTCTTAAAGGGGATGGGCCAATTCCTCTGGACCCTATTCCCTGATTTCCATCAGAAGGTGCTCACTGTGAGGAGATATTCTCCTCACAGGGAGCTCATCAGGGCTAGGACTCGATACGTTCACCTTCAGAGAGTAAGGACGGATCGAAGCCCCTTTTTAACAGGTCCTGGGAGGCTCTAGATCTCTGGGACCTTACTCGGTCCCTGAGCTCTGAGAGGCGGATGATCCGTTCGATCGATACGATGGAACGGACCCTCCCAGCTCCTCAATTTGATTGCTACGGGTTCGCCTTAGCTGGGGAAAGGTTTAGAGATAAGGACTGAACATGAACTGAGCCCACACGACTCAGTCCAAAATGAGGGGTACCTATTTTTTTTACTGGTTGAAGATCGGCTGGACGACGGGGATGATTGGCTACAGCAGCGAGGCTCTTAGGGGTCTAGAACTCCAGTAACTACCCTCTATCAGCTGTACGCAAGGTTGGGGATCGACTGGAAGCAGTCTGACGGAGCAGCAATGGAGCTAGAAGGAAGAATTGGAATGGACCCAATTGAACAGCAGGGAGCCTCCAGAGTGAAGTCTGAGGCTATTTATAGACTCAAGAAGGTGTGCAGAAGGAAATGCGGGGCTGGGCTTAGTTTGGCTTGACCCGAGAGCTCGGGCCAAGAGGAGCTCTCGAAGCTTCCAAAAAGGAGGTATCGAGCTGAAGAGCCCGACTCAGCGACCTCATTGGATTAGGAAACCTCTAACGGATATGCTGAGCTGGATTGGGAGAGTGGGGGGACAGGTCCTGCTGCTGAGGATTTGGATTTTCCCTGTCGGGGCCTCGCGTGGAGTGGAGAAGATGATGAACAGCATTGGAGTTACGGCAGCCATCCGATGGATCGTTCGTTGGGACAGAATAGTCCTGATCTGAGGACATCTAATGGCCGATCGCGGGGAGCAGATCGTCTATTGGATTCAGATCGCGGAATCTGACGGATCGCAGCGTTACTTACGGCGGATAGCGGGATGCCGTTCGATTTGTCGCTCGAACCGCGGAACGGTCTGGATTGACCAACCCAGAGATAAAACACGGGCTGCACGATCTGGGCCAAGAACTGGATGGTCCAGATCGCGCCTGCTGTTTTGAAACGGCAGAGGGTATAGTTGCAAATTTAAATTGTATGGAGCCCTTAATTGCAATTGAACCAATTTAAATTAAATTAGATTATTGCCCAAATGAACTCCAAACTAAACTAAAATTTTACTCTTAGCTAATTTGGGGGTGAGGAATTCAAAAATGCAATCAGATTTTAATTCTCAGATCAAAATATTTTGGGTCTAGTTTAGGGCATATAGACTGCCAAATTGCACTTTTTGACTTAGAGACGTCCAATTGATCTCAAATTTTCCAAATAGGCTTATATTGATGTCTTAAAGGCACTGGTGCTTAAAAATATTGAATTTGGCAACATGTAATTTACCTGGTAACAACCTAGGGTTGTTACAGCGGAAGCTAAAGCAAAACATCCAGAATACATTCATCACAGAGCAATAGTAAATATTCGTCTCAGAAAAGAAAAATAAAATACATCCAGAGTTATTACAAACTGATTTAAAAGATAAAAATGCAAAGTTTATCTAAAGTATTGAAAGTAAGGCAGTAAGAAAAGGTGGAAAGCTGCTCCACTAAGGCTCCACATAATCCTCCGGGATCTCCTGTATGTTCTCCTGCCTGTCTCCACAAGCTGCTCAGGATCTAGCAAATTGCCACATCCCAAAAGTACCCCGTGTTAGACAAGAAGTCTAACACATCACAACTAACTAAGCAGTACTAAAGTAAATGCAATAGATATTAAAGTAAACATATCTGTAGGAAATAATAGTAAAGGCACTATATAACTGAAACTGTAAAGACTAAATAAGTAAAACTGCATCAAAATTGAATACTAAAAGTAAACGAAAATATAAAGTGCTCAAAAATCAATGTGAAAAGTAAAATGCTGCACTATATGTCACTAGGATGATGTACTCAAATATGCCACAACACGGTATGCCACGGTATGTCACAGAACTATCACTGAAAGGCTATGAGTCGTACGATCCAATGTACACATACACTCAGCTGGGAAGACAGTATGGTGATGCTGATGCATCTTGAGATTCCTCAATCTATATATGCAATATTTCATAACTCATAATTTATCACTAATACTCATGCATTACTATTGAAATGATTCATCAGACTCATGCTCATGTATATGCCCATGCTTCTATTCTATATGAGTAAAATTTAGAAATCCACAATACTTTGAATACTGAAAATGAATTCTAGGCCTCCATAGTGCAGAATCCTGCTAAAAGAATTTTGACTCCTAGCTTCTAGAATGATAATTAGTTAAAGTTGAAAATTTGCTTAAAGCTCATTAGATGGGGTGATTATATACACATATTTAGCGCATTTGTAAGAAAGGTGATTCTTATCTCATAGTTTGATTAATCCACCATAACAAAGCAATCTTCGATAGGAGGCATCTCCTATTGGCGATTTGTATCTCAAGCTAAGTTAATAAGATGCCTAACTTACAATCACACTCAGTGTCTTAAAGTAGGTGATTCTAGTTACTTAGTTTGTTTGAGCCACACCTATTGAAGCGGTCTTCGCTAGGAGGCCCATTGGCGATTTATATTTCAATCAAACTAAGGAATGAGTACCTGTTTAATACACTCTTAGTCTTGGGAGATTTACTCTAATGGGACTGTATTCATCTAATCCCTCGGGATAGCACATGCTCATAAGTCTACATTGGAGTGAATCAACCAATGCTGAATACTACTGAAGAAAATTAGTATTATGGGTATGCCATACTACACCAACCGATAATTTGGGTTCGCACAACTCTATTTAATTAACAAGGATTTATTAAAACTATAAATTCTTATGTTAAATAAGTAAGTCCTATACAAGGTTCCAAGAAACTGTGATCAATCGTCACTCAATATAGGTTCTACCATAAGGAAAGGTGTCATTCTAAATCTTAAGTGATTCCTACCATGAGAGGTTAAGATCAACTTCTAGAGTTAATGGATCATCTAAGCTTCTACCTCAATGAGTTATGTAAAGTCCTCCTACCTCAATGTATAATTAGATTTAGGTCTCTAAAATATTTAAGAAATGTTCTTGTATTGAGATACTTAAGATCTCACACTCTTATGCTAGCACTATAAGTTTTACTTATCATTTAGATTTAAGATTATCAAATCAGATGATTAAGCTATCTAATCATTCCTTATTCTAGGATTATGGGATTTAAATTAAGGATGTTATTAGAGTTAGATCACTTATTCAATCAAAAAAATTCTATGAATATTATTATGCTAATAGTCTTATTTATGAGAAAATCAAGGATCCAAAGTTTAGATTCAGATTAAGCAATCACACAGCTTTATTATTAAGCTTAGCATGTCTAATTCAAATGTTTAAGATCCATACCAAATCAAATACATTAATGGAATAATTTCAATCTCATTATCGTATAATTAGTTTATTAGATTAAGTATTTAAGAGTTTAGATCTTAATTAAGCAGGTTAGAGTTTAGCCCTTACCCATGCCTTAATTGAGATCGAGTGTTCATTTATAGATCAATGACAAATCAGTGAATTAAGTATATATTATTAGTGTCAATCTTAGACCTAGATCAAGTCTTAAAAGCTTGATCAAAGTCTTAAGGTTTTTTAAGTTAATTAAGGTGATTAAGTTCTTTAATTTCAAATTTATTCAATTTATACATCAAAAATTAGCATACATTATTTCCATATATTTACCTTACTGTTATGAAGCATATTATCAGAAAAATTTATAAAAATAGAAAGTAATTAGTGCTAAACAAATCCTAAATTAATCCAAAAGGATTAGCACATAATTATAAATCTAGCTATCAGAATTTCATACAAATTAGCACATAAGTTCTATTTAATCATACAATTAATCAGAGACTAAGTTTGCTAAAATCCAATATATAAACCCTAATTTTCACTAATAATGGTTTAACAAGATTAGGGCATATGTTAAAGTATAGAGTTCAAAAAAATAATTCACGTAGCACATTCATTCTACTTTTCATAAGGAGACTAATAGCACCCATAAGCATGCAATTTGGTTATGTATAATTGCTAATTCATCCTAATCAAGATCTACAATAATTAGGCAAAATCAAAAAATCTAACAATTAGATGTTCAATATTATTTTATATTCAGATCCCTGATGATTTTTTGATCAATTTCATATATGATATCATAGGGTTTGGACTAGTGGATTAAAATTTGTTCAATTAATACATTATATATTTTCCAATTTAATTTCTCTATGATTGGATTAATTGGATTATATATCCTTAAGGAAATTAAATTCAATTAATCAGATTTATTTAAAACAGGCTCGACCCATTAGTCGAACCGGGCGGGTCGACCGGGACCCGAAGACCCGGAACTATAGCACCGCGCAAGTCACGAGCTTACCCGACCCGCACAGAGTCTTCATGCCCGCCCCGTCTTCTCTCGACAGGAGCTGATCTGGGAACCCTAGATGACAATATTCTCCATCTAGAGCGCACGCCTTGGCCTAGGGTCAATCGAGAATCGATCCTCTAGCCGAGGCGCACTGATAGACACTTAAAACCCCCTATGAGGTGGTCCGGATCGGCCGAACCTTACTCACCCAAGGGCTCCCTTAATGGAGCTACTGTGGGGAGACAATTCTCTCCATAGAGGCCATGCCAGACCCAAGGCTTGATCCCTACACCTTCAAGGAGGTGAGACAGATCGGAGCCCTATAGTCTGAGGGCCTAAAGTGGGCAGTAACGCCGAGACCTTACTCACCCGAGGTATTCCTTAAGGGATTTAGCCCGATCAATCAATTTGATCGACCGGGGCTAGCTCAAGGTGCAATTATGATAGCATTAGGTTTGATTCAACAATACGCAGCAATACGAGTCAAAAGAAGAAAGGTCCAAGCCTCATTGGCTCGAAATCGGCAAGTGTGGGTACCTGGTTTAATGGGGGAGCTCAGGACGATCGACTGAGGGCTCGGCTTGCTTAAGCTGAGGTTCCAGACACTGCAAAGGATCCTGAACACCATGAGAGCCTAGTATCAGTGGTTCAGGAGCTCCTGGGATCGCCTACACAAGCTCAGACAGACAGCAATGGTGGAAGTTGCAGAGAGCTCAATTGATTAGAAAAGGATCATAGGTTAGAACACTGAGGCTATTTATAGCCTTAGCATGGAATAGGGAAGCTTCTAGAGCCATTGGCTCGGGCTGGAGAGACCCGAGAGGTCGGGCCATGGCCGAGCTCTTAATTTTCCTATTTGAGCTCGGCCATGTCACGAGGCCCGATCGGGGTCCTTGCCAAGATGGGGGAGGTCCTAACGACCTTACTGAGGTGGACGTAGGAGTGGGGGATAAGTGGGGCAACTGGCAGTATGGGGAGGATCTTCTTGTCGGGCATGGCACGAGGAAGATGAAGGTCCTCAGTAGCGAAACCTTTGGATGTCGTCTGATATATCGGTCGGATGATGCTACAGCTGGGATCGCTCAAATCCTAATGGCCGATCACGGGAGCGATCTGGGCCGTAGGATCGATCGGGCAGATCCGATGGCTACCCCGCGATCCCACGGGATCTGATCTTGGCCTTTGGTTCCTTAAGCGCAACTGCTAGATTTGTGGGATGCCGTTGTCACGTGACCCGGGTTCCGCAGCAGATCACCCGCGGTCCGCACAATGGATCCCGACCGTTTTATTAGTTTAAAGGGTATAAATGCAAATTTGAAATGTTAGTAACCCTTTTATGCAATTAGACCATTTTAATTTAATGTGAATTATGGCCTAAATGATTTCCAAATTGAACCAAACTCTCACCCCTAACTAATTTGGGGGTGAGGTATTCAAAAATAAAATTAGATTTTAATTCTGAGATCAAAATATTTTGGGTCTAAACTAGGGCATCTAGACTGATCAAATTATTATTTTGAACTTAAAAAAATCCAATGGACTGCAAATTTTCAGTATAAGATTCATTTGATGTTCTTAAAGCATTGTAATCAAAATTAATGATTCCTTAGATTATAGATTAGGAGGGCAACAACCTAAGGTTATTACATTACCAAACTGCCCTTATAGATTAAAATCTTTAATTTTAACATATATGACCTAATCCTTGTCAAAATTTGAAGAACCTATTGTCTATCTTCATGGTAGACAGCAAGAAATCATTTAGCATCATGAAAATCCAATTTAGAACTTATAATCAAAAAGTAGAATTTTAGACCCTTAAGTAGGGGCAAAATGATTATTTTGCCCAAAATTTAGATTAAGTGCTATTAATATCTAGAATATCATTTAAATTATTAAAATCAGTAATAACACTGATTTAGAATTATATTTAGACTCTTAACCTTTTAAACTAAGTAATTTGATAAGACTTCAAATTTAAGGCTTACAAATTCTCTAAGTAAATTTAATCTATCATACCTAGCCAAAACTCTTTCTTAACTTAAATGAATTAAACCAGCAAATGAGATAATTTGAAAAAACTTTGTTAACTCCTAAAATTCCCTAAGTCATTTAATTAGGAGCTTATTAGAATCTACACTTCACTTTAAGATATTTTCCTTAAGAGTAGGAATAGATACTAGGTTAGATTTTATTTATTAAATGAATTGGGTTATTCAATGAATGGAACTTTGGTTTTATTAGTTTCTAGATTTTAATACTTTAATTTTAATTATTTTATCTTTCAACTTAAGATTAAGCTTAGGAGAATCATTCTATTAAGTTTGATTGTGCTTCATAGAATTTGCCTCAATTATTAGTTCACATTTAGATTTGAACCATAGATCTTAAGCTTTACATTTAGATTATGTAATTAAATCCAAATCATGGTATTTAATTTATAATCCCTAGTTTTAGTAGATCTTGATCAGATCTTGGCTTAGAATGTCTAAATTCATCAATTAGGGCATTGTGAATTCTTATTTAACTTGTAGGCAATATTAATTGAATTAAATGAGAACCTGATTAGTTATATTTGTTTTTTTTAGCTTAAAGGGTCGTGCTTCTAAGTTACACTTGATAGTAGAAATTGGAGATCCTGAGCTTGTGTAGCTTGGAATAGTTAGAATAGTTTAAGTAGATAAGAACAGATGTCACTATGTGTAGTAGAGTCTTTTGCTTACTATTGAATTATTATTGCTTTTGCATTCCTTGTACTTTGTGCCTTTTTCTTTGAACATGTCATATAAGATAATATTGCTGCATGAAATGAAAACATAAAAAAAATTAGGATAACATTTGCATTGAGCTAAGTTTTCTAGTTGATTCCTATGCACTTTTGCCTCTACTGAATAGGAGGGTAAGGAGAAATAAGGGATAACTTAAAATTACTCATTGAGGAGTGTTGTGCTAAGTTGGAACCCATACAGTCTTGCAGATATGCTGAACTCCTCAGCCGCTTCTGAATGTATCCACAGGAGCAAAGTAAAATAACTAAGCTTCATTACATTTATATTTTCTGCCTCCTCAGTCTTACATATTCTATTCTATTCTACCCTAGCCCAAAAGCTATGGGAATTTACTGTGGCCCAATTGGCTAACCTTTCTGATATGACAGTTTATACATACTTTCTTAATGTTTACTGTACATTTTACTTCAGTGAGCTTTACTTAACCTGCTTGCTTACTTATATGATGCTAGTTTCTGTTACCACTTACTATATATATGAAAGTTAGATTATTTATTTTTAACCTATATAATTCATATGATCATCAACATGTTTTGGATTAGCTCTTTTCTTTTAGTACTTTTCTTACTGTATTTATATATGTATACATAATCTTATCTTAGCTTATCATTGAGGTATGTCTTTTTGCCTCATAGTTATTTAGTTATAAATGCTTTTATTTATGACTTAACACTTTCTTTTGTATGCTTGTTGCTCCTATACTAGTTTACTTTGTATAGTTTAAGTAAATAGTGACATTAATAAATACATGAAATATTATCAACCTAAAATGTACTTAGACAATATGTCTAACAAAATTTTCTTTTCTTGGCTGGAGCCCTGACATTGTGAAATCGACAATATTAGAATCTGATCGCTTTGAGAAGATTGTGCCTGAAGAGGAGCCTTTTCTTGAGGAGGAGCAGTAGGGTAGAGTTGAAGCTATTTAGATCATTTATTTTTTGCTTGTGAGGATGAGAGATTGCTCTTTTAATATCCTTTAAACTTATTTAAATATTATAATAATACAGGTACCCTTGACTATATTTTCTTACTATACTTATTATTCTAAGCTATATGTTTTCTATTTCGTACTTATATTGTTGTGAATTGGATGTATCATTTATTTTTCTTGCTTTCGCACTCTGTATTTATTTTTACTTAGTGATTGATCCTTATGCGTATGTCTTGAGCACATCCTTCCCTTATAAGTGGAATGTGGATTATGCCTAGTCCAATGATAAGATGGATTTGCCTGAGTGGCACACCTCCCCTTGACCTAATCTTGTGGATTAGGGGGACGGAGCACCATAGTTGGTATCTGAGAACTTCATAAGTTGTCATATTAGAATTTGCATTCCTCTCTACCTAATGGATTGTTCTTCTGACAAATTGGTCACTAATTAAATACTAGAGTTACATCCAAAGTACTACAATCTCATGCTCATAATAAAAATCATAGACTAGAAATACTCATATAACTATATACTAAACTCAAACTCTTAAGTAAACTACTCAAACTAACAAGTTAAATATTTGATTGAACATATAGGAATATAACTACTCAACAATATTAGTTATAGACCACCTCAAACACTTTGAGATGGTATGGGAATTTATGTCCAAATTACAATGCGACATGGTAGAGAAATAGATGGAGTATCTGCAGCAGGATCAAGAGTATTGGAGAAAATGCTTGAATATGTAGTATTTTGGGGACTAGACTTCCCAGCCCAAGCAAAAGAGTGACTACAACATGTAACCACCATCTTTGGGGATATGGAGTATCCATATAATATCCGACTAAGCCTACTGGGGTATCTACTCCAGGACCACGCAGCATACTAGTGGGAGTGCAAATATTGGGAGTTCATGTATGGACCAGAGCGACTGCATCGAGAGATTACATATAGCAATTTTTATAGAACTTGTACTGAGGAATATATTAGATAAATACTTAGTATTCTACCTATCACACTTCTATCGTATCTTCCATATGATGTATTTTCATTGAGATGATTAATAAAAGCAATAAGTTAGTCCAATCTTCAAATTTTTTTGGGTTCTAAGAATATATTGTTTTAATTCATATTTAAAAGGAAAATGAATTCTGGATAGAGTTCTTCCCCCGCCGCATACGACAGCTCATATAGTGAGCTGAATGCACTGCTAAAAGTAGTCAAAATGATGATAGACTCACATAATAAGCAAATAGAAAGAATGGCAGAATCCCAAGCAAAATTAGTCGAGAGAATGGAATCGCTACTGATGGCCCACATAAATCAAAGTCACCCTAATCCTGAAATTGTCCCTACACCTTATTACTCATTTTAGTACCATGTATAGTCCACAGATGGACTGTTACACAATTTCTTTCATCTGAGACCTCCTACCTTCAATGGGAGTCTTTCTGCAATTGACACCGCTAGTTGGATAAAAATTATGGAAAAGAACCTAACTAGTATCAAGTGTTCGGATACTGAAGCAATTTGTCTTACCACCCACCTCCTCTAAGATGAAGCTGAGTATTGGTAGGATACCACCCGCAACACTGAGTTCACCGATATTGAGCTTGAAGAAATTACATGGGACAAATTCATGGAAGTGTTTCAAGCCTAATTCATCCCCTTGTTCTCCAAACACAACTTGGGGGACATGTTCCTGAAGTTGCAGCAGGGGAACCATTCTGTATCCGCTTATGAAGTTGAACTCTGGCCCTTGTGAGGTTTGCCACTAGCTTAGTTCCCACCGTATCAGATTGCTACCACCAATTCTAAAGCGGTCTGTGGGCTTCTATCAGAAGCCAAGTCGTTCCTCTCTATTATTGAACTTCGCCGAACTTCTAGAGTCTGCCAAAGTAGTGAAGCAGGACCGAGCAATGGAAGGACCCAATAAGAGTTTTGGGTCAACCTCCTTCCAACATGGTCACCCAAAGCGAGCTAGGGTGTATCAACTTGAGGTAGAGGCTCCTGCCACTAGCCTTTTCAATTATTGCGCTCGACCTCATCCTTACGATCAATGCTTTTATGGGACCAGAAACTGTTATAACTATGAGAGGCTAGGTGTAATAACTTTAGGTTGTTACACTTTTTAATTCTCAGTTTAATTAGGCATTAGTTCTAATTTCATTGCATTTAGAATACAAATTCAAGCTAACCTTAAAAATTTGAGGTCAATTAAACCTCTCTAAGTCATTTTAGCTTTTTGATTAATTTAGATGCCCTAAGTTAGGCCTAAAATATTTTGATCTCATAATTAAAATATGATTGTATTTTTAAATTCTTTACCCCCAAACTAACTAGGGGTGAAATTTTGATAAAATTTAGAGATCATATAGACTATAATTCAATTTAAAATAAATGATCTAATTTCACTCTAGGGTTTCCAACAATTTGAATTTATAAATATACCATTAAATTGATGAAATGGTCAGGATCTGCTGTGCGGATCGCAGGTGATCCACTGTGGGGCCCGGGATACATGACAGCAGCACCCCCGCTGATCTCACCATCACGCCTTTAGATCCCATGGCTAGGATTTAATCTCGCAGGATCGAAGATTCATCGTTAGATCTACTTGATGGATCCCACGACTCAGATCATTCCGAATCCGGTCATTGTAATCTAGATCATCAGAAGGATTCCATGATTCTGATTAATAGATCAGATGAACCACAATGCTCCCACACTGCGGATCTTCATCCCCATCTCGATCGCGCTTGACATACAGGATCTTGAGGATTTTTGACAGAAGGCCTTGTCCTCCACTCCAACATCCACCTCAGCATACCGTTGGGGATCTTCCCTCAAAGGCATATCAGCCCTATCGGGCCCATGGCTCAGTTAGCTCCCATTATAGAATTTGAAGCTCGGCTGCAACCTGAGCTCTTGGGCCACCCTCAACCCAAGCCAGCCCCTCTGAAAGGTTCCCAACCTTCTGCTGAGGCTATCAGCATTCATCCATTGATCTCTTTGCAATTGAAGTGAATTTTCTTGAGCCTCCACTGTTGTCCATTTGAGCTTTCCTAAGGCATCCCATGTGTACAAATAGCTGATAGAGGTGTCTCTTGGAGTTCAAGAACTTTAAGCCTCTCTTAAGAAGCTAGTTGGTGCCCCCATTGCCTTCTGCTGATTGATCCAGGTTCTCCCATCAAACTAGGTAACATTCTATTATGAACTAAGTCGTGTAGGCTTGGTTCTTCTTCAATTTGTTCTCTAAATGTTCTCCTAGACTAGGCAATTATATCCTAAATGATTGTAAGACTCGGGCTGAATCCAATTGTGGTGCCCCTGCTCCCTAAGCCCACAATTGTTAGGCTAAGAAGTAGAGTGTCACTTATGCAAATCCCTTACTGAACATTGGATTAGGTAAGGTCCACAATCTACTACTAAGGGAAGGATGTGCACAGCATAAATAAGAGAATCAGTTACTAAATTTATATATACATACAGAGTGCGGAAGCGATAACAAGTAAAAGCTACATCCATTCACCATACATCATACAAGAATTTAAAATAAGATAGCTCAAAAAATAATAAACTGCAGAAAGTAAACATAGTCACAAAACTTGTATTATTACATCATTTTAATTAAAGTTAGTGAAATGTCAAAAATATAAATGTCACTCTCATCCTCACTGTAAGGAAAAGACAGCTAAATATCCTCTGGTCTGAGTTTTTGCACATCCTCTATGTATGGCTCCTCTTTAGGCACTAGCTCCTCAAACTGCTCAAGATCTGACATTATCAATTTCACAATGCCAGGGCCCCAGCCAATAAAGTAAAATCTTATTAGACAAAATGCCTAAGTACATTTTAGGCAAGTAAATTATTAAGCATTTGTTAATATTACCATTTTACTCTAAACAAAATGAAACATTTATCTAGCATGGGAGCAAGTAAGCATACAAGAGAATGAGAATAAGTTATAAATGTAATATTTATCACTAAGCAAGGATTGAGGCAAAAGCATACCTCAAGTAAATTAAATAAGGTAGGGCATACATATGTAATACAGTAAGTAAAAATACTAAAAAGAAAAGTGTAAACCTAAATATGCTGATAATCATATGACATATGCTAATTTAAAATATTAATTTGAAATGGTACATATAATAAGTAGTAAAGTCTAGCATCATATATATATAAGCATCTACTCAAGTAAGCAGACAAAACAGGGAAAATATAGCTAACTGAAATAAATACATCATCAACATAATAAACAATAAGCTGAAACTGAAGGAAATGTATAACTGCCATATCAAAAAGAATTGGCCAACTTGGCCCAATATATATCCATCCCCTTAGCCTTTATGGGCTATGGCAAATATATCATTATATAACACTGTATGACTGAAGAGGCAGATAATACTATGCAAACATCTTTTAGTTATTTTACTTTTGTTTCTGTGGACAATTTCAGAAACAACTGAGGAGTCAAGCACATCTACAAGACTAAATAGGTCCTAATCTTAATACACTCTCTTCAATGAGTAGTGTTAAATATCCTAATCTCTTCTTACCCCTGTCCATTGGAGTAAATGTGCACCAAAATCTACCATAAACTGAACCCAAATGTAAATATTCTCCTATATTTTTAGTTCTCATTTTCATGCAACAATATTTTTCTTATATGATTTGTTCAAGGGAAATAAGCACAGAATACAAGAAATGCGTAGCACAAAATAAAATAATAAGCAAGGGACTATACTAAACATGGTGATATCATTTGTTGCTTAATTTTATACGTTCTAACTATTCTAAGTTACATAAGTTCAGGATCTCCAATTCCTACTATTGAGTATAACTTAGAAGTACATCCTTATAGGTTAAAAAGGATTAGAACTTATTAGGTTCTAATCTAATTCATTCAAGTACAACTATAGGTTGAATCAATAAATCATAACATCGTAATTTGATGAATTTAGACATTCTATCTAAGATCTGATCAAGATCTACTAAGCTATAGATTATGACTTAGACACCATGAGATTAGGCTTAATCACATAATTCAAAAGGATGAGATAATAGATCTAGGCTTTATTCTAAAAGTGATTTATTGATTAAGACAAATCCTACTAAGCAATCAAACTTAATAGGATGAATCTTCTATCCTAAATCTAGGTTTGAAAGATAAAATAATCAAAATAAAATGCAAACTCTAGAAACTAACAAAATTAAGGATTTATTCATTGAAAAACCCCATTTTTCAATAAATAAAATCTAACATATGATCTAATTATAGTCTTAGGAATAGCCCTAATGTGAGGTGAAAGATCATAAGGAAAATACTTAGAGAAGATGAAGGAATTTTATTAAGCTGATTGAATTACTAATTTTGATTACTCAAGTGATTCTATTAGAGTTCTAACATTGGCTTAACTCATTTAGAAGCTAATTTAAGAGTTAAAAATGCTTAACCTAAATTTTAGAAAAAATGACTATTTTGCCCCTACTTAAGGGTCAAAAAGTTTGCATTTGTGAATTAGGGTTCTAAATTAAAAATTTTTATTGCCAAATGATTCCTTACTGTCTAACATGAAGATAGACAGTGAGTACGCTCAATTAGGACAAGAAATGGATCATATAGGTCTAAACTAAGGTTTTTGACCTAAGGGGAAATCTTGAAATTTACACCTAATGGAATCTAAATTTTTGTGTAGTTTATTGTTGGTTACTATTCAAGGATTCCATAGAGTCTAAGAACACTGCATTCTGAGATTAAATAGCTAAGTTATGGCTATTTCAAATTCTAAGGGTAAGTCGGTAATTTTGTCAATCAACGAGATAAAAACTGAACTTTTCCGTTTGAAGTCCAATTTTAGCAAACTCAGTTTTCATAGCTTCCCTATAATATACTGAGTGTGTTGACAGGGAGTAAACTCGATTTAGACTCCAAATAGTTAAGTTATGGCCTAACTAAAATTAAGGGTATTTAGGTAATTTCTAATTTTCTAGGTTTCAAATCCTAAATATTATTTTAGTTTATTGATGGCACTAAAATTCTAAGTTAGTTAGCACTTTGAATTTCTAAATTTGGAGTTGAATTGACCGAGTTATGGTCAATTGAAGTATAGGGGTATTTTAGTCATTTTTAGGGTAGGATCATAAATATTACTTTTCAAACTAAGCTCCAAATGAGGAAACTAATACTTCCATAGTAATGGGGCTGGTCTCCTGAGTATTTTAAGATCTATATTGCCTATATTTGGATAACTAGGTTAAAAATTTTGAGAGTTTAATTAGGTCTTAAAATGTCACTATATTATACGTACCCCGAAACTAATTTTTAAATTATGTCATTTGATTCTTTTTATTTTTCTGAGTAAAATGAGACCTATATTAGCTATGTTTGGATCATTCTACAAAAAATTATTAAACTTTTAAGAAATTTGAATTAAATAATTTAAATAAATAAAATTACTATTTATTTATTAAAATAATATTAATTTACTGTTCATTCATAAAGTTAAAATAAACTTTTCTAAATTATTAATTAATTATTCAATTATCTCTTATCTGTATTTAATTAGTATTAATTAATAATTAATTAATGACTAATTTTTTATTTAATTAATTTAAATATTCTAATTATATAATATATTAAAATTACTATTTAATTAGGGTTAGTGTTAATTAATCCTTAATTAATTACTATTAATATTAATTTACTATATTAAATTAACCATAATTAATTTAAATAATTATATTTACTGTATATTTTGAATTAAATAAATTAATCACTATTTAATTAACTAATTACTATTTAATAAATAGTTTAATATTGATTAATTAGTTAATTAGGCTAATTAATTAATCCTTATTATTACTATTTAATTAGTATTAAGATAATCTTAATTAGAATCTAATTAACTAATTATTAATTAATATAATATTAATTAAATAATAGTTAATCTAATGATTAATAATCAATTAGTTAATTAATTAGCTAATATTTACTATTTTAATATTAATTAATTACTAATTATTATTAATTAACTATACTAATCTAACTGTTATGTTTAATTAGTTACTAATTAATCATAATTAACACTAATTAATTGTAATTATATTAATATTAAAATCACTAATCTGTTTATCGGAATTGACCCGTGGGCCCCACATCTGCCACGTGGCAGGCTGTGATTGGCCATGGGAGCTGTGGCGGGTATCAGGGCTGACACGTGATTGGACCAGTGGGTCCCACTATGATATGTGGCAGCACCCGATTGAGCACTGCACTGCGTGGAGGCCCCTACGGGGACACGTGGCAGCGCCCGATTGGGCGCTGCACTGCGTGTGAGGCCCACGACCGCAGTTGAAGAGATCGCGGCACGGGCAGTGGGCCCCACGCAGCACGTGTCCCGCTGGTAGGGGTGCCATGCGGCGCTGCGGGCCCCACCTACCGTGGACGCGGACCTGAAGTTTGCGGATTCGGCCTAGGTCGACACGGCCCGGCCCGGACTACATCTCCCTCGCGATTTTTACCGAGGGCGCCGGGCTAGGGCACATTTTTTGCCAGCCCTCCGGTGCCGGACCCCCTCGGCCCGCCCAACCGACGATAGCCCTTAGCGAGGCCTACATGTCGGCGGGTGAACTAGCATGAAAGGTGTCCGGAGTCACCAACAATGGCAAGCCTTAGCCCTACGGGTTGGGATGGTTGCGGGCTTTAACGAAATCTAGTGTGGACGATCGAGCCAATTGGCTAGATTGGAAGGGTTTAAGTTTGATTGCAGTCGTTCGATACCCAATCAGGCTTACGGAATAGGCATGCATAGCAATTGATCAACAATCAAATGAAAGGATTGAAGGGTAGGAGCGTATCTCACTGGTTGGTTGCGGACTACAAGGGGAGTTCACAGAGCTTTCGATATCTCACAGCTCAACGGGACCAAAAGCTCTGATGCGCATGCGAGGGTAGCACCTTTATGGACTCTCGACGGAGTTGCTGAGGCCAGGAGGGGCGCAGGGTTGGTTGCAGTGGCGGCGGGGCGCTCTGGTTGGAACGGAGAGCCCGATGTAGGAGACGAGCCCGAGCCGTTCGATCGACCTCGATCGGACGACTTAAATCTGTCTGATCTGATCAGACAGGAGGATGACAGCGTTGGCTCGAAACTGACGGCACGGGTTTTAAGTGGACGGCACCGTCATGATTTAATTAAATAAATTAATTATTATTATTTAATATTCAATTAATTAAATCCTTATTTAATTTAAATAATTAAATCGATTTCAGAAAAATTCCAAATATTCACTCCTAGCTAATTAAGGGGTGAGGAATGTAATGACGAGATTAGATTTTTGATCAGACGAGTATTTTATTTTCTCAATATTCAGGGTATTTAAATATTATTAAAATATTCGTGGAAATTTTGACGACTTTCGATTGACACGCAAACATCACCACTAGCTAATTTGTGGGCAATGAGTGCAATGACGAAGTTCATTTTTCATTCGGAGGTCAATTTGAATAGGTCAAATTTTAGGATTTCTGAATTTTCCAGAAATCAGGATTCGATCCAATTGACTCTTGATTTGGACTGGGTCTTAAGAGTTGACTCATAATGACTTAATTAACACTTAGGATTAAGATTAAGATTAAGATTAGTCCTAATTGACTAAGGTAACAACTTGGGTTATTACACTAATCGATCGTATTGATCGATTGGGTTAACTCCATTCGATCGCATTGGGTCCAAGGAAGGATCCCTTGATCCAACCCGTCTCAGACCCTCAAACCATTGGGCTTCAATATGTCTCACCTCCTTAAAGGTGTAGGGATTGAGCCTAGGGTCAGTCATGGCCTCTATGGGTGGAATTGTCTCCCCACAATAGCTACATTGCAGGAGCTCTCGGGTGAGTAAGGTCTGGGCTAACCAGACCACCTCACAGAGGGCTTCGGGTCTCCATCGACGTGTCTAGCTATGGTGAACATGTAGCGATCGTCGGTTAGTCATGCAGTGGTTTGGATGCTTGGGAATTAGGGGATTAGGGTTTCCCTAATCGAGCTAAGGGTCGGGGTGAAGTATCGGGGACGATGCACTGTGCGGGCCAGGTCAGCCCATGACCTGCACTGTGCGACAGTGCCGGGTACCCCGGGTCTCGGTCGACCCACACAGTTTGGATATCGAGCCGAACCCGTTTAAATAAATTTAATTAATTGGATTTATTTTCCTTAAAGAAAATAATTCCATTAATCCAATCATAGGAAAAATTAATTGGAAAAAATGCATAATAAATTATTTGAATAACTTTGGATCCACTGATCCAAACCCTATGATATTATATATCAAATTGGTTAAAAAAATATGAGGAACAAGAATATAAAATAATATTGCACTTTTAATGGTTAGATTTTTAAATTTAACTTAATTATTGCAGAATTTAATCAGGGTTGATTAGCATGTATACTTAACTAAATTGCATGATTTAGGTGCCATTATGTTCCTTATGCATTGCAGAATGCATGTGCTAGGTGGTTAAGTTTTCTGACTAATGTATTATTAATTATGCCATAATCTTATAATTGTATGATTAGTAAAAATTAGGGTTTTTGATTATTCAAATTTAATAAACTCAGTCTCTAATTTTCAAATGAATAAAAAGAATATAAATGTCAAGTTTCATGAATTTCTAATGGTGGGAATTATTATTAGGTACTAATCTATTTGTATTGATTTAGAGTTTGATTAGCACTAATGACTTTCTGTTTTTTGTAAATTTTTATTATTTTGCTTTCATAACAGTAGTATGAATATAATTAACCTCTCATGTGTGCCCTGAACACTTGATTTACCTAAATTGATTAAAATGGTATAAATCCCTAATTAATCTTTAGAATCTTAAGATCTTGATCAAGTGATTAATACTTGGTCTAGATCTGAGGTTGCCACTAATAATACACTAATAATATGTTAATTTATCATTGATCTATGACTAACAATTGGTCTTAATTGGGTAAGTGATTAATCCATAATTTATATCCCAAATAAAATAAAAAATCTCATTCATTTTCTTATTTGAAATAGACCCTGGATCAAATTCATGCTTATTTTCAGGTAAAAAGCGAGCACAGCAATTTTTGGGAAATTCTGGAGTATTTTTGAAATTTCTAGAAGAAAACCGCTGCGACGTGCTATAGCGCGGCAGCATGCCACAATGCGTCATAGCTACTTACATATAGAAGAGACTTACCAAAGGCATTACTAAACTCTGGAGTGTTATCACTACGGCGCGCCACAGCGCGCTGCAGCAGGTGAGTTTACAAAAATCAATCGCTACAACGTGTCACAGCGCGAGAGTTTACGAAAATCAATCGCTACAGCGCGTTGCAGCTGGGGAGTTTACGAAACTCAATCGCTACAGCGCGCGGCAGCGGAAGAGTTTTTGAAACTCAACCGCTCCAGCGCGCCACAACGGGAGAGTTTCTGAAACTTATTCGCTCCAGTGCGTTGTCGCGGGCAAGTTTCAAAACTTAAAACTGCCACAGCGCACTGTAGCAAAAGTGTAACAACCCAAGGTTGTTACCTAACTTGAATTTATCCTAATCATATCGTAATTATTATTTCATTAAGTTCATCTAGTCATTAGAATCAAACCCTGAAGGTTTAGAGCAATTTAGAGCCCAATCGATTATTTTGGAATATTTTAATATTTAATTAATTAGAAAATTGAGGTATTTATGTTGACCTCGAAATCAAAATCCAACTTCGTTGTTGCGATCATCACCCCCAAATTAGCTAGGGGTGATGTTTTGGACGCATTTGGAAGTCGTCGGATTTTTGTGAATATTTTAATATAATTAAATATCCTGAAAATTAGTATAATTAAATAATCATCAGAATCAAAATCTGACTTCGCCATTGAATTCCTCACCCCAAAATTAGCTAGGGGTGAATTTTTGGAAATTTTCGGAGCAGTTTCAAAAATCCAAATTTTTGAATAATTAGAAAAAAATAAATAAGGGATTATCTAGTCCTAAATTTGCAATTTCCCCTATATTCTATTGCTTTGGTTATCAGCCCTCACCTCATCTGGCGCCCCCATGCCATTGGGTTGAATCATGATGGCCCCTACTCCTCCCTCTCCATAGGCTCATCATGATGGCCCCTTCTCCTCCTTTAAGGAGGAGCTCAAGCTCCTTCTTCATCTCCATTTGGCAAAGCTGCAGCTCTCCTCTCTATTTCCTCCATTGCTGAGTGGTGTTGGAGAAGAAGAAGTTCAGCTCCCCTCCAAGTTCTTGGAGAAATCAGAGTATCCCCTTTCTCCTCTTCTTGCAAGGACTAAGGTACCCATTTGATCCTCTTCTTGTCTCCTACATATTACTACAATGCTTGAATGTATCTTTAGAAGTCTATAAACATGTATAGAAGCCATTAAGGCTCATTGAAGCTTCTCATTTCTGTGAAAAATGCATGCTCTATTTTTATCCATTTTGTATACATGTTGTTTATCCATATTTTTTGTATAGCTAAGATGCTCTGTTTATCTCGATTTTAATGTCAATGGAAAGGAATCGGAAAGACCTTTCCATTGATATATGACACCGCTTATGGAATGCTCTGGATTGGGAGTATTTGAGCTCGAAAGTAGGCATTACAGGTTTCGTCCAGGCAAAAATTACTGTCAGGCGCTGCAGCGCCCAAGATTGCAAAATGGATTGCTGCAGCGCCCCGTAGCGCGTTGGAGCGGGCTGCATCGATATTTCAGCAGAAACCATATAAAATTAATTATTAAACAGTAAATCGCAAGTTGGACCGCTGCAGCGTGCCATAGCACGCTGTAGCGGGATGTGCGAAATTTCGGAAAAATTTAGGAAATGTCAAAAATAAATTAAACAGTTATTTCACAAGTTGGTCCGCTGTCGCGCGCCATAGCGCGCCACAGTGGGCCGCAGCGCTGAGAGCGCCACTGCGCGCCGCAGCGCTAAAACTGCCACAGCGCGCTGCGACGGCAGAAGCGCTGCAGCGCGCTCTCGCCCGTCACAGCATGCTGGAGCACCCGAAATTGCAAAACTGCCCAAATTTTTCGCAAAACTACCTAGATTTTTGTAAAATTGCCCATTTATGACTGAAATAGCCAAAACTTTATTGTTTTTGCATAAAATTCTAAGTGGAAATGAAGTTTGAAAGTTGGTACCTTAAATATAATGTGCAAATTGCTAGGTGGCTTAGAATTCGAGTGCCAACAATAATCTAAAATATATTTAAGTTTTGAACCCTAGAAAAATCTGAAATGACCAAAATACCCCTAACCATAATTAGGACAACTTGATCAATTAGAGTCCAATTTAGGTCTACTCCCCATTGAAGTACTTAGTGTGATATAGGAAAGCTATAGCCACTAAGTTGCTGAATTTGGACAGAAAATGAAAGAGTTAGCTTTTTGACCCTCTTAACTTAGAAAATTACCAATTTACCCTTAGAAATTCAAATGACTATAACTAATTCATTAGATCTCAGAATTTAGTGTTCTTAGACTCTATGGAATTCTTGAATAGCAGCCAATAGTAAACTATATAAAAATTTAGATTTCATTAAGTATAATTTACTAATCCCTTAAGTCAAATTCCTTAGTTTGGACCTATAGGACTTATTTCTTATCCAAATTGAACGTACTTACTACCTATCTTCATGTTAGACAGTAAAGAATCATTTGACAATAAGAAATTCTAATTTGGAGCCCCAAATCAAAAGGTCACTTTTTGGATCCTAAAGTAAGGGCAAAATGGTCATTTTGCCCAAAATTTAGGTTAAGCATCTTTAACCTCTAAATTTTTTTTTAAAAAACTCAAACAAGTATTAGAACTATGTTAAAATCGTTTAAGTGAGAAAAATCAGCTATTAGGTTGAATTTGTTAAAATTCTTACAAAATTCTCCAAGTCTTTAAGATCTTTCACCTCACATTAGGATTACTCCTGAGATTAGGACTAGCTCATAAGTTAGATTTTATTCATTGGATAAGTGGATTATTCAACAAATGAATCCTTAGTTTTATTAGTATCTAGATTTTACAACTTATTTGGATTATTTTGTCTTTCAACATTAGATTTAGGATAGGAGATTCATCCTATTAAGATTAGTTTGCTTAATAGGGTTTACCTCAATCATTAGATCACTTTTAGACTGAAACCTAGATCTTATGTCTTATCCTTTTGGATTATGTGATTAAGCCCAATCTTGTGGTATTTAATCCATAATTTATAGCTTAGTAGACCTTAGATAGAAAGTTTAAATTCATCAAATTAGGATGTTGTGATTTATTAATTAAACTTGTAGTCATATTTGATTGGATTTGATTAGAACCTAATCAGTTCTAATCCTTTTAACTTATAAGGATGAATTTCTAAGTTATACTAGATAGTATGAATTGGAGATCCTGAACTTATGTAGCTTAGAATAGTTATAATAGTTTAATTAGATAACAACAGTGTCACCATGTATAGAGAGTCTCTTGTTTACTCGAATTATTTGTGATATGCATTCCTTGTTTCTGTGCTTAATTCCTTGAACATATCATATAAGAAAACTTTGCGCATGAAATGAAAACTTAGAATAATTAGGATAATAGTTGCCTTTGGGTTCAATATATTTTAGTAGATTCGGGTGCACATTTATCCTAATGGATATGGGTAAGGAGTAATAAGGATGCTTAATATTACTCATTAAGGAGTGTGTGTTAGGCTCGGAACCCATATAGTCTTGCAGACGTGCTTGACTCCTTAGCTATTTCTGGACGTGTCCACAGAAACAAAGTAAAATAACTAAAAGATTATGCATTTGTATTTACTGCCTCATTAGTTCTGCTGCTGGATTCTGTCAGCCATAGCCCAGAAAGGCTATGGGAATTTCTGTCTGCCTAAGTCGAGAAAGGTTTTGGGGATTTCACCGGCCCGATGGCTAACTCTCTGATATGACAGTCTTTACATACCTGTTTTAGTTTTTAGCTTACTGTGTACTATATTTTGATGTATATTTCAGTCAGCTATTTTTCTTTACTTACTTGCACAGCTGTATGTATTTATAGGATGCTAGACTTTACTACTTACTATACGTACCATATTTAGATTTCTGTTATTTAATTTGCATATGTCATATGATCATCAGCATGTTTATGATTAGACTTTACTTTCAATACTTTTACTTACTATACTATACATGTATATACCAATTCCTTGCTTAATTATTGAGGCATGCTTTTGCTCATTTGTTGCTTAGTTATAAATGTTATATTTATAACTATCCCTGTTTCTTTATACGCTTACTGCACCTATGCTTTTAGTTTATTTTGTTGTGCTTAAGTATATGAATGGTGACATTAATAACTCATGTAAAAAGTTCAGCCTAAAATGTACTTGGACAATTGTCTAACATGAATTTTCTTTTATTGGCTGGGGCCCTGGTATTATGAAACTGATAATGTTAGATTCAGATAGGTTTGAGGAGTTGGGTGCTAAAGAAGAGGTGCCTTATATAGAGGTGGGGCTCCAGCCAGGAGAGCCAGATACTGTTTAGTTCCTTTTTAGTTTCTTGTGAGGAAGAGTGATTTGTTTTCAGTCCTTAAAAGTATCTATTTAATATTGTAATAATATAGGTACTATGACTGTGATTTACTTTATTATTTTCTGAGATATCTTATTACTATTTCTTATGTGATGCACAGTGAATGGATGTACTATTTACTTCATTTAGCTTCCGCACTCTGTCTGTAAGTCAGATTTAGTGACTGATCCTCTTAAAAGTTCTGTGCACATCCTCCCCTTAATAGTGGATTGTTGATCCTATCTAATCCAATGATAAGAGAAGGATTTGCACAAGTGACCTTCACTCCTTAGCTTAATGATTGTGGGCTTAGGGAGCGGGGCACCACAAAAAGAGATTCAGAAACTCAATTGCTGCAGCGCGCTTTGCAGCGTGCTACAAGATGCAGTAGCAGTGCGCCAATTTTTTGCCAGCTCAGTGCATTTATTGTGGCTGGGATAACCCCCAACTTGCTCCTAGTCTCCCAGCCATCATTTCTTCTGCAACAGTTTATTTTATTGGCATGAGGGAGGATTGAAATGATATTAAAGAATTAAAAAGAGAAAAGAGCATGCCACTTCACTCCTCAAGTGGTATTTACAATCATCACAAGCAGAAAAATAAAGAGGGAAATGCAGAATTTGAAAAGGGAGAAGAGGAGAGTAATCCATCTGTATATGCACCTCTTCTCCACTTAAGAATGGTTCCAACTTTTCATCAAAAAAGTTCAATTTTTAGGGGCTGCATAGAGGAAAGAAACCTCTTCAAGGGAGGTGGAAAGGACCATTGCTAGAGGAGAAAGAACCAAAGGCTTGCACTAGGGAGCTAAGGGAAATGAGAAGAGGAAGAAGAGAAGAGATCTAGAGAACCCCTTTAAGGGATGTTCCTAGTAAACTCTAATCTTGCTTTTTCATTTCTTTTAGTGGATCATGAAAAGGTCTTCATCCATATATATTTTTCTTCTTTTCTCAGCTGTAATGGAAGGCAAAACCCCTTTAAGGAGGTTTGGGCTGAACCCATTGTAAAATGTAAGGGACTAAATGAATGATGTAGAACTTCTTCAAGCATTTAAATAAAAATCTATTTCTTTTTTGAATGACTAAATGAAAACATCTTAAGATCAAGTTGTAGAATAAATGAAAATCTTATGTTAAGAAAATATAATTATAAATATTACAATCAAAATGAAAGTCTTGTGCTCCATGGCTTATTGCTTAGTTAAGAGCGGGATATGCGTGAAAGGGGTGCTTAGAACTAAGTGAGAAGTTCTTAAGCCTTATTGCACCATGTTTTATGCTCAACTAAGGAGTCGAAGTATGTGAGCTAAGACCCATTAATTGAAGCTCCGTTGCTCAGCATACATGAAAGGAGGGAGTGGATTCATTGAGATCTCATGAATGATGCGACATAATTCATAGAGCCCGATAAAATTACTTCCTTATCTGAACTGCGCATGCTGGAATCAATGCTCTTGAGATCGGCTAATCAAAAATGTATATTTTGGTAACCTAGACGTAGGAAAACTAAGATGCTCTAATTACGATCTCATGGGAATCTTTGTGCATAAATTGAACTCTAATGTGTTTATCTCTCGCACAAGATTTACACTTGAAGGATTAGAGGAAAACTCTAAGGAATAGAATGTGCACTTGATTAATTAGCTTAATAAAAAGAGTGTAATGTGCTTGAGAAGTAATACAACTTGAGGTCCCCATCATTTCACATGGAATAAGCCCAACTCTCCTCTCTAACTTAAATAATTTATAAACTCTACATTATTGTTTGTTAACGAAACCAAATCAAGCTAAAATCATTTTGTTTAAACATTATTGAATTTAGATATACCTTAGTAGCAAAACATACAATTCCCTGAGGACGATAAATCTCAGAACTCACATTCCAAATTATTACTTCAGACCATATACACTTGCTTGCAAGCGCAGAAGTGTATTTTACAAACTGTCAAGTTTTTAACGCCGTTGCCAGGGAATGATAATTGTTTTGTATTAAGGAGAATCTAATAGTAAATAGTGATTTAAGCAAATCTTTTGCATATAGTTTTAATTTTTTGTTTTTATAATTATTTGTGCTAACAGTTTACTTCTTTTTCATTTACTTACGTTTGCTGAATCATTGAATGTTATTGCTATATTTGTTCTTGATAGCTTAATTTCTGTCTTGTATAAGTAGAAGACTTTGTACTGAATATCCTTTTGATTTAAAAATGGAAAGAACCTATTTACAAGTTAGAAGAGAATGAAATATTCTATTGATTCAACAAGCTGTTATGGAAAACTTTAATGAAAATCTTGGAGAAACTTTAGGAAAACCAAGGGGAAGAACACTTAGAGACTATGCACTGCCCACTATTAGGGGAATCCCCCATGTTATTATTAGGCCTAATATCAAAGCAAATAATTTTGAAATTAAACCTTACACGTTAAGTATGGTTCAAAATAACCAGTTCGGTGGATTAGCCACAGAAGATCCTAACTCACATATTTCAACCTTTCTTGAAATTTGTGATACCTTCAGGTTTAACGGCGTCTCTAAAGATGCAGTTAAATTGAGACTTTTTCCATTCTCATTAAGAGATAGAGCCAAAAGTTGGCTCAGCTCTCTCCCGAGTGACTTTATCCGTACTTGGGATGATCTTACTAAGAAATTCCAAGCCAAATATTTCCCTCCGATGAAAACTGCCCGACTGGGAATTGAGATAACCAACTTCAATCAATTTAAAGGTGAGACACTTTATAATGGGTGGGATTGCTTTAAAGAATGCATAAGGGGATGCCCGCATTATGGGTTCGCTTTATGGATGCAAGTGCCGACCTTTTATAATAGTTTGAACACTTTAACAAGGACTCTCATTGATAAGGCCGCCGGAGGCCTAATTAGTAGCAAAACCCAAGAAGAGGCTTATGACCTCTTGGAAGAAAGAAATGGTAAACAATGCGTACTAATGGCCTTCTAAATGGCTAAAAAAGGAATCAATTAAAATGAATGAATCAAATCAAATAACAACCCTGCAAAACAAAATCCACGCCTTAAATGAACGAATTGAGAAAATGAATGTTAATGTTGTTCAAGAAACATCCCATAACGGGGGGAGGGGGGGTCATCAAGTTAACAGGGCTTTAATAACGGGAACTATCTTAATCATCACCATTCAAATTTGGACGGAGCCTTTAACACCTTTAAGTTAGAAACAATTCAATTCATGCGCTGCACTGAAGCTACTATTGCCCGCCATGATGCCTCCATCCAAGGGATAGTGGTATCCCTAAGAAATATTGAAGTTCAACTAGGGCATATCTCAAAGCAGTTGACCACTCGGTAGTAAGGGGCTCTACCTAGTTCTACTGAAGTGAATCCTAGGAAGTTGGTAAGTGTTATTCATTCTGAAGGGATGGACAGAGAGTACAAAACTAAAGATTATAATATTGTTGAAATGGAACTAAAGGATAGAGAAGGGGTGAGAGGAACCGAGTGTAAAAAGCTCACTACTCCAAAATGTGAAGACCTTGGAAGGTTATGCATTCCATGCATGATAAAGAATGAAGTACTTTTATATCCTTTGTATGATTTTGATGCTTCAGTCAATATTATGCCTTACCATATATATAAATATTTCAAAGTAGGAGGGATGGAGTACACCTCCATAATTCTAGAATTTGCCAACTTGGAATTGTTAGCCCCGTTAGGCATTGTAAGAAATGTTCCTATAAGATTAGGAAGCTTCATTGTCCCCACTAATTTTGTTATTTATAAATGGGATAGGTTGAATGCAAACTCCACCATTATCTTTGGAAGACCTTTCCTCATGAGCTCTAAGGCTATTATAGATGTGTGTAGGGGGGTCCTGAGCATAAGGATCCATTGTAGGTCCAAATTAATAGATCTAAAACCTACCATTTTCAAATAAAAAGCTATGGATCTAGAAATAAATAGCAAGGCTAGGGAGGAAAGAGTTCACGAGGTGCTTGACTTGCCAAATTTAAATCTAAGTGAGTCCGAGGCTAGCCCATGCAGATCTTCTGAAGGTGAGAGTAAGGAGAAGATGAAAAAGTAAAAAATAAGGAGGGGAAAGAGAAAAAAGAAAGTTTTTTCCAGATTCAAAAGTGTAGGGTATGAAGGGAATGTCAAGGGTGAGGGTTCGAGCACACTGCATGTCAGTGCCCATTCAAATACCTCAAAAGTCTGGAAAAAGATAACTCCTAACCTCTCTAAGCAACAAAAAGATACAAACGAGTCAAGCTAATGACTTAAAACTAGGCGCTTCTTGGGAGGCAACCCAAGCAAAAAAAAAAAATTATTATTTGCTGCATTACGACGCGCTGTAGCAAAAGAGTTTTTGAAACTCGACCGCTACAGCGCGTTGCAGCGATCTGCTCCTGCTATGGCAGTTTTGACTGCCAAGAGAATCAATGCAGTCAAAAGTTAGTTTATTTAGGATTTCTAGAAAGTCAAAATAGTGTGTTGTTGATAAAGCTGCCCCCTCCTCCCTTTTCCAATCTAGGATTGTCACATTTATGGCTTGGGGAAGTCCCTTTGACTAGTTTTTTTTGGCCTTTGAAATTTGTGGCTATTTAAGGGGAGTTAAGGGTGGGTACTTTTTGCACCTTATAATTTTTGCTCCAGAATTACTCTCTTCCTCATCCTTCCTTGAAAATTTCTGCTCTCCTAGAAAATTTCAGCATGTCTTCGGGGAAGAAATTTATTCCAAGGAAAGAACCCGAGGCCTCCACCTCTGGTGGAGTCTTTAACAAGAGGAGGTTCTCCTCCGAGAATGCTAAGAAGTGGTTCACCGTGGTCACTTCCTGGAGAAAGCTCATCCCAGAGAAGTGTTTCGGGCGGTTCTTGCTGGTGCCTTCCGAGCAAGTAGACCTCCGGGGATGGAGGCCAATGGTGACCACTCCTATCATCTCGTACCTAAACCTTGTTCAGGAAGTCTACGCCAATGCTATTAATGCGGCAGGAAGTAAAGTCTTTGTGCTGGGAAGGGAGTTGTTTTTGGGCATGAGCAAATCATACAATTTTACGAGTTGAGGGTGGTCGAGGACTGCTCTTACTTGACCCTCATTGAGTCTCGCTATGACCCGGCTACTCTCGCAAGTGAACTTGTTTGCAATAATGCAGATTGGAGAAGAAATTTGACCAATATTCCTCGAGCCCTCCTCACGGACTCGAGTAATGCGTGGCTGGTTTTCATCTCTAGCTTCATCATGCCATCGAGCCACCTTAGTGAAGTGACCCATTCAATGGCGTTGCTCATGTGTGCGCTCCAACGGCCCAGATAAATTCATCTCCCTGGTATCATTTATGAGCAGATCTGGAACGCCTTGAAAGCGTCCTGCGCTGCGCTGGTGTTCGGGTCATTAATCTTGGGCACCTGTTTGGCCCAGGGGGTTAAGATCCTTTCCTCTAACACTGTGATCCCTCCTAGTGCCCCCCTTGAGCTAACAAATTTAAATGCCCGCTCCCAAGTACAAAAGTAGGTTAAGAAGAGGAGCGGAGAATAAGGAGAAGCTTGAGCTTTCACTGGCTGCTCTTACTCGAAAAAATTGTTAGGGCAGATTTACGCTCAACAAACTGACTTGGTTAAGGCTATGGCCACCGACATGCTATTTTGCAAGAAGGAAATTGCTTGGCAGTGGGAGTTCTAATCAGAATTTCATAAAGCTCTCAGAATGATGTTCCAAGATTAGAGCTTGCATGGAGGGCCGGATGGCTCCTTGCTGCCACAACCTCCTATCGGCAACCCTATCCTGGACACCCATTCGCCATGTGACTATTCATACCAGGATATGGATGAGGAGGATGCAGAAGAAAGTGAGGAGGATGCCTAAATTAGGTTGTATTATTTCTATTTGCATTTCTAGTTTTTTTTTGTATGTTTTGTTTTTCTTTAAGGAAATATATTATGGATTATTATATTTTCAATTTCTTTTTATATTGGCAATGACATATTTTTTCTGAACTTTTCAAGATTATGGAAATTACAAGAATATCAATGTATAAATTGATTATCAACCAAAGGTTGCTTAATAAAAAATGACTAAATTTATTGACAGTATTAAATCATCTAAACAAGGGAATGATTTCAGGTTGAATTTAGTCTCCAAACATTTAAATCAATACTAAGGTCTAAGTGTGGGGGAATACTTAGAAATTAAAACTAGTGATGATATTGAGTGGGCAAAAGAGTGTGCTAGGCTCCTGTAGGACTTCATGATCATAAAGATTTGGAAGTGGGATGAAGAAAAATATCTCTCCCTAAAGGATAAAAAAAACAAAAATAGGGATGAAAAAAATATCTCTCCTAAGGAAAGAAATGAAATCGGATGATGAAAATATCTCTCCTAAAATTTTAAATATCCTTGTGATTCATAAGAAGGAGTACATATGACACAAAAACTCTTGACTACTCATTACCACCCTAGTTCAGTAATTCCAAAGAACCTCCCCCATTACCTAACACCAAGCGTTACAAACGTAAAATTGGAGACTAGATTATCATCCTTGGTTCATAACCCAAGTTAGAAAAATTTAAATGATGAAAGTGCTTGCCATTTCAGTTAAGCATAGACTTTGAATTGCAATCAAACTCACATTGACATTACTTATAGACTCTCATACCTTACAAATAGAAAAAAATCATTTTGAGCTTACTAAAGGACGAGTAAAAGTCTAAGTGTGGGAGAATGACAAATCCATAATTTTTATCCCAAATAAAGGAAAAATCTCATTCATTTCATTATTTGAAACAACCCCTTAGATAAAATTCTGCTTATCTTCAGGTAAAAAGTGAGCCCATCAATTTCTAGGAAATTATGGATAATTTTTGCATTTCTAAAAGAAACCCGCCGCGGCGCGCTATAGCGCACGGTGGCGCGCCACCGCTACTTGCATATAGAAGACACTTAACAGGGGAATTACTGAATTCTGGAACGTTATCGCTACGGCGTGCCAAAGCGCGCCCTAGCGCGCTGCAGCAGATGAGTTTATGAAACTCAATCACTACAGCGCACCACAATGGGAGAGTTTATGAAACTCAATTGCTACACGCGCTGCAGCGGTAGAGTTTATGAAACTCAATCGCTCCAGCGCGCTGCAGCGGGAGAGTTTACGAAACTCAATCGCAACAGTGTGCTGCAGCGGGAGAGTTTACAAAACTCAATCACTACAGCGCATTGCAGCGGGAGAGTTTCCAAAACTCAATCGCTACAGCGCGCCATAGCGGGAGAGTTTCTGAAACTCAATCGTTACAGCGCGCTGCAGTGGGCAAGTTTCAAGAGTTTCTGATAATACTATGTTATGGATGTTACATATATTGATGTTTGCAATTCTGAAGAATGGTCCATTAGGTAGAAAGGAATCATAGATTCTATTATGACACCTTATGGTGTTCTTCGATACCAACTGTGGGCTCCCATACTAATAGTAGGGAGTACGGTGCTCTAACTGTGGTGAATCTCCAACTTAAGTAAAGTCTGGTAAAATCCAACCTGCCTTAAGCCAAGGACTTGTCACCTGAATACTATAAACATTCATCAATATATATATATATATATATATATATATATCAAAGTGGCAGAAGCATAAAATATAACGTAACATCCATAAGCATAACATAGAAGAAGAAGAGAGCGAAATAGTAACTCAGCTCAAGTGCAGAAAGTAAAATACATCCAAAATTTAATTATTACAAACTGTATTAAATGAAAATATGAAAGTCTCCCAATCTCATTGAATGAAAAGTCTATCTAAGCTGTAGTGGAACGATCCTCCTCCTACACTGGCTTCTCTCTTGCAGCACTGCCTACGAATAAGTCTGAATCTGACATTTATCGGTTTCACAAATGCTAGGGCCCCAGCTAACAAAATAAAAATATTACAGTTAAACAATTGTCTAAGTACATTATAGGATATTTAAATGAACTGAATATTTAAAGATATCATATTTAATTATTTTAACATACAAGCAATTATGGGGTGCAATAAGCTACAAAAAAAATGGGGTAACTATAAATTAATCATTTATAGCAAAACAACACGTATGTGAAATAGCATACAAGACATAAAGTAAGCAAGGTAAAGCTAAAAGCAAAAGTGACTGTGAATATAAAAAATAAATCTGATCCTAACATGCTTATGATCACATAGAAACATGCTGAGTATAAAAGAACACAAGTGCTAAAAATAACATACAATTCTAGCATCATAAACATGCTAATATATATATATATATATATATATATATATATATATATAATAGCTAATCCATAAGGACAAACATATAACATGTAGATTAATATGAAAAGAAAGGCCACTAAAACATGTGGCAAAAGCAAAAATAAAGACTGAAAAGTAAAGCCACTGAGACATGTAGCAAAGCAAAAAACAATTGAAAACTGAACTAGAGTAGCAGTAAGCCTAAGACATAGTACTGCCATACCAGAAATAGGGCATACAGGGCCTCTGAACTAAAAGTTCAATATGTGTCCATCCTAGGCATCTGAAGAGCTAGGTTCGAGTTGAACTTTATAGAATAAGATATGTATCCATCCTAGACATCAGCTGAGCTAGGTTCGAGTCTATTCTATCACAATACTAGAACTGAAGAGACAGACTGAGCTAGGACTTACTCTACTAACTGAAAGCACTGAAAAATGAATACTATGCTTTTCAAACACTAACTTAGGATGTATCATCCATGTCCTAAGTTCTCTTATTATGCTCAAGAAACAAGGCTCAATATTCAAGATGTGCAGAGCAATCAAGTCAAAGTAAGCAAGAGACTCAATCTAGAGTTATGTGATATCTGTTATTGTCTAATTTATCCAACTAACTATTATGAGAAGATACAAGTTTAGGACCTCCAATATCCAGCTATCGAGTAAGATCTCAGATTTACGACCTTAAAGTTAATATTAGAACTTAACAAGTTCTAATTCATAATCATGTGATGAATATAATTTTTAAATAAATGAATCAATGACCTAATTATAAATATTTTTCTCTCTCACCCAACTCTTGGTTAAGTAAATCAAGATTTTAGGATTTTAGATTTAAACTCCACTTTGGTGTTCAAATCCTGAATCTAAGGTAATGTCCTAATAAGGATCTAGGGTTCACACTTAAAACCCAAATTAAGGATAAAGAATCCTATAAGCTAAAGGATCCAAGAACTTTAGTGAAAGGGTACTCTACTGGTTATCAGATAAAATAATCAATTAAGAACTTGAGAATCTAAGATCTATATTCAATCTTTAGGATAATTTCATTATCCTATAGATTGAGTTAATCCTACACCCACATTGAAGGCTTCAAAAGAATTAAACAATAAATCACTTAAGGAATTCCAAAGGGAGGTAGTTAAATTAATTAGAGGATTTAAAGTCTAAGATCTAAGATTTAAGATCTGACATTTGATAATTTTAGATTTAAGATAGGTTTTGGACTTAGAACTTTACAAGGGTGTTTCCTTTAGAATTTAAGCTCATGGACTAACTTAATTAAGCTATTAAGTTAAGACTTAGCAAATTGAGATAGTTATAGACTTAATTCTTAAGACAAAGTGATTCTTTTTATGAGCACTTAAGTTATTAACATCTTTAATTAAGACTAATGTAATATTTTTTAACTTAATATTAATATCATTAACTTAGGGTCCAGAAAGGTACTAATAATCTAACTAAAGATATTTTGCTGAATTTTCCAAGGCTTAAGGGATACTTAAACACATTTTGGTCAAAATGACCAAAATACCCTCTTAAGGCTAAAAATGAGATTTTAGGATTTAATTACCTAAATTGATTCTATTCTATTTTAATGAGTTCCATAATGATTAATGAAGTAGGAAATACACTTATCTTAGGTTTTTGCAACCTAATTAATCTAATTAGCACTAATCACATATTTAAGACAATTGAGGTGATTAGAGAAATTAGAGCATTCTAGGGCAATCCAATCTTATCCCTAAGTTCCACTACACTTAAGATAGCATTAGGAACTATACTTGCCAAAATCAGAGGTTTAATTAGGGTTTGATTCACTCATCCCTAATCAGGGTGATTAAGAGGTGAGTAACAAAATTAGGGTTTCTAAATTGCTTTTAATGATTTACATAAGTTCTTTAGGGTTTGATGAGCATTTAGAGCCCTTAATCAAGCAATTTGGATATTAATTGATTTTGTTATGATTTAATTAAAATAGAAAAAGGAGTAGGAAATCATTTAAAATCCAACTATTGGATCTGTAATTTTATTGTATATTTAGATTCTTTGCTTTTTTCTGATTCAAATGGTATATTGGATCATACCATTTGGATCAGTATAATTAAAGTTATTTAACTAATTTATTATATATTTTTATTTAAATTAGAATCATAGGATTTATTTTCTGAATTAATTTCCTTAAGGAAATTAATTCAGAAATTCTATTAATATTTATGTTGGCCCAAATGCAAAATGCGCGGGTCACGGGTCGGCCCGACCCGTGACTTCATTTCCTTCATCTCGACGGCTCCGTCCCAGACGATCTTCAGCGCTGAAATTCTCCACACCTGGGTGACGATGGCGGCTCCTCTCAATCTCCACATGTTCCTGGAGTCGAAACGCATCGATGGGATATGAATCCTCATTAGGGATGCACCCGATCATCGGGGTGCTACTCGACCGAGATGCCCTTTTTACAGATGATTAGGGTTTGGTGTGAGGAGAATAATTCTCCTCACAGAAGCCATTAATTGGCAGAGGCTCGATGCCTACATCATCAGAGAGGTGAGGCGAGTCAAACACCCATGGTTTCATAACCTGAGGTGCAGCCGATCGTTGGGTCCTTACTTGGACTCAGCTATGGCTCGGCCGCTAGCTCAATCAATTGATATGATCGTTTTGAGCTAGCTTATCCCCAGGAAACAATTAGAATTGGTTCCCTAAGTGGCTATGGCTAGTTAGGCAATATATAGAGGCTTAAATCAGGGACAAAAGGAAGAATTTAATCAAGGAAATTCAATGGATGAAGCCTGTACCTGAAGTTGATTGCAGGCTTGACCGAGAGGAAAATGAGAGTAGCTGGAGCTTTCAAAGGATTGTCATGAGCTCACAGGGGGTATGAACACCATACATGCACCCTCTATCAGTGTTTCATAGCTCCAAGAGTTCCAAAACTCGCCAGAAGATGGGGACTCTAGTAGACTTTCAGCTAGGCAATTGGGGATTTACAGTGAGCAAAGGGGCTCACTGTGAAGTCTTGAAGGTATTTATAGGCTTTAGGAGGTCCTAGGAATGGATGCCAGGGCTCGGGTTTGGAACTTGGCTCAGCCTGAGGGTTCTCTCCATTTTCTGTAATTGGGAGGGTCCAGGCCTCCCGGGTCAGCCTATTAGGCTCGGCCATACTCGGAAGATGCTAACGGTCTAGGGGACAAGGAAGGAGGGAGTGGGGGACAGTGCTGGCGTGGCACGGTACAAGCATATTTTTATATCGAGCTGGCAATCGGGTGCAGACATTGATCCACAGTGGCAGGGTCCGTCTCCAGCATCTGATCGCGAGACCGTTGAGGATCAACGGTCTGATGCGGCTCCCGATTAACAGAACCGCGGAGATGATCTCAAGCGTCGGATGCTAGATGCCAGTCGGGCATGTAGGATTTGATCACGGTGTGTGTTATGAGAGCCATTGGATCAAGAGCGCTAAGATGCGTGCTATCGCATCGGGTGGCTAATACCTATGCACCGCTGTCGGGACCCGCAGCAGATCTGCCGCGGTCCCGACAGCAAATTCTGAGGGTTTAAATATCATAAATAATTTAATTTAATTTAATTAATTTTAGTTTATTTAATAATTAATTAAATCCTAATAATTTCCATAATTCAATTTAGGCTTAAATGAACTCTAAAAATTCCCAAAAATTCAACCTTAGCTAATTAGGGTATGAGGAATTAAAAAATGAAGTCAAATTTTAATTTGGAGATCAATTTAGCTTAGGTATTTTCCAGGGCTTAAAAATAGCCAAAAATACAAAAATTCCCAATTTAGCTCTGATTGATTTCAAACTTCTAGGGTTTGGCTTAAATGACCCAATGAGTCTAATGGAATCAAAATCTAAGCTTAGTTTGGCTTAATTGATCTAGATTTAGCTGGGGTAACAACTAGGGTTGTTACAGACTCCCCCACTTAAGAACGATGTCATCCTCGACATCACCTAAGTGAAGAAAGTTTTACTGCAAAAAATATTCAAATATAACAGATGGGAAGGAAAAGAACAATACCTGGGCTTGCATAGAGCTATGGATATTTATTGCGCATATCCACTTCTTTCTCCCAAGTAGATTCTTCTAAGGATCGATTCTTCCACTGAATTTTTACCATAGGAATTGAACGGTTCCTTAGCTGCTTCTGATCATGAGCTAAGATTATGATAGGTACATCGGCATAAGCAAGATCGGGTTAGATCTCTACTGCTGGAAGTTGAATGAGGTGAGAATGGTCTCTGAGACATCTTCTTAATGACGATACATGAAATACATTATGGACAGCTGCAAAGTCATTAGGAGGATTTAACCAGTAGGCAGATGATCCTACTTTGGCCAAACCTTAAAAGGTCCAACATAGCGGGGACTGAGTTTCTTTGCTACGCCAAATCTGAAGACACCCATCATCGGACTAACTTTGAAATAAGCAAAATTTCCCACATTAAATTCTAGGAGACGATGATGAGAATCAAGATACTTGCTTTCATGATCTTGAGCTGAACGAATTCTCTGCTGAATTAACTAGATCTTACTATTGGTTTCTTCAACTAACTCTGAACCAAAAAGTTGAATGCTTCCTATTTCTGACCAAGCTAGCGGAGTACTACATTTTCTACCATACAATGCATCATATGGAACCATTTTAATACTGGCTTAAAAACTGTTGTTGTAGGCAAACTTCACTAACAGAATATGATCTTCCCAGGAACTGGCAAAATTAGGTATGCAAAGTCTAAGCAAATCTTCCAGAACTTGATTCACTCTTTTGGTCTGACCATCCGTTTGAGGATGAAAAGCTGTACTCATGGCTAGGGTAGTACCCAGATCTTGATGCACAGCTTGCTAAAACTTAGAAGTAAATCTGCTATCCCTATCGGATACGATTGATATTGGAATCTCATGCAGCCTGACAATTTCTTTGATATAGAATTTTGTTAACTTCTCTACGGAATCAGTCTGACGAATAGGAAGAAAGTGCGCTGATTTAGTCAAACGGTCTACTATAACCCAGATTGTATCAGCACCAAATTTTGGACGAGGCAATCCCATGATGAAATCCATAGATATATCGAACCATTTTCACTCAGGAATGTCTAACGGATGCAGAAGACCACTAGGTCTTTTGTGCTCGGCCTTTTCCAAGTTGCAGGAATGACACTTAGCCACAAAGTTGGCTACATCTTTCTTCATACCGGGCCACCAAAATGCTTGCTTTAGATCCTGGTACATCTTCGTACAAACTGGATGAATATGGTATCTATAATTATGACCTTCAATCAATACTTCACGATGCATGGATTTGGGAATCCACAAATGATTACCTTGATAAATTATGCCGTTTTGTAACTACAGATCATGACGACAACCACCTTCTATATCTGCTTTAAACTTTAGATAATCATTGTCTTTGGTTTGCGAGATAGAGACATCTCTGTGGAAAGTGAGTTCGACATTGATGTTTGCTAGAAGCGAGCTTAGCATATCACTACTAACTGGAGAAATTTCAAGCTTGCGAAATTCATGTTCTAAAGAACTGGATGCAATCATCGAGGATAATGTAGCACGATGGCTCAGAGCATCAGCCACTATATTTGCTTTTCCTAGATGATACTAAATACTGAGATCATAATCACTGATGAGCTCTAACCATCTTCTTTGATGACAATATAGTTCTCTTTGAGTGAAGATATACTTCAAACTTTGAAGATCGGTGAAAATCGAACACTGCACTCCATATAAATAGTGGCACCATATTTTCAAGGCAAAGATCACAGCGGCAAGTTCGAGATCATGAACTGGATAATTTTTCTCATAGGGTTTTAATTGATGAGAGGCGTAAGCGATTACCTTACCCTCTTACATTAATACACAGCCTAGACCAATTCCAGAGGCATCGATATATACCTGATAATTCAAACCTTCCTTAGGTAGGACAAGAACTGGAGCGGTAGAGAGTGCATCTTTTAGAGTTTGAAATGCTTCCTCACATTCAGGACTCCAAATGAACGGAAGGGCTTTCTGAGTTAACTTAGTCAAAGGTGAAGCAGTCTGAGAAAAGCCTTTAACAAATTTTTTGTAATATCGAGCTAATCCCAAGAAACTTCTAATATCGGTGACTGACTTAGGTTGAACCTAGTCCTGAATAGCGCTCACATTACTTTGATCTACACAAATACACTGGGCATCGACTACAAGTCCCAAGAAGGCAATAGACTTAAGCCAGAACTCACACTTGGAGAACTTGGCATACAGCTGCTATTCGCACAAAGTTTCTAATACCAACCTCAAATATTCTTCATGATCTTTCAAGGTTTTAGAATAAATGAGGATATCATAGATAAAGACGATCACAAACTTGTATAAATATGGTTTTAAAACTCGCTGCATCAAATCCATGAAGATTAATGGTGCATTAGTGAGTCCGAACGACATCACTAAAAATTCAAAATGATCACAACGAGTGCGAAAAGCAGTCTTTCCTACATCGTCTTCTTTTACTCGCAACTGATGATATCCTGACCTTAAGTTAATCTTGGAGAATATGACAGCTCTAGGTAATTGGTCAAATAAATCATCAATCCTGGGCAATAGATATTTGTTCTTTATGGTAACTTTATTTAGTTTGCGATAATCTATACACATTCATATAGATCCATCTTTCTTCTTTACAAACAGAACGGGTGCTCCCCAAGGAGACATACTTGGCCTAATAAAGCCTTTATTCAAGAGCTCTTGCAATTGCTCATTGAGTTCTTGAAGTTTCTTAGGTGCCATTCTGTATGGTGCTTTAGATATAGGCTAGGTACCAAGGATTAATTCAACAGAGAATTCCACTTCTCTAGAAGGAGGTACACCAGGCAGGTCTTCTGGGAATATGTCGGCGAATTCTTTAACTACTTTACAATCAGAGAGAGGGATGCTTTCTTTTTTGTCACCCATCACAGTGACCAGATAAGCATCACAACCCTTACTGATCAATTATTCGGCTTTAATTGCATTTATTAACGATAACTACGTACTAGTTTTTCTTATAAAAGTCTCAGACTTGCCCTGGGAATAGAGAGTGACCTTCTTCTTTAAACAATTTATCACGACATTATTATCACTGAGCCAATTCATTCTAAGGATGATATCAAAGTTTGCTAATGGCAGGATGATTAATTTAGAGTGAAAATTTTGACCATTTATTGGTATTTTGATGTTATAAAACTTATGGGCACTTAGTTGGGCTCTCGATGGATGTCAAACACTCAAGAATTTTGCTAAGTTGTATGAGTGTAGTTTAAGGATGTTTGCGAATTGTTCAGAGATGAATGAATGACTAGCACTGGTATCTAATAATACATTATAAGGCTGGTCATTGAAATAAAGTGTGCCTAATTTATATGAATTGCATTAACAACTTGCAAGAATTTAAAGTACAAAAATACAATTATCAAAGGAGAAGTCTAGAGATGCGTACCTGAAACCACATTGTTGTCTTCTACAGCTTCGATAGGCGTTAAGGCTTAAACTCACACAGGACTAGCAGGATGGTTGTTTGCCTACCTCCTTGGATGGTTCTGGGAGTTAGGAACTGGTGTCGGTGCTGGATCAACTTCAGATGCAGGTGCTGGCATTATTACTAGATTTGGTTCTCTCCTGTTTAATGGAGTTACTCTGAACACTTGGTTCTTTTGGTAAGGCTTCATTGGAACTCCATCCACTGTCTCCATGTGGGTATAGTGATAAAACTTGTGGCCTGTACACCCATAATTGTAACATTTATGGCCAAAGTAGTAACACTTGCCATACGGATGAGGCCTATTACAACCTTGAATGGGTTCAGCAGTTGGTGCAACTTCCAATTGATAGACCTTTGCAGAATTGGGCATGTGCCTCTTGAAGGTTTTTTGCTAGCTAGCTGTTGATTGTACCTTCTGCTTGAGATCCTTCTTAGATTGATGGTTCTCAATCACCTTAGCAGTCTCCACTAGCTCAAAGAAGCTAGTTATGTGAAGGGGGATAATCTGATATTTAATCGAGTCTTTGAGTCCACTGAGAAAGCGGTGGCACTTAGCAGATTCAGAGTCGGTAATGGATGGGTCAAAGCGAATCAACCTATGAAACTCCCTTTCGTAGTCAGTAACTGTATGATTTCCTTGAGTTAATCTTATGATTGTGTCCACGATGATGTTTTGTGCCGACGGAGGAATGAATTCAGCTTTGAAGGCTTCAACGAACTCATCCCAAGGGATATCTTCTAATTCATAGTCGATGAACATGGTGTTTAAGTATTCTGCTTTCGCATGAAATAGACGTGTAGTAAGATGGACAGCTTCTGAATTTAGGATCTTCAGACTAATCAGATCCTTTTATACGGCCTTCAGCCAGTCGGTTGTGTCCATTGGAGATAGATTTCCACCGAAGGTGGATGGCCTTAGCCTTAAGAAATTGTGGAGAAGGTTATACAGGGAGTGTTGAGAAGGAAAAGTATGTTGCTGAACTGGGATAGTAGGAACAACAACAGTGGCTAAAACTGTACAATTGTTCAGAATCTCTTGCATGACGATCGCTTGTTGGCCTTGGTTTTCCAACAGGGTTGCCACCATTGCTCGTAGGTGAGCTACTTCATCAGTAGAACTACTTCATCAGTAGAACACAAAATTCCTCGAATGTCACTTCCTGATGCTTCCTCTTACATTTTTTTTCAAACTTTGCAATAGTGTCGTACCACCAGACTCTTGCGTAATCCAGCATCAGATCTGTCACAATGTCCATGTAGAGTGACTCGGGACACTCTATATGTATCAAGATTGACTCCACTTAGCTTAACCATTCCTTTGCGCATTTAGGAAAGTCAAGCCCTCGGTAAACAGCTTGATGTAGAAGCTTGTCCAAGACTAGGGTCCCTCTTGTTAAAACTCCTTCAATTTGCAAGTTACTCTCCTATCTCCATTTGAAACTATAATTCCAAGCTTGAAGGTGTGTAGATAATAGTCCACGTCAGACTTTCCAGAATCCTTTTGACTCTAAGGGGAGAAGTTGATAAGTTTTGTTAAACTAGAGATAATGAAATTTTTAAGGTATGAGTATTTTTGCTTCTATAATTGTTCAAGAGTTACTGATAATACTATGTTATGGATGTTACATATCTTGATGTTTGCAATTCAAAAGAACATTCCATTAGGTAGAAAGGAATCATAGATTCCATTCTGACACCTTATGGTGTTCTCTGATACCAATTGTGGGCCCCCCGTACTAATAGTAGGGAGCACAATGCTCCAACTGTGGCAAATCCCCAACTTAAGTAAAGTCTGGTAAAATCCAACCTGCCTTAAGCCAAGAACTTGTCACCTGAATACTATAAATATTCATCAATATATATATATATATATATATATATATATATATATATATATATATATATATATATCAAAGTGGCGAAAGCATAAAATATAACGTAACATCCATAAGCACAACATAGTAGAAAGAAGAGAGCAAAATTGTAACTCAGCTCAAGTGCAAAAACTAAAATACATCTAGAATTTAATTATTACAAACTATATTTAATGAAAATATAAAAGTCTCTCAATCTCACTGAATGAAAAGTCTATATAAGCTGCAGCGGAACGATCCTCCTCCTGCACTGGCTCCTCTCTTGCAGTACTACCTACGAACAAGTCTGAATCAGACATTTGTCGGTATCACAAATGCCAGGGCCCCAGCTAACAATATAAAAAGGTTACAATTAGACAATTGTCCAAGTACATTCTAGGTTATTTAAATGAACTGAATATTTAAAAATATCACATTTAATTATTTTAACATATAAGCAATAATGGGGTGCAACAAGCTACAAAGGAAATGTGGTAACTATAAGTTAATCATTTATAGCTAAACAACACGTATGTGAAATAACATACAAGACATAAAGTAAGCAAGGTAAAGCTAAAAGCAAAAGTGACTGCAAATATAAAAAATAAAGCTGATCCAAACATGCTTATGATCACATTGAAATATGCTGAGTATAAAAAAACACAAGTGCTGAAATTAATATACAATTTTAGCATCCTAAACATGCCAATATATATATATATATATATATATATATATATAAGATTTAAAAGTAAAGCCACTGAGACATGTGGCAAAGCAAAACAAAAACTGAAAATTGAACTAGAGTAGCATTAAGCTTAAGACATAGTTCTGCCATACCAGAAGAAATAGGCCATACAGGGCCTCTGAACTAAAAGTTCAACATGTGTCCATCCTAGGCATCCAAAGAGCTAGGTTCGAGTTGAACTTTATAGAATAAGACATGTATCCATCCTAGACATCCGCAAAGCTAGGTTTGAGTCTATTCTATCATAATACTGGAACTGAAGAGGCAGACTAAGCTAGGACTTACTCTACTAACTAAAAGTACTGAAAGAACTAGATGAATGCTATGCCTTTCAAACACTAACTCAGGATGTATCATCCATATCCTAAGTTCTCCTATTATGCTCAAGAAACAAGACTCAATATTCAAGGTGTGTAAAGCAATCAAGTCAATGTAAGCAAGAGACTTAATCTAGACTTATGTGATATTTGTTGTTGTCTAATTTATCCAACTAACTATTCTGACAAGATACAAGTTTAGGATCTCCAATATCCAACTATCAAGTAAGTTCTCAGATTTACGACCTTAAAGTTAATATTAGAACTTAACAAGTTCTAATTCATAATTATGTGATGACTATAAGATTTAAATAAATGAATCAATGATCTAATTTTTAATATTTTTCTCTCTCACCAAACTCTTGGTTAAGTAAATCAAGATTTAAGGATATTGGATTTAAACTCCACTTTGGTGTTCAAATCCTGAATCTAAGGTAATATCCTAATAAGAATCTAGGGTTCACACTTAAAACCCAAATTAAGGATAAGGAATCCTATAAGCTAAAGGATCCAAGAACTAAGAACTTAGTGAAAGGGTACTCTATTAGTTATAAGATAAAATAATCAATTAAGAACTTGAGAATCTAAGATCTATATTCAATCTATAGGATAATTTCATTATCCTATAGATTGAATCAATCCTACACCCACATGGAAGGTTTCAAAAGAATTAAACAATAAATCAATTAGAGGATCTAAAGTCTAAGATCTAAGATTTAAGATCTGACATTTAATTATTTTAGATTTAAGCTAGGTTTTGGACTTGGAACTTTACAAGGGTGTTTCCTTTAGAATTTAAGCTCATGGATAAACTTAATTAAGCTATTAAGTTAAAACTTAGAAAATTGAGATACTTAGACTTAATTCTTAAGACAAAGTGATTCCTTTTATGAGCACATAAGTTCTTAAGATCTTTAATTAAGACTAATGTAAGATTTCTTAACTTAATATTAATATTATTAACCTAAGGGTCCATAAAGGTACTAATAATTTAACTAAGGATATTTTGCTGAATTTTCCAAGGCTTATGGGATACTTAAACACATTTTGGTTAAAATGACCAAAATACTCCTCTTAAGGCTAAAAATGGGATTTTAGGATTTAATTACCCAAATTGATTCTAATCTATTTTAATGAGTTCCATAATGATTAATGAAGTAAGAAATACATTTATTTTAGTTTTTGGCAACATAATTAATCTAATTAGCACTAATCACAAATTTAAGCCAATTGAGGTGATTACGGAAATTAGGGCATTCTAGGATAATCGAATCTTATCCCTAGGTTATACTACACCTAAGATAGCGTTAGGAACTATACTTTCTAAAATCAGAGGCTTAATTAGGGTTTGATTCACTAATGCCTAATCAGGGTGATTAGGAGGTGATTAACAAAATATTGTTCCTAAATTACTTTTAATGATTTTCATAAGTTCCTTAGGGTTTGATGAGCATTTTGAGCCCTTAATTAACCAATTTGGATATTAATTGAATTTGTTATGATTTATATGAAACAAAAAAAGGATTAGGAAATCATTTAAAATCCAACTATTGGATCTATAATTTTATTATATATTTAGATTCCTTGCATTTTTCTGATTCAAATGGTATATTGGATCATACCATTTGGATCAGTATAACTAAAGTTATTTAACTTATTTATTATGTATTATTATTTAAATTAGAATCATATGATTTATTTTCTGAATTAATTTCCTTAAGGAAATTAATTCAGAAATTCTATTAATATTTCTGTCGGCCCAAATGCAAAATGAGCGGGTCACGGGTCAGCCTAACCCGTGACTTCAACTCCTTCCTCTCGACGGCTCCTTCCCAGACGATCTTCAGCGCTGAAATTCTCCACAAATATGTGACGACAATGACTCTTCTCAATCTCCACACGTTCTTGGAGTCGGGACACATCGATTGGGCTATGAATCCCCATTAGGGATGCACCCGATCATCGAGGTGCTACTCGACTGAGATGCCCTTTTTACAGATGATTAGGGTTTACTGTGAGGAGATAATTCTCCTCACAGAAGCCATTAATCAGCCGGGGTTTGATGCCTACACCATCAGAGAGGTGAGGCGAGTCTAACCCCCATTGTTTTATAACATGAGGTGCAGCCGATCGCTGGGTCCTTACTTGGACTTGGCCATGGCTTGGCCGCTAGCTCGATCGATCGATATGATCGATTCGAGCTAGCTTAGCCCCGGGCAACAATTACGACTAGTTCCCTAAGTGGCTACGGCTAGTTAGGCGACATCCATAGGCTCAAATCAGGGACAGAAGGACAAATTAAATCAAGGAAATTCAATGGATGAAGGTTGTACCTGAAGCCAATTGCAGGCTTGGCCGACAGGAAAATGGGAGTAGTAGGAGCTTCTGAAGGATTATCACGAGCTCGCAGGGGGTCTGATCTCTAGACAGACACCCTCTATCAGCGGTTCGCAGCTCCAAGAGTTCTGAAACTCACCAAAAAGATGGGGACTCCAGCAGGCCTTCAGCTAGGCAATTAGGGATTCATAGTGAGAAAAGGGGCTCACTATGAAGTCCTGAAGGTATTTATAGGCTCTAGGAGGTTCTAGGAATGGATGCTAGGGTTCAGTTTGGAACTTGGCTCAGCCTAAGGGTTCTCTCCATTTTTTGCAATTGGGAGGGTCCAGGCCTCCTGGGTCACCCTACTAGGCTCGGCCATACTCGGAAGATGCTAACGGTCTAGGGGACAAGGCAGGAGGGAGTGGGGGACAGTGCTGGCGTGGCACGGTACAAGCATATTTTTTTATCAGGCTGGCAATCGGGTGAAGACATTGATCCACAGTGGCAGGGTCCGTCTCCAGTGTCTGATCGCGAGACCGTTGATGATCGACGGTCTAATGCGGCTCCCGATTAACAGAACCGTGGAGATGATCTCGAGCGTCGGATGCTAGATGCCGATCGGGTGGATAGGATTCGATCATGGTGCGTGTTATAAGAGTCGTTGGAGCAAGAGCGCTAAGATGCGTGCTATCGCATCAGGTGGCTCATACCTATGCGCCACTGTCAGGACCCTGCAGCAGATCTGCTACGGTCCCGACAGCAAATCCCGAGGGTTTAAATATTATAAATAATTTAATTTAATTAATTTAAATTCATTTAATAATTAATTAAATCCTAATAATTTCCATAATTTAATTTAGGCTTAAATGAACTCCAAAAAGTCCCAAAAATTCACTCTTAGCTAATCAGGGTATGAGGAATTCAAAAATGAAGTCAGATTTTAATTTAGAGATCAATTTAATTTAGGTATTTTCCAAGGCTTAAAAATAGCCAAAAATACCAAAATTCCCAATTTAGCTCTGATTGATTTCAAACTTTTAGGGTTAGGTTTAAATGACCCATTGAGTCTAATGGAATCTAAATCTAAGCTTGGTTTGGCTTAATTGATCCAGATTTAGCTATGGTAACAACTAGGGTTGTTACAATCATGACTGGGACAAGGCCCCCAACCTGCTCTTGGTCTCCCAGTCATCGTTTCTTTTGTAGCAGCTTATTTTATTGGCATGAGGGAGGATTGAAATGATATCAAAGAATTAAAAAGGGAAAAGAGCATGTCACTTCACTCCTCAAGTGGTATTTATAATCATTATAAGCAAAAAATAAATTGGGAAAAGTTGAATTTGAAAAGGGAGAAGAAGAGAGTAATCTATCTATATATGCACCTCTTCTCCACTTAAGAATGGTTCCAACTTTTCATCCAAAAAGTTCAGCTTTTAGGGGCTGTATAGAAGAAGAAGGAGACCTCTCCAAGGGAGGTGCAAAGGACCATTGCTAGAGGAGAAAGAACCAATGGCTGCACTAGGGAGCTAAAGGAAAGGAGAAGAGGAAGATGAGGATAGATCTAGATAACCCCATTAAGTGCTACTCCTAGTAAACTCTAATCTTGCTTTTCCATTTCTTTTAGTGGATCATATAAGGGTCTTCATCTTTGTATGTTTTTCTTATTTTCTCAGCTGTAATGGAAGGCTAAACCCCCTCAGGGAGGGTCCTGCTGAGCCCATTATAAAATGTAAGGGGCTAAATAAATGATGTAGAACTTCCTCAAGCATTGAAATAAAAATCTATTTCTTTTTTGAATGATTAAATGAATACATCTTAAGATCAAGTTGTGGAATAAATGAAAATGTTATGTTAAGAAGATATAATTATAAATACTACAATCAAAATGAAAGTCTTGTGCTCCATGGCTCATTGCTTAGTTAAGAGTGAGATATGTGTGAAAGGGATGCTTAGAACTAAGTGAGAAGTTCTTGAGCCTTCTTGCACCATGTTTTACGCTCAACTAAGGAGTTGAAGCATGTGAGCTAAGACCCATTAATCGGAGCTCTATTGCTCAGCATACATGAAAGGAGGGAGTGGATTCTTTGAGAGCTCATAGATGATGCGACATAGTTCATAGAGCCCAATGAAATTACTTCCTTATATGAACTGTGCAAGATGCACGTGATGCTCAGTAGTGGAATCAATGCTCTTGAGACTGGCTAATTAAAACTGTAAATTTTGATAACCTAGAGGTAGACAAACTAAGATACTCTAATTGCGATCTCATGGGAATCTTTGTGCAAAAATTGAACCATAGTGTGTTCATCTCTTGCACAAGATTTGCACTTGAAGGATTTAGAGGACAACTCTAAGGAATATAATATGCACTTGATTAATTAGCTTAATAAAAAGAGTGTAATGTGCTTGAGAAGTAATACAACTTGAGGTCCCCATTATTTCACATGAAATAAGCCCAACTCTCTTGTCTACTTAAATAGTTTATAAACTCTACATTATTGCTTGTTAACGGAGCCAAATCAAGCTGAAATCATTTCATTTAAACATTATTGAATTTAGATATACCTTAGTAACAAAACATACCATGCCCTGAGGATGATAAATCTCAGAACTCACCTTCCAAATTATTACTTTGGACCATGTACCCTTGCGTGTAAATGTAGACGTGTATTTTACAGTCTGTCAGTAAGGGTAGGGGTTAACTCTAACCCATTTGATTAAGGCTTGAACCCTTAATCACTTAATCAATTAATTTGATTGAAAAATAATTTAACTAACATGATTTCAATAATGCATCTGATTTGGTAATTTATCTTAAATCTTGGAATTAGAAGTACTAAAGCTAATAAAGAATTTATGTGATTGAAATATATGAATCTAAGCTTAAGATTCCTATTTTTCATTTATATAAGACTCTTAGCATGAGAATAATAATAAAACTGTATTGATTTATGGAATGATCTAATCTTAATAACATTCTTAATTTTATCTCATGATTATAGTATAGAATATGATTAGATGGGTCTAACCATATGATCTGATCAAATTAATCCAAGCTTAATAAGTGAACCTTATGAATTTAGTATAATTGTTAGAGGTGTGAGATGTTGATGAACTTACTATAGAAGTATTTTGTAATATTTGAAGGGCCTAGTAAATGTTAATATATTGAGGTAGAAAGATCTCTTACTGAACCTTGAGTTAGTAAATTAGAAGATTTTACCTTAACCTTAGAAGTTAATCTTAAACCTTATGGTAGACTTCACCTAAGGCCTTAGAATGAGACTTCTCCCATGTGGTAGTAACCTATATTGAGTGACTATTTGGTCACATCCTTGGAACTTTGTGTAGAATTTACCTAATTAGAGTCAGGATTCATAATTTTGATAAATCATTGAGTGTTAAATAGAATTTCTGAAGACTCAGATTATTAGTTGGTTATTATTATATATATTCATGGTGCTGAGTCAATCTAGCAATATTCAAGATTGGTTGAGTCACTCCAATGTGGACTTATGATCTAAGGCTATTTCAAGGGATTAGATGAATATAGTCCTACTAGAGTAAATCGTCCAAGCCTAAGAGTGTTATAGTTAGTGAACTAGATCCTTGGTTTGGGGAAGAACAACTTTAATAGGGTTTTGGCCTCCTATCTTGGTGTGCCTTAATAAGTGCAGTTATAAACAAACTAAGTGATAAATTCACTGCTCTTGGAAACTTACAGCCATGTGTATACAAACTTTCCAACTGATAATTTCAAGTAAAATCCTAAATAAAACAAATTATTGGAACTAGAACTAGGAGTCAAAATCCACTTAGATGGATTCTACACAATAGAGATATTTGATTCATTTTCTAACTTTAAATCATTTTCTAAATTTTAAGACATGTAGTGTAAGAGACATGCGCATGAACATAAGCATGATTTATGAGTATCAGTGATGATTTATGGGTTACAGAATGTTGCATACATTAACCAGGGAATTTCAAGATGCATCGGCATCATAGCAAACTGTATTCCCAACTGGATGTATATAAATATTGGATCGTATGATTTATAGCAATTCAGTGTTATTTTAGTTGCATATCAGTGGAATATATAGATGCATGACTTCAGTGGCATACATCATAATTTTATATTTTATTTACTCAATTTCAGATTATATATTATTTTTACTCATTTTCTGTACCGCCTCACCCCATTGCTGCGCGCAAAAGATGAGTATAATCATAATCATTGGCGGAGCGGTGCGCTACTCAGGATGGAAGAGCTTACAAAACCCATCTTCCCGAATAGGCTAAGAGATTGAGCCACACTAAAGGCTGCTGACTCAAACCTGAGAGTAGGATCGAGAGTCAATACTTAAGATAAGAGTAGATTACTTGTCTTAAGTATTAGACTAATACATACATTGGATTTAGAAAGGTAAATATGAATCCAATATACATTATCAATAGATCAGCATTTCCAATATGCTGATCACATCACAATAGTAAGTACAATAATATAATAGAGTGTGAAAGCTGAAGCAAAACATCTAGAATACATTCATCATAGAGCAGTAGTAAACATTCATCTCAGAAAAGAAAAGTAAAATACATCTATAGTTATTACAAATAGATTTAAAAGATAAAGTGTAAAGTCTATCTAAAGTACTGAAAATAAGGCAGTAAGAAAAGGTGGAAATTGATCCACTAAGGCTCCACGTACTCCTCCGGGATCTCCTGTGGGTTCTCCTACTCTGTCTCCACAAGCTGCTCGGGATCTAGCAAATTTCCAGATCCGAAAAGTACTCCATGTTAGACAAGAAGTCTAACACATCGTAACTAACTAAGCAGTTCTAAAGTAAATACAATAGACAGTAAAGTAAACACAACTATAGGAAATAATAGTAAAGGCACTATATAACTGAAACTGTAAAGACTAAACAAAGTAAAATTGCTTCCAAACTAAATACTTAAAGTAAATGAAAGTATCAAAAGCTCAGAAATCAATGTAAAAGATTTCCAATACTATACTATATGTCACTGAAATGATGCACTCCAAATATGCCACAACACGGTATGCCATGGTATGTCACAGAACTATCACTGAAAAGCTATGAGTTGTATGGCCCAATGTATACATACACTCAGTTGTGAAGACAGTATGGTGATGCCGATGCATCTTGAGATTCCCCAATCTATGTATGCAACATTTAATAACCTATTATTTTTCACTGATACACATGCATCTCTGCTGAAATGATTCATCAAGCTCATGCTCATGTATATGCCCATGCTTCTATTCTATATGAGTAAAATTCAGAAATCCACAAAACTTTGAATACCAAAAATGAATTCTAGGTCTCCACTATGCAGAATCCTGCTAAAACAATTCTGACTCCTAGCTTCTAGAATGATAATTGGTTAAAGTTAAAGATTTGCTTAAAGATCATTAGGTGGGGTGATTGCATACACATATTTAGCGCATTTGCAAGAAATGTGATTCTTATCTCTTAGTTTGATTAAGCCACCCTATTGAAGCATTCTTCGATATGAGGCATTGCCCATTGGCGATTTGTATCTCAAGCTAAGTTAATAATATGCCTAACTTACAATCACACTCAGTTTCTTAAAAAAGGAGATTCTAATTACTTAGTTTGTTTGAGCCACACCTATTGAAGTGGTCTTCACTAGGAGGCATCGCTCATTGACGATTTGTATTTCAATCAAACTAAGGAATGAATACCTGTTTAATACACTCTTAGTCTTGGGAGATTTACTCTAATGGGACTATATTCATCTAATCCCTCGGGATAGCATCTGCTCATAAGTCCACAATGCTGAATACTACTGTAGAGAGTCAGTATTATGGGTATGCCATACTACACCAACCGATAGTTTGGGTTCACCCAACTCTATTTAATTAATAAAGATTTATCAAGACTATAATTCTTATACTAAATAGGTAAGTCCTATACAAGGTTCCAAGAAAATGTGATCAAGTATAACTCAATATAGGTTCTACCACAGGGAAGGGTGTCATTCTAATATCTTAAGTGATTCCTACCATGAGGGTTAAGATCAGCTTCTAAAGTTAAGGAGTCATCTGAGCTTCTACCTCAATGAGTTATGCAAAGTCTTCCTGCTTCAATGTATAATCAGATTTAGGCTTTTAAAATATTTAAGAAATGATCTTGTGTTGAGATACTTAAGATCTCACACTCTTATGCTAGCACTCTAGGTTTTAGTTATCATTTAGATTTAGGATGATCAGATCAGATGATTAAGTCATCTGATCATTCCTTATTCTAAGATTATGAGATTTAAATAAAGAATGTTATTAGAGTTAGATCACTTATTCAATCAATATGGTTCTATAAATATTATTATGCTAATAGTCTTATTTATGAGAAAATCAAGGATCCAAAGTTTAGATTCAGATTAAGCAATCACACAGCTTTATTATTAAGCTTAGCATGTCTAGTTCAAATGTTTAAGATCCATACCAAATTAAATGCATTATTGGAATAATGTCAATCTCATTATCTTATAATTAGTTAATTAAATTAAGTGTTTAAGAGTTTGGATCTTAATTAAGCAGGTTAGGGTTTGGCCCCTACTCATATCTTAATTGAGATCAAGTGTTCATTTATAGATCAATGACAAATCAGTGAATTAAGTATGTATTATTGGTGGCAACCTTAGACCTAGATCAAGTCTTGAAAGCTTGATCAAAATCTTAAGACTTCTTAAGTTAGTTAAGATGATTAAGTTCTCCAAATTTAGATTTATTCAATTTATACATCATAAATTAGCATACAATATTTCCATATATTTACCTTACTATTATGAAGCATAATAACAACAAAATTTATGAAAATAGAAAGTAATTAGTGCTAATCAAATGCTAAATCAATTTAAAAGGATTAGCACATAATTATAATTCTAGCCATCAAAATTTCATACAAATTAGCACATAAGTCCTATTTAACCATATAATTAATCAGAGACTAAGTTTGCTAAGATCCAATATATATAAACCATAATTTTTACTAATCATGGTTTAAGAAGATTAGGGCATAAGTTAAAGTATAGAGATTAGAAAAATAATTCACTTAGCACATTCATTCTACTCTTCATAAGGAAACTAATGGCACCCTAAATATGCAATTTTAATCAAGGTCTATAAATATTAGGCAAAAATGAAAAATCTAACCATTAGATGTCTAATATTATTTTATATTCAGGCCCCTAAGGATTTTCTGATCAATTTCATATATAATATCATACGGTTTGGACCAGTGGATTAAAAGTTATTCAATTAATATATTTTATATTTTTATTTAAATAATATCCTATGATTTGAATAATTGATATATTTTCCTTAAGGAAAATAATTCCAATTATTCGATTATAATTAAAATGGATTCGGCCTGTTATCACAAGGCGCGGGTCGGTCGGGGCCCGAAGACCCGGGACTATCACACCGCGCGGGTCACAGGTCGGACTGACCTGCACAGTGGCTTCGTCCCCGAGCCTTCATCCCAATGGAAGGGACCTGATTAGGGGAGCCCTAATCGGCAAATTTTGGTGCATCCTGACCATGGCATGACCCACCATTGGTCGCTACTCATTCCCCGCGGACAGACACGTCAAATGGAACCCGAAGTCCTCTGTGAGGTGGTCTGGATCGGCTAGACTCTACTCAACCGAGAGCTCCCGTAATGGAGCTACTGTGGGGAGACAATACTCCCCACAGAGGCCATGCCAGACCCAGGGCTCGATCGCTACACCTTCAGGGAGGTGAGACAGATCGAAGCCCCCTGGTCTGAGGGTCTGAGATGGTCTGGAATGCCGGGACCTTACTCACTCGAGGCATTCCTTAAGTGGCTTAGCCCGATCGATCGATTTGATCGATTGGGTCTAGCTTAGGGCTCAAGTTCGATTGCCTTGGGTTTGTTTTGACAATACGTACGATTACTAATTGAAAGGAAGAGGGTATGAGCCCAATTGGCTCAGGCCGAGCAAACAGGGGTACCTGGTTTGACGGGGGAGCTCGAGACGATCGACTGAGGGTTCGACTAGCCTTAGCTGAGGTTCAAGATGCTGCAAAGGATTCTGAACACTAGGAGAGCCTACTGTCAGTGGTTCGGGAGCTTCTAGGATCGCCTACGCAAGCTCAGACAGACGGCAATGGCGAAAGTTGCAGAGAGCTCAATTGATCAGGAAAAAATAATAGGGTGGAACACTGAGGCTATTTATAGCCTCAGCATGAAATGGGGAAGCTTCCAGAGCCATTGGCTCGAGTTGGAGAGACTCGAGAGCTCAGGCCATGGCTGAGCTCTCAATTTTCCTAATTGAGCTCGGCCGAGTCATGAGGCCCAATTGGGGCACCTCGCCATTATGGGAGGATCTCCAATGGCTTGGTGAGCTGGATGCGGGAGTGGGAGACAGGTTCAGCAGCTAGTAGTATGGAGATTTTCTCTGTCGGGTGTGCGAGTGAGAGGAAGACGAAGGTCCACAGTGGCGGGACCTTCGGATGCCATCTGATCTATCGATCAGATAGGTGCTATGGCTGGGATTGCTCAGATCATAACAGCCGATCGTGGGAGTGATCCTGGCCGTAGGATCCACGGGTTCATCTAACGGTGGATCCACTATCCCACGAAGTTAAATCCGGACCGCGAAATCTAAGGGTCCGACGGTAAGATCAGTGGGACTTCGCTGTCGCGTGACCCGGACTTCGCAGCGGATCGCCCGTGGTCTGTATAGCGGATCCTAGCTTTTAAATTAGTTTAAAGGTATATTTGCAATTTAGAAAGTTAGGAACCCTTTTATGCAATTAGATCATTTGAATTAAATGTGAATTATGGCCTAAATGATTTCTAAATTGCACCAAACTTTTACTCTTAGCTAATTTGGGGGTGAGGAATTCAAAAATGCAATCAAATTTTAATTCTGAGATCAAAATATTTTAGGTCTAAATTAGGGCATCTAGATTGATCAAATTATCATTTCGAACTTAGAGAAGTCCAATTGACTCCAAATTTTTAGGATATGATTCATTTGATGTTCTTAAAGTAATGGAATCAAAATTAATGATTACTTAGACTATAGATTAGCAGGGTAACAATCTAGGGTTGCTACACTTTTAGTATTCAGTATACATTCAACTTTTCTGTTTTCCCTACTTTTTATTTTGCACTGTTTTATCTTCAATTATTTATTTGCTTTTATAATTTTTCTGCAGCTCTATTTTACATTACATTAAATGTTAAGTAAATGTTTATAACTATTTAGATTAGTTTTGATGTGTTTGACTTATTGTCTAACACGTGGTACTTTTGGGATCCAGTAATTTATTAGATCCTGAGCAGCTTGTTGAGCCAGGCCAGCAGGACTCTTAGAAGATTCAAGAGGAGTTCATGGAGCCTTAGTGGACCCTTCTTCTGCTTTACGATTTCTTTCTGTTTATATTTCAGTTATGTATTTAGACCTTATTTCAGTACTATTTCAGTAAATTATTTGTAAAAATTTCTTGATGTATTTTTTTCCTTTTCTGAGATGAATATTTATTTCAACTTCTGTGATGAATGCTTTCTAGATGTATGCTTAGCTTTCGCACTCTATTTATATTAGTTATACTTAGTATTATGATGTGATCAGCATACTTGAAATGCTGATATTATTAGACATATATTGGATTCCTCATTTTTGCTCTCATAATCCTATGTATGTATTAGCCTAATACTTAGGATACGTATCTTATTCTTATCTTAAGTATTAGCTCTCGTCCTTCCTTATGGTTGACTCAACAGCCTTCAATGGTTTAGTTTCAGCTATTCGGAGAGATGGGTTATGCCTTCCTGAGTAGCGCACCGCTCTGCCACTGAATTGAATTATGTTATCTCTTTTTGCGCGCGGTGATGAGGCGAGGCACAACAATTGTTATCAAAAAAGTATCATAAAGTTTCAGATAAGGAGTTTGTTCCTATCCACTTTATGATCTGTTCTCTGTATCAAATAAAGATTACAAGTTATTGAGTGAAATAAAAGTAGCATCCAAAGTTCATCAAGATTATCTCAAAAGTTAAAATGGAAAATGTCTAGAATGAGGATATCCTAGGAGTTGAACAAATATAATAACATCCTAAATGATAAGACATAAACTGGACACCCTAGGATTTGAATAAACTTTAAAGAAAATAATAGATGTAAGTAAAGTACTTATAAAACAGAGTTACTTTTTAGGTATGGAGTATGCACTGCAACAACCCTAATATTGTTATCCATCAATTAATGACTTAATTGACTCTAAACCTCTTCCGTTACTTTTATAATAGTGTTAGGAGTCTCCACCTCATATTTTGTATGATTTAGAGACTGTTTGACAATTTTTAATATTTCCTAGTTTTTTGATAATTCTAAAAATATCTAATTTATTTAGACCTCATAATCGAAAATAGAGTTCGCAATTGAACTCACCACACCTAAATTAGATAGAAGTGGTATTTTTGAAGTGTTTGGGAAACATCAAATTTTTCGTAAATATTTTAATAATATTTTAATACCCACAAAATTAGGTAAATTAAATATACCTCCAATCAAAAATTCAATTACATTTTTGAGTTTCTCACCCCTCAATTAGGTAATGGTAAAAATTTAGGATTTTTTGGAGTACATTTAGGTGTTCAAATTAGGGAAATAAAATTAAAACAATGTATTAATTAAATATTAGATTTTATTATTATTATTATTTTATTTATATTAAATAGGGATCCAAATGGCTATTATCCTGTTAGGAAAAAATTAGCTATATTATGCATAACACCAAACACCTAACTCCTTAAATCTAAATTGTTAATCCAATCCTAATTCAGATCAAATGGCGATCTTTAGAATCAAAATTTTAAGGCCGTTGGATCACCGAGCAGATCTAACGGCTTAGAGAGGTTCACTATATGCTCCTTTGTGCCACGACCGGGCACAGAGACGTACAAAGCAAATGTGGCCAACTGCCCTGCTTTGCCGATTCCCTTTAACCTCTATTCCAATTCTCCTTCATTTGAGAAAAATATAAAGCTCAAGCGGAAGCAAAACGCTGAAATAGCTGCGATTGTGATTTGGATATTCGACGACTTACTTGTGGAACCTTAATCTTTTTCATTCTTCAGTTTACAAAAGGTATTTTCTCACTTCTGCCTTAAACAAAATATATCAATGTAGATTCTGAATATTATGGATGTTTCGATCTTCGATTGGCCCCAATCGAGATCGATCGAACTCGTACCAGTTTAATCCCTCATATACAGTTTTAGGGTTCCATTTTATTAAAACTAGGGTATCATCTTAACCACTGCTCACGTACCTATTTGTCCCGATTTTGGTTTCGAGAAGTCGACTTTGGCGGATACTCCTCGCCGGTGGGCGGTTCAAACCCTAGGACTGTCGGAGTCGATTGTTCAGTCTTGCCCTAATTCGCCTTTTTACATGCTCATTTTGGAAGAAGCGGTCTAGATCGTGCCCTTCACGATCCGATTCTTTTTGTTGGACTGGCGTGATTCAATCGCAAACCTATCCATTTGGCAATGATGAACCCGTAGTGCCATGTGGCCCTCTAAGGAGTAGCTGTGTGTCTGATGGCGCTGAATCCCAATAGCCATTTTGTTTTCTGCATTTTATTGAATTTTGTGTTGTAGTAAAGTTCTGGACCATCTCGACTTTAGTGCAGATGACTGAATTAATTTAGTTAATTAACGATTAATGCAATGAATAATTTAATGATCATATGTGCAAACTTTAATTAATCATATCTCCCAATTTACTTAACTAATATATGCATCATAATATATTGTTTTGATCACAAAAATGTGTAGAATAATATTACATCATTTAAATTTTGATTTGGTAAATATTTTAATTAATCATTATTTTAAATAAATTAGTTAATTAAGAATTAATTCCAAACTTGTAAGTAGCATATCTCAATCATATGATGTCCAAATTGGGCACATAAATAGTCCATTTTACTCACAAAAATGTGAGGAACAATGATATGAGATCAAACATAGGTTTTGAACTCTAAATCTCCTAATAACATTTTAAGCCTAATTAGGACCTTCCAAACCCTAGAAAATCAATGTTGTCCAAATTTAATGTAGTTAGTGTCATTTTACTCCTTAGAATTTAAGGATCTCATTGACATGTATGGCAATTAATTTAAATAAATTTGGATATTTTAGGTATTTAGCTCTTAAATTTAGTTAAATGTAAATTTCATTATTTCTATTATGCTTGTTGTAGGATGTGTGAACTATAGGAGAACAAACTTGTTTCATTTATTATCTTCTATATAGCCTTAATTGTATGTTTAAATCTTATTTTCTATTGATGTTATTGTTGGAATTATTTAATGTTCATTTTATTAAACTTCTTTCATTATAGAATTACTTAGGATTGGATTAAATCGAATGAAATGCATGTATCTTTTCAAATTGAATTATTCATAATATTGTCAATAGTTCTTATATCAATGTGAATTATGAATTGGAGATGTTTATAACTTCTATAATTGATCCATTTCATAAATAACATAATTGTATGTGTAAATTGAATACAAAATTGCATAATATATGCTGAGTTTTATCCTTCTATTTCATGTATATTTCATATGGAATTTAGATTAGTTTAATAGACTTGTATATATTGACGAAATTCATATAATTAGAATGTAGTTTGCTTAGGTTAGAACATAATTAGAATTAATATCTTATGTTTTGAATTAAGTTATTGATAAGTCTTTAATAATTGTTCTCATTCTATATTCTAGCAAGTTGAGAATTATACAAACATAACATGTTTTATTTGTGAATGTTATATGCGTACTTATGGAATGTAGATTCAATTACTTGTCTCATGCTAATATTAAATTAGAATAAGCAATCCTATATAATGTATTGACTTAATGAATGGTGGCCCAGCCCTGCCATAGTTCTATTAACTCTTAAGTTAATATGATTACGGTGGAGGGGTCACCAAATGATAAAATCCTTACTCATGAATAGATTAGGACACATCCTAACCCATTATAATTAAGGAGTTTGCCATTTAAGAACTATTTTACTAAATGAAAAGTACATGAAAGCAGAGTGCGGAAGCAAAAATAGTAACATCCATTCTATCACAATACAGTAGTAAGAACATAAAACTCAGAATAATAGCAGTAAAAGAAAAATACAAATTAAACCTATACTATTACAATATGATTTAAAAGATTAAGCAGAAATGCAATAAATAAACCACTCATCCTCACAATACATAAAGCAAGAGAATTAAGAGTCTTCAGCCACATGTTCCTCCTCCAAAGGCAAATCTCCAGAAGGCTCCATAACCTCAAATAGTTCAGAGTCTACCATAATTAGTTTCACAATGATAGGGCCCCAGCAATAAAAGAAAAAATCTAATTAGACAAAATATTTAAGTACATTTTAAGCTGCAAAATTTTTATGTTAATTTAGTTTTCACCATAAACTTTTCATTTAAAATAAGAAGTGAAGGAGCAGAACACATGTGAAGAGAAAGGAAATTATAAACAATAAGTCTATAACTTAAATAAATTAGGAAGTAAGCACATACCTCCATCTATTCTACAACAAGGTTAGGCATACAATAAAGACTAAATACTAATATAACTGAAAAGAAAACTCATCCTAAATATGCTGATGATTAATATAAAGTCATGCTAATCGACATATGATAAAAGAACATGTGAATCAATTAAATAACTGAAAACAAGACTAGCATCCTATATATAAGCAGCGAGCAAGACTAGCATCCTATAAGTAAATGAAGCTAGTAAATGCAGTAAGATAGTAAATGAGAAAGTGCTAAAATGCAGAAAAGTAAACTGAAAATAGTAAATCCAAAACTAAAAACTGTTATGGCTATGTGTAATGACCCTAATAATTGGATATGAGATTAATCCAAATATTAGGATGTTACCTTAGCACCCAATACTCAATTAGAAGAAAATAAATCAAGTATAGATGTTAAGTGGCCAAGTCACTTTATGAGTAGTTGTTAAGTTAAAATAAAGTTTGGAAATGAATGCAAAAGAAGATACATGATAAGAAGATAAATGTAGATACAACATTGCAAGTGTTTTTAATACAAGCAATTAGAAAAATTTATTCATCCCAAGCAGTTACAAAATAAAAAATATAACACAAATTAATTAAGAGTAGGTAAGAGTAACTTAGGCAAACTCAAGCTGTTTATAATTTAATTATTACAAACCTTTTAAATGTAAGAGTAAAAAAAAGAAAGTAGGTCACTCTCTCACTTATAATAAAATGCAAGTAAACATCTTTAATTAAGCAGAAGCAAAAATTTTTTATAAGCCCTTTAAGCACTTGGACTTGCATTACCTGAATCAAAGAGCTCTTGATCTATCAAGAAATAGTGTAGTTAGACTAAACAGTCTAAGCACATTTTAAGATTGGCTACATTCTTAAGTTAATAAGATATTACAAACATAATTTACAATTTAAACTAAGTAGCGGAGCTATAAAAGTTGTCAAGTATGGAAAAAGGAATTAAGCATAACTGTAAAGGAGACAGTATGAAATAAATTGAGTAAAAATACTCACTTGTATATAAGTCATAGTCTGCATCCAAAATTGGTAAGGGAAAGCATACTAAAAGGCTAGAAACTACTATGTGCATTAAAGTAAATAAAATGAAAATAGTACATGTTCAAGGAAATTTATGCTAAGTAAGCAAATGAAATATAGTGAAGCATTAAATAAAATTAAGCAACATACACTATATTTTAAATAAACTGTAAGTGAGTAAAAAACACAATACTAGGACTATAAAATAGAGAGTGTAAAGTATAGAAAATAAGGAAGTATCTTAGATTCTTGATCAAAGATAAATAAAGCCTAGGACTATAAAAATAAGCTTAACTAACCAATTATGAAGAGATCTTACAATAATAAGATTGTAAAAAAATCCTTATATTATTGGTTGAAGTTATATTTAGAAGCTATCTCATTTTGCGGGAGTAGTCAACATAATGGGATGAGGAGTTAAGCACGTCTGCCTAAATAGATACCGTGGGGAGGTCGAACATTCACATTTACCCACTCTAAAATGTGAAGTCCTATTATTAGCACTATCTTTCTTGTTCAAATTTACCATAAGGCATTCCCTATAAATTATTATGAAGCTTTTTATTTATGCACAATGATCTTGAATGAATGTTCAAGGAAAAAGGCTCAAAGCTAAGCAAGCATTCAATAAATTTCAATAATTGTAAACTATGTGATATCTTTTTATTATCTAAACTTTAATAATCTACTTAATGATTGGAGCTAATTGAGATCTAAACTTACTTAAAGATATAGATCTTTAAGTCAATTTTGATAAAAAGTAGAAGGAAGATAAGTTTGGAAAATAGTATTTTATATAATTGAAGTTCATCCTATACTAGTCCTAAACAAATCAAATCAAATAGATTTATGATTAAAGTTTAAGAAAACTAGTAAGGAAGAATATTGTTTATAGATTGCTAAGTTAATGAAAGTATAAGCTAATGGATATTCTATTTGCTTCACCTATTTAACTTATAAACTAAAAAGTATCAACTCAATTCAATCATGAAGTTATCTAAGATTAATTGATATTGAATATTTGAAATTAAGAAAAAAGATAGATTATATCTTACATGAAATAATTCATTTTAAGATTGTAAGGAATTAGATATTTAAAAGCTTATCTAAAGTAGGAAAGGAAGCTATTACTCTCAATCTAATTGATTGAGAACTATGTAGGAGGTTAAAGACTATTAAGTTGTACACTAGTCATCTAAGTAATTGCTTAAACACTAGTTAGAACATAAGTTCTCTTAAGTGATTTTAAATTAGAAGATTGATATGTTAAACTTGATAGGTTACAAAGGAAATTGAAAGGTTCTAATTTAACCTTACATGTAATTATTGGAAAAGCATAACACTTATAATATAAGAATTTCATTCTGAGTCTTAAAAATTTTGGTATGACCTCCTTTGTTTTTGGCTCAAAAGAACACTTGTCATACAAATCTTCCAGTCATTTGGAAGGTAATTTAGAAAAATTCAACAATATTAAACTAATATTAAGTCAATCCATTACCTAGGATTGCTTATTCCAATAATTCTTAAAACATGATAAGTAATTTAAAAACTATATTCCATTTCATTCAATTCATCCTTAAGTAGTTCTACAATGGAGGAAAATTTAACTTGTATGGACATTTAAAAATTATAATTAATACATCTATGAAATATAATTCAAACATATAACTTAAAACTATGTGTGAGGAAGTCAAATGAAATAATTTACTATCTTAGGGTTCACACATCCTATATAGAACATAATTGAAAGTAAGAAATTAACATCTCACATTATAATGAATAACAACATTTGATTCATACATAATCGATAGCATTTTCTCTCACATTTCATTTTTATTATAGCATGTGATTCATACTTAAATAAATGACAACAACTATTCTTACCTTACGAGGAAATAAAAGCATTTAATCTCTCTTACTATTGATGGCAATATATGATCTTACACATAATAGATGGCAACGTTTATTCTCTTATACAGTTGATGGCATCATATGATCTTACTTATAATTGATGGCAGCATATATTCTCTTATACAATTGATGGCATCATATGATCTTACTAATAATTGATGGCAGCATATATTCTCTTATACAATTGATGGCATCATATGACCTTACACATAATCATTGGTGGCATTCATTCTCTTATACTACATGGTAGCATTGGATCTCATATGATAATTGGCAGACATTAAATCATATTGAAATTAATGACAACAGTTGTTCTTCCATTACATTAAATGACAACATTTGGATCTCAAATAATACATGGCAGCATTAGATCTCGAATAATACACGGTAGCATTAGATCTCATAAGATAATTGGTAGCAATTGAATCATATTGAAATTAATGACATCAATTGTTCTTCCCTTACATTTGTAGCACCCCGCCCCATCACCGCGCGGAAAAGGATCAAGTACAATCATATCGGCGGCGGAGCGGTGCGCCACTCGGGGAGGAATACCCCGTCTCCCCGAAATGGCTGAGAACTAAGCCCACCTGAAGGGTTGCTGACTCAACCTCAAGGAGGGTTGAGAGCTAATACTTAAGATAAGTGTGGTATCCTTATCCTAAGTATTAGATAAATACATACATTAGATTTAGAATACAATAGGATTCCAATATATATATAAGATATCAACATTTCTAGTATACTGATCACATCACAATACTAAGTATAAATAGTGTAGTACAGAGTGCAGAAGCTTAAAGCATACATCCAAATACATTCATCATAGAAATAGTATGAAAACATTTATCTCAAGAAAGAAAGGAAAGTACATCCAGAATTATTACAAATATTTACTGAATAACAGACATAAAACTAAATACTGAACTGAAAGTAAATTAAGTAGCTGAAGAAGAATCCACTAATGCTCCACGGGCTCCTCCTAGATCTCTTGAATGTTCTCTTGACCTGGCTCAGTATACTGCTCAGGATCTAGCAAATTGCCGGATCCCAAAAGTACTTCGTGTTAAATAATAAGTCTAACACATCGAAACTAATCTAATAGTTCTAATTATTCATTTAACATTTACATAATATGAGTAAATCTGCAGAAAAACTGTAAAGGTAACTGAAAGTACAAATTTGTCTAAAACTGTACAAAACTGAAGCAGTGTAAAGTTAAACTAAACTGTAACTGAATACTAAAAATAAATCAAAATAGTACTGAATTTGAAACTGAGTAATCATATGTATAACTATGCTATATGTTACTGAAATTGTGTATCTGAATATGCCTCAACACTATATGCTATTGATATGCCACCAAATATCACTGAACTATTATGAGCAGTACTGTCCAATGTCTACATACACCCTGTTGGGAATACTGTTTATTGATGACACTGATGCATCCAAAAATTTCCTTGTCAATGTATGCAATATTCTGTAACTCATATATTATTCTGATTCTCATACATCATTCTAATATTCACACATCATGCTTATGCTCATGCTCATGCTTCTAAACTATATGAGATAAATCCAAAAAATGCTTTAAAATCTGATAATGAATCCAAAGTCTCCATTGTGTAGAATCCTGCTAAAAGGATTCTGACAACTGAATTCTAATCTTGATAATTAGTTAAGGTTGAGAGTTTACTTAAAATCATTAGCTGGGGAGACTGTATACACATATTTAGCATATTTGCAAGAAAGGTAGATTTATTTAAACTGCACTTATCGAAGCGCACTATGATAGGTGGCAAAACCCGGTCATAGTTTATATCTCAAGCTAAGCCGTTAAATGCCCTAATTACAAGCATACTTAGTGGTCTACACAAAGTGACTTCAGATACTTAGTTTGCTTAAACTGCACTTATCGAAGCGCACTATGATAGGAGGCAGAACCTGGTCGCAGTTTATATCTCAAACTAAGGTTCTTGTTCACTAATTGTAACACTCTTAGTCTTGGAAGATTTACTTTAATGGGAAAGTATTCAGCTAATCCCGTAGGATAGCACCTGGTCATAAGTCCACATTGGAGTGAATCAACCAATCTTGAATATTACTGAATTAATCCAGTAACATGGGTATACCCTACTACACCCAACCAACAATCTGAGTTTAGTAGACTCTACTTAATCGACAAGGATTTATCAAATCTATCAATCCTTACTCTAAAAAGGCTCCAAGGATGTGATCAAAAGATCACTCAACATAGGTTTCTACCATAAGGGATGAGCCACATTTTAAGTACTTTAGGTAATTCCTATCACAAGGTATCAAGTTTAATTTCTAAAGTTATGAAGGAGCAACTAGGTTTCTACCTCAATAAGTTACAAAGGTTCTTCCTACCTCAATGTATCATTAGTTAAGGTCTTTAATCATTTCAATGACGAATCCTAAAGAAAGACCCTTAAGATCTCACTTTCTACTTCTTAAGGTTTACTTGTTATACTTAAGTTAAGTGATCAGATCAGATGATTAAAATTCATTTGATCCTTGCCTATACTACAATCATGGGATAAAATCAAAGATCTTATTAGAGTTAGATCATTGCATAAATTATTACAATTTTTATTTCCATCTATGCTAATTGTCTAATATAAGAGAAAATCAAAGATCTAAAGTTTGGATTCAGATGGTTCAATCACCCATATTTAATATTATCCTTAGCACTTCTAATTTGATTATTTAAGATCAATACCAAATCATATGCATTATTGGAATAATGTCAATTGAATTATCTTATAATCAAGTTAATTAATTAAGTGATTAAGGTTTAGATCTTAATTAAGATAAGTTAGGGTTTAACCCCTAACCTTTCTATCATTAAGACCAATGATTAATTTAGAGGTCAATGTCCAATCAATGTATTATTAGTATATTATTGATGTCAAGCTTAGGTTTGGATTAAGTATCATCTACTTAATCAAGTTATCAAGATTCTTATGTTTAAGTGTAGTTTAATATCAATTAAGTGTACTTATAAAGGCTTAGAGTTTTCTAATATACATCATTAAATCATAGGGCATATAAATGACAGATTAGAAAGGGGTGATTAATATTAATCAAATTACAAATCAACCAAGGAGATTATCACTTAATCACAATTCCAAGAGATCTACGTTTCATGCCAATTTGTTGTTAAAATATACTTAATTAATATAAGCAATTTAGATTCTAATACTTAGCATATGGCATAACATACATTTAAGATACCTAGGCTTTGAGAACTTAATGAAAATGGCAAAGTCTCAAATTTAAGTTTCATATATAATTTTATGCAATATTCAATTTTATGCAATGTTTCATATAGAATTTTATGCAATATTCAATTTTAGTATAACTTAGCCCCACTAGGGTCCTAGGGGTCTTAAAATATCAAAATAGTGAAGTTTTGGCCATTTCAGCCAAAACTGGCAGTTCTTACAAAATCTGGGCAGTTTTTGGAATTTCTGGGAATTTTGCAAATTTTGGGCGCTGCAGCGCACTACAGCACATTGGAGCGCACTGTAGCGCTTTCCGCGCGGCAGCGTGCGGTAGCGCCATTGCGCTGCAGCTCGCTACAGGCCGCTGCAATTCGCTGCAATGCGCTATGATGCGCTGTAGCGGTTCGATTTGCAAAATTACTGTTCAATTATTTTGATTTTATGATTTCCGCAAAACTACTGCTGCAGACTGCTACTATGCGCGACCTCGCGCTATAGCGGTTCATTTCGTAAATCTATTGTTCAATTAATTTATTGGCCGTTTTCCCAAGTTTTTATGAAATGCTGCTGTAGACCGCTGCAGCGTGCTACAACGGTCCATTTCGCAATTATACTATTCAATTAGATAATTTACAGATTTTCTAAGTTTTCTTGGCCACTGCAGCCCATGGCAATCCGCTACAGCTCGCGACCGCGCGCTGCAATGGCAGACGGTGATTTCGCCAGGTGCGAAACCCATGAGGGCCATTTTTTGAGCTTAATTACTCTCAATCTAGAGAGTTTCATGATTGGTGCCATAAATTAATGGAAAGGTACTTCCGATACCTTTCCATTGACACCAAAATTGGCTCGAACGGAGCATCCTAGATATACTAAAAATACGGATGAATGATAGGGTATACAAAATAAAGAAAAATAGAGAAGATTTTCATAGAGTTTTTAAGAGCCTTAATGGCTTTCATACATGCATATAGGCATTCCAAGGCTGCATTCTATCATCATAACATCATAAGGAAGACAAGGAGAAGAGCAAGAGGGTACCTTTGACCTTTGGAAAGAGTAGGCGATGAAGACTTCTTTGCTTTCTTTAGGAACTTGGAAGGAGCTTCTTCAAGGTACAACAATGGAGTAGCAAGGGAGAAGAGAGGTGAGAAACTTTCAGCAAGAGGAAGAGAGGAGGCTGAGCTCTCCATTTAAAGGAGAAGGAAAAGGTAGGGAGCCATCATGGGTCTAGGGGAGCTAGAGGTGAGTAGAGCTATCATGAAGGAGCCTTAATGAGGCATGGTCAAGGGGTGAGGGAAAAGATGGCCAGCCAAAATTGCTTGGGGGCTGTCGGTAATAGAAAATTAGGAGGTAGAGAAAATTGCAAATTAGGGCCTCAAAAATTGCTTATATACTTATTTATTTTCCCTAATTATTTAAAAATTATGATTTTTGAAATGTGCTCCGAAAATTCCCAAAAATTCATCCCTAGCTAATTCGGGAGTGAAGAATTCAATGACAAAGTCGGAATTTGATTTTGACAATTATTTAATTTTCCTATTTTTTGACGCATTTAATTATATTAAAATATTCGCGAAAATCCGACGACTTCCAAATGCATCCAAAACATCACCCCTAGCTTATTTGGGGGTGACGATCGCAACGGCGAAGTCGGATTTCAATTTTGAGGTCAAAATAAATACCTCAATTTTCTAATTAATTTAAATATTAAAATAATCCAAAATATTGGATTGAACTCCGAATTGCTCCATACCTTCAGGGTTTGATTCTAATGACTAGATGAACTTGATGGAATGATAATTACGATACGATTAAGCTAAATTCAAGCTGGGTAACAACTTTGGGTTGTTACAATATTAGATAACAACATTTGGATCTCAAATACCAGCTCACTAGTTCTGCAAGATACAAATCCCTATTGGAGATAAAAGATTTGAAGCCAAACTTGTAGTTCTACTGATAACAAATTTTAATGTAATTATGGGCATGAATTGTTTATGTAAACACGATGCCACCATCAACTGCCAAAAGAAAATAATCACCTTAGACAGCAGTAGCCAACCCAAATTATTCGTCGATAACTTTAGTACATGAGCTTCTTTAATCAATGCCATTGAAGCCAAAGCGCTAGTAAATAAGGGCTGTAGTGCTATCCTAGTAACAATACTAGGAGAGAAGAAAGAAAAAATCCCCAGATCCAAAAATTCTAATGTTCGGGAGTTTGCTGATGTCTTCCCTGAAGAACTACCCGATCTTCCACCCACTCGGGAAGTTGAAATCATTATAGATACCATTCCAAGAACCTAACCTATATTCAAGGCCCCTTACCATATGGCGCCCAAGGAACTACAGGAGCTGAATAGGCAGTGCAGGAACTGTTGGAGAAAGGCCTTATCAGACCTAGTTCATCTCCATGGGGAGCACCAATACTATTTGTAATGAAGAAGAATAGATTGATGCGTATGTGTATTGACTATCGTGAACTGAATAAAGTCACAATAAAAAACAAGTACCCGTTGCCTCGTATAGATGACTTGTTCGATCAACTGTTTAGAGCCAATGTGTTTTTAAAGATCGTTTTGCAATTAGGATATCATCTGCTACAAGTTAAGTACTATGATATCGAAAAGACAAGATTTATGACTCTATTTGGACACTACGAGTTCTTAGTAATATCATTTGGGTTAGCAAATGCACCCTCAATATTTATAGGCCTACTGCAGTGCATTCTTAAACCTTACCTCAATAAATACTTTATCATCTTCATCGATGACATTTTGATATATTCCAAGAACGATAAGGAACACGAAGATCACTTAAGAATACTTCTAGAAGAATTGTGTGACCATGAGCTCTATGCTAAATATTCCAAGTGCAAGTTCTAGCTCGATTCAGTAGCATTTCTGAGGCATATTGTAGATGCCCATAAAATTAGAGTCGATCAAAATAAGGTTAGTGCCATTTAGGAATGGGTTCAACCAAAGTCAGTCACTGATATCAGGAGTTTCTTGGGCTTAAGCTAGTTACTATAGAAAGTTTGTGAATGGCTTCTCCTAGATAGCCTCCCCACCGACTAAGTTTACCCAAAAGATAGTGCCATTTGAATGGTCTCTAGCATGCGAAGAAGCATTTCAAGCACTGAAAGATGCACTTTCCTCTGCTCTAGTCTTAGTTCTTCCTAAGGAAGGGTTGAGCTGCCAAGTTTATATCGATACTTTTGATATAGGCTTGGGTGCAGTAGTAATGCAAGCGGAGAAAGTCATTGCTTATGCTTCCCATTAGTTGAAGACTCATGAAATAAACTACCATGTCCACAATCTCAAATTAGCTATTGTAGTGTTTGCCTTAAAGGTTTGGCGTCACTACCTATATGGAGTCCAGTGTTCTATATTCACTGATCATCAGAGCCTCAAATACATATTCACTTAGAGGGAGTTAAACTGCAGGCAGAGGAGGTGGTTAGAGATAATTAGTGATTACAATCCTGATATACAGTATCATCCAAAAAATGCAAATGTTGTAGCTGATGCTCTGAGCTGTCATGCTACCCTCAACTCAATCATTTCTGTAAGCCCGTTAGAAAAAGAGTTCCGCAAAATGAACATCAGGCCTGTACGTGGAGGCATATTAAGTGAAATGATCTCCATGAACAATGTGGAACCAACCTTCCACAATGACATTTCCTTATCCCAAACCAAGGATGAGGACTACTTGAACTTTAAGATCGCAATTAAAAGTGGTTGCCATCCTGAGCTAAATTTTAAGAAGGGTGATATATACTTGAATAATTGCCTCTAGATCCCTAAATCAAAGCACCGTGAGATCCTAGTTGAAGGCCATAATTCTGGGTACCAAGTGCATCCAAGAAGCACAAAGATGTACCAAGATCTGAAATAATTCTTCTGGTGGCCTAGAATGAAGAGAAGCCTTGCTGACTTTGTAGCCAAGTGCCACATGTGCAATTTAGTTAAGGTAGAGCATCAAAAGCCAGGTGGTCTGCTTCATGCTCTTGAGATCCATGAATGGAAATTATTGGATATATCGATGAACTTTGTTATGTAATTACCACTTGCAAAGTGTGGAGCCAACACTATTTGGGTCATAGTTGACCATTTAACAAAATATTCTCACTTCATTCCAATTTGTCAGATAAACTCAGTCAAGAATCTCACCAAGCTTTATATTAAAGAGATAGTCAAGCTGCATGGTATTCCTAAGATAATCGTATCTGATAGAGACAGCTGATTTACTTCTATATTCTGGCAGGCAGTGCATAAGGACCCGGGTACCATCGTATTCATGAGCATAGCCTTTCATCCTCAAACAGATGGCCAAACTGAAATGATAAATCAGGTCCTAAAATATTTGCTTTGTTTATGTATCCTTGACTTCTCTGGCTCATGGGAGGATCATATTCCTTTTGTGGAATTCGCATACAACAATAACTTCCAAGCAAGTATTAAGATGGCACCATATAAAGCTCTGTATAGAAGAAAGTGTTCTACCCCGATAGCCTGGTTAGAAACAGGTGATGTACAACTATATGGTTTTGAATTAGTGGAGGAAACCAATAAGAAAGTAAGGCTCATCTAGCATAGGATTAAAGCATCTCAGAATCGGCAAAGTAAGTATCACGACTCCCATAATTGTCCTCTCAAATTCCAAGAAGGTTATCTAGTGTATATAAATATTATTTCTATGAAAGGAGTCTATTGCTTTGGAGTTGCTAGAAAACTCAGTCCAAGATATGTTGGACCTTTTAAAATCTTGAAAAGGATTGGGTCATCATCATTTAACTTAGAATTGCCCGAAGACTTTGCTGCAGCGCATAGTGTATTTCATGTATCATCTCTTAGAAAGTGCATAAGAGAGCCTCATCTTTTAATCTCAATTTCTCCAGTTGAGATCCAACCAGATCTTTCATTCCTTGAAGAGCTTGTGAGAATTCTGGGTATAGATTAGAAGAAGTTGAGGGGCTGCTGAATTCCAATGGTCAAAGTTCAATAGAAGAACTGCTTGACTGCTGAAGCCACTTGGGAGAAAGAATCTGATATGCAGTCCAAGCCCAAGCTATTTGAGAATTTAAGTACTTCCCTAGTTCCTTATTCTTTCAATTCATTTTCTTAAATTCAACACTATTTTATTTCACTTGAGTGATGTCAAGGGCGACATCATTCTTAAGAATTGAAGCCTATAACAACCCAAGTAATTACCCTAACCAATTATGACTAGTCAAAGTCCTAATTTTGATTATAGTACTATAATTAAGTCAGTAGGAGTTCATCACCAATTCCCAGACCAAATTAGGGGTTAAATGGATCCAAATATGATTTTGGGAAATTCAAAAACCCTGAAAATTGACCTAATTATTTTGACCTCAGATCTAAAATCAGACTTCGCCATTACACTCATTGCCCCAAAATTAGTTAGGGGTGATGTTTTGGTGGCAATCAGGAGTCGTCGAAAATCCGTCAAATATTTTAATAATATTTAAAATCCCTCGGATATTAGGAAAATAAAATACTTGTTGAAACCAAAATCTGACTTTATCATTGCGTTCATCACCCCTCATCTAGCTTGGGGTGAATATTTGAATTTTTCTATATATAATTAATTGTTTAATTTTAAATTAATAAATCAATTAAAATTAAATAAACCAAATTAATATTTATATGTTTATTTAACGATGCCGTTCGATTTCACGCCTACCCTTAAACCTGCTGTACGATCGAACAGTCCACTGCTTGTCTTTCTCGGCATCTCCACGCCCTTCCACGTGGCATCCCTCCATGTGCATCGGTTAACCGGCGCCTACACGGCCTCGCCATCTCTACCTAGGTGACATTAAGGGTCGGACCTTTGCTCCGGACTTGCCATTTGCGCAAATTAGGTTCTTGAGTACTGGTCAATCCCACTGCGAACCTAAGCCATCGATCTTCCAGTACCCGATCTTCCATTCCTCTCATTCAATTGTATCACTTCTTATACGTAAGTCAATTGTATGCATTTTATTAAGGGTTGATCGGCTTTGTTCGGATTCAACTGAACCCGATTGAAGCAATTCGGCATCGGTTGAATAATGGAAACTATTAGGCCATGAAGTTATAAACTAGGGTTTCTCCTTGCCTTTGCTAAGATAATTTTACCAGTTAAGTCTAAATATTTAGTCAGTTTATTGTTGTTTACTATCCAAGGATTCCATAAAATCCAAGAACATGGAATTTTGATGTCTAATAATTAAGTTATGATTAATTCAATATTAGGGTTCAACTATGCAATTTAGGGTTTTATAAAAGAGTCAAAAACCTAACTTTCCATTTGATGTCCAAATTCAGCAAACTTAGTGGCAATAGCTTCCATATAATACACTAAATACTTTAACTAGGAGTGGACCAAAATTGAACTTCAATTGGTCAAGTTATGACCTAATCAAGCTCTAGGGTAATTAGGGTAAATTAAAGTTTCTAATTAACAAAACCTAAATTTTATTTCAATTTACTATTAATTAGGTTTTTCTAATCTAAAAGGTATATTGGATGACCTAATTTGGAGTTCAATTGACTAAGATATGGTCAAATAAATTTCTAGGTTAACTAGGGTAATTAGGGAAGGGTCCTAAAAGTGATTAGTCAAAATATTGACCTAATATTAAAATGATTACTATCAGACTAATCTAGGTATTCTCCTGATTAAAATGAGATCCATATTGGCTAGGTTTTGATCAATAGTTACAAAGTTGTGGATGTTTGAAGTTTTTCAGGGTTTAGGTTTAAGTGAGGAGGTCCTAAACTATCACTATATTAAATAGGTGTCATACAGGAAAATAATACTGTTATATTATTCCTCCCATTTTTTTGAGCAAAATGAGATACATATTTAATATATTTGGATTATTATATTAAAAGATATAAGGGTTTAGAGTTTCTTGATTTAATTAATTCAACTTATGTAAATTGAATTAATTAAACTTTATGCGGCAGAATTAATTAAAAAATCTATTTAATTAAATGATAGGACCCACGACAGATTGGTCAGGATGAGGGGAGTAAGACCCGTGACTGGCAGTAAAAGAGACACGGGTTCCACCTCGGAGGCGTGGCGGCACTGGGTTGGAGGGCTTCAGACCACCAGGCTCCACAAGGGACAAACGGCGGCTGGACAACGGTCGTAGAGATCGCGGGTGGGGCCCACGCGCTCAGCAGAGGAGACAACGGGGCCCACAGGGATTAAATTTCGTGGCTGACTGGATGCGGGTGTAGCGTCCCGCCCCGTCGCCACGCGCAAAATAAACTTAATTAGGTGGCAGAGCGGTGCGCTATTCGGGAAGGAATAACCCTTCTCTCCGAATAGGCTAACTAAAGAAACTAGCCACACTGAAGGCTGGTGTCTCGACCCAAGAAGAGGGTCGAGAGTCAAAACTTAAGATAAGAGTAAGAAACTTATCCTAAGTATTAGACTAATACGCACATTAGATTATAAAGGCAAGTAATGAATCCAATATATGTTCACAAATATCAGCATTTCTAGTATGCTGATCACATTATAATACTAGGTATAATAATAGAATAACAGAGTGCGGAAGCTAAAGCAAAACATTTAGAATACATTCATCACATAACTGAGGTAAACATTCATCTCAGAAAAGAAAAGTAAAAGTGCATTCAGAATATTACAAATTGTTTGTTGAATAATACAAAAGTAAAGTATAGCTAATGAACTAAAATAAAAGTAGAAAAGAGACAAGGCTGAAGGAGGGTCTATTAAGGCTCCATGTACTCCTCATGGGTCACCAGAGATTCCTATTATCCTGGCTCAACCAAATAATCTGGATCTAGCAAATTGCCGGATCCCAAAAGTACCTCGTGTTAGACAAGAAGTCTAACACATTAAAACTAAACTAAACAGTTCTAAAATATCTATAATGTAATAGTAAAGTAATTAAAACTGCTAAAAAATTCTAAAGGCAATTGAATAATTGAAACTATGTAAAACTGAGTAAAGTAAATTGAACTATAAACTGAATGCTGAAAATAACCAAAAACAATGAATAATCTGAAACTAATGTAAAAACATCCAAACTGAGCTATATGTCACTGAATTCATGCATCTGAATATGCCATAATGCTGTATGCTATTGATATGCAACTGAACTATTACTGAACTGTTATGAGTCATATGGTCCAACTTCTATATACATCATATTGGGAAATTTTACCATGATGTATCAACATCCTGAATTTCCCTTGTTGAGGTATGTAACATTCCGTAACTCATAATTCATCATTGATACTCATACATTATGCTCATGCTCATGCCTCTATACTACATTAATTAAATCTAAAAATCCAGAAATGGTTGAAATTAGATTATGACTCAAATGTCTCCATTGTGTAGAATCCTACTAAAAGGATTTTGACTCATAGATTATAATTTCAATAATTAGTTTTACTTAGGATTTTACTTAAAATCATCAGTTGGAAGGATTATATATACACATTGGGTATGTTTCAAAGAAAATTGGATTTAACACTTAGCTTGTTTAAAACTACACTTATCGAAGCGCACTAAGATAGGAGGCAGAACCTGATTGTAGTTTATATCTCAAACTAAGTACAGGCATACCTAGTATTCTAAAGAGGGTAACTTAAACTACTTTGTTTGTTGAAAACTACACTTATTAAAGCGCACTAAGATAGGAGGCAGAACCCAATCACAATTTATATCTCAAACTAAAGATTTAAGACACTAATTATAACACTCTTAAGATTGATTAATTTACTCTAAGTGAGATTGTATCCGCCTAAGTCCACAGGATAGCACAAAGATAAATCTTACTTAGAGTGACTTAACAATTCTTGAATACTGATGGAGTGATCCAGCACTATGGATATACACTACTATACTCAATTAATAATTTGGGTTCAGCCATTTCTATTTAATCACCAAGGATTTATCCAACACAATTAATGCTTACTCTAGTTGGATGAGTCTTACACAAGGCTCCAAGGATATGACCAAGAGGTCGCTCAACATGGGTTACTACCACATGGAAGAATCTCAATCTAATATCTTAGGTGTATTCTACGATAAGGTTTAAGATCAGCTTATAAGGTTAGGGAGGATCATCTATATTCCTACCTTAATATATCACAAGTCTTTCCTACCTCAAGGTGTAACATTCTTTAAAGCTTTTTAAACATTTTAAGACACTCCTAAAGTAAGATCTTTATGATCTCAGTCTTCTACCACATAACTTAAAGATTCAGGGTTTACTTATAAACATGAATAAAAGTGATCAATTTAGATGATTAGATATATCTAATCACACCTTATTTTACAGTTATGGGATGAAATCAAAGATATTATTCAAATTAGGTCATTTTATAAATCATTACAATTTTATTATTCGTCTTATGCTAATAGTCTTATATAAAAAAAAATCAAAGATCTAAAACTTAGATTCAGACAATTCAATCACATAACTTCATTATTGATCTTAGCACTTCTAATTCAATAATTTAAGATCAATACTAGATCAGATGCATTATTGGAATAATGTCAATTTTATTTTCTTACAATCAAGTCATTTGATTTAGTGATTATGGATTCAGATCCTAATTAAATAGGTAAGGGTTTAATACCCTATCCTTATCCAACTAAGACCAATTGTTATTTTATAATCAAATGTCAAATCAGTGTTTTATTATTAGTATATTATTGGTGGCAATTTCAGATTTCAATCAAGTTTAATTCACTTGATCAAGATCTTAAGATTTCTTAAGATTAATTAAGGAGTTATGCTACTTTAATCAAATTGGTTAAATTACATGTTTAAGATTTACCTGATAGGTTCTTTACATTCATACTATTGTTATGAAAACATAATAGTTGAAATTTGCAGAAAATAGAAGGTAATTAGTGCTAATCAAAACCTAATTTAAAACAAATAGATTAACACCTAATTACTAATCTAACCATTGAAAATTCATGAAATTTGGCAATTATATTCTATTTAGTTACATGATCAATCAGAGACTGAGTTTTCTAAATTTAGAAAATTAGAAATCCTAATTTTCAGTAATCATGCATTTACAAGATTAGGGCATAATTAAGAGTACATAAATCAGAAAATTAAATTACCTAGCACTTATATTCTACAAGACATAAGAAATTTAATGGCACATAAATCATGCAATTTGGCTAAGTATTTATGCTAATCAATCATAATTATGTTTTGCAATAGTTAGGCTAATACAGAAAATCCAACCATTAAAAGTGCAATATTATTTTATATTCTAATTTCTTATGATTTTCTGAACAATTTGGCCTATAATATCATAGGGTTTGAACTAGTGGATCAAAAGTTATCACTTTAATTTAATTTGTATTTTTCCAATTAAATTTCTCTATGATTGGATTAATTGAATTTTTTTCCTTAAGAAAAATAAATCCAATTAATCGGATTTATTAAAATGGGTTCGGCCTGATAACCAAACCACACAAGTCGGTCGGGGCCCGAGAGACCTGGGATGGTTGCACTGCGCGGGTCATGGGTCGGCCCAACCCGCACAGTGGCTTCGCCCCTGACCCCTTGTCCAGACGGATGCCCGATTAGAAAAACCTTAGTCAGCTTATTCCCGTGCATCCAGACCATGGCATGACTGACTAAAGGTCGGTACACCTTCACCATAGCCAGACACACCGGCAGAGACTCGAAGCCCCAAGTGAGGTGGTCTTGATCAGCAGAACCTTACTCACCCGAGTGCTCTCGCTATAGAGCTACTATGGGGAGACAATTCTCTCCACAGAGGCCATGAATCACACAGGGCTCGATCCCTACACCTTCAGGGAGGTGAGACAGATTGAAGCCCCCTGGTAAAAGGGTATGAAGTGGGCTAGATTGCTGGGTCCTTACTCAGACCCAACCATTTTTACGAGACTTAGCCCAATCGATCGATTTGATCGATCGAGGCTAGCTTAAAGCACAATTACAATCTCCTTGAGTTTGAAATGATAATATGCATTTAAACAAATCAAAAGGAGAGGAGTTTGAGCCATATTGGCTCAGACCAAGCAACCTGGGGTACCTGGTTTGACAGGGCAGCTTGGATTGGCCAATAGAGAGCAATGCAGGTCATAGCTAGCTTCCTTAGGGATGCTAAGGGTTTTTGAACTCTAGGAGACACCTTCTATCAGTGGTGCACATTCTTGGGATGCCTGGGAAAGCTCAGACAGACTAACAATGGCAGAAGTGGCAGAGAGAAAATTTGAGCTCAATTAGGCAACAAAGGGATCAAGGGAGGAATGTTGTGGATATGAATAGCCTTGGCTGAGGGTTGGGAAGCTTCTAGAGGGTTGGCTTGGGCTGGGGAGGCCTGAGAGATCGGATCATGGCCAAGCTCTCTATTTTCCAAATCGAGCTCGGCCGGGTCATGAGGCCCGATCGAGACTGATATGCTGTTGAGGGAAAATCCTCAATGGCATGCTGAGGTAGAGCGGGTAGTGGGGGACAGGCTAGGCTATCTGAGATTCTCAGGATTCTCTCTATCAGGCGCAAACGAGGCGAAGATGAAGATCCACATTGCGGGTGCACTGTGGACCATCTGACTGATCGACCAGGATTGTAGAATGGTTCTGATGGCCCAGATCCTAACGGCCAAATCCGATCTGATTAGGGTTGTAGGATCCACAGGATGGATCCAACGATGGATCCGCGATCCCACAGAATTAAATTCTAGCCAAAGGATCAAAAGGTGCAACGGTGATATTTACGGGGCTCTGTTGTCATGCGACCCGGGCTCCACGTAAGATTGCCCGTGGTCCGCACAACGGATCACGACCGTTTAATCGAGTATAAGGTATTTTTGTAATTTTAAATTGTTGGAAACCCTATAATAGAATTAGACCATTTTAATTTAAATTGAATTATGGTCTAAATAATCTCAATATTTTACCAAACTTTCACCTCTTGCTAATTTGGGGGTGAGGAATTCAAAATTAAATCATATTTTAATTCTGAGATCAAATATTTTTAGGTCATATTTAGGGCATCTAGACTGATCAAAATGCTAACTAGACTTAGAGAAGTCCAATTGACTTCAAATTTTTAGGGTAAGCTTAACTTAAAATTCTAAATGTGATGAGATCAAAATTTATGTCTGACTAAATTTAGAATTAACAGGGTAACAACCCAATTTGTCATAGTGGGTCTCACAACTAACTGGTCAATGGGACCCATGGGAATTAATAACCCGGCCAGATGACACATGTCATAATCTAGACGTGCAGGTCGGGCCTGGGTCAACTGGGCCTGACCCATGACCCCTCTTTTCCTGAATGGTGTTGCAGAGGTTGACCTAGGGTATGCTTTTTGGTGACCTTCCTGACGGTGGAAGAGCTTGAACCGCAAGCCATCGACTAGAGGATGGAGAGGGCTAGCTGATGCTGGTTGAATTGCAGCCAGAGGTGGATAGATGTGCAGGAGAACGCTAACCCTAGATAGCCAGCTACGGACAAAGGGCAAAATGAAGGGGGTCACTATGCTCCAATGTGGATGCTTGATCAAATTGGCTCAACTGAGTTTGATCCAATCCTATCAATCTAATCCAACCTTAACCTACAATGCAGAATAGCAATACGAATCAAGAAATTTCAAATGTAATGTAAGTATTGAGAGATTGGGGTACTTGCGATCGATGGACTGCGAGAGCTAGGGTTCAAGAGTTTGTTCTGGGTCCAGTTCACATAGAAATGGTGAGCCACACGCGCTTATGAGGGCCTAAGGCCCTCAAGGAGGAGTTTTCGAGTTTGGGATGGCAAAAAGTGGTTGACCGTGGTGGCGGGTAAGCTGCGTGGCGCAAGCAATTTTTGCGAGGGTGACGACATTCGAGCCGTTCGATCGGATGACTCAGATGATCGGTTTGGATTGAGCTGATCGGTCCTTAGCGAATACGGGTCGGATTGCGAATCCAATGCGCTACGGGATCTGCCCTGATAGTGGAAGAAAGGCAGGTCCCACCCGCTAGTTATTTAATAATTTAATATAATACTTTATAAATTTAAATTCTAATTTTAATAATAAATTTTATTTATTTATACAGCTTAAAAAAATTTCCAAATATTCACCCCTAGCTAATTGAAGGGTGAGAAATGCAATGATGAACTCAGATTTTAATTCTGACGAGTATTTAATTTTTCTACTTTCTAGTGTATTTTAAATATATTAAAATATTCGACTAAAATCCGACGACTTTTGATTGCCACCAAAATATCACCCATAGCTAATTTAGGGGCAATGAGCATAATGACGAAGTCCGATTTTATATTTGAGGTCAAAATAATTAGGTCAATTTCTAGGGTTCCTGAAATTTTTAGAATCAGGGTTTGTTGCATTTGACCCCTAATTTGGACCAGAGCTTTAGGGTGAGGTCCTATTGACAATCTAAGTACATTAGAATTAAAGTTAAGATTTGGTTTAGTCTTAATTGATTGGGGTAATAATTTGGATTATTATAGACTCTCCCACTTAAGAACGATGTCTTCCTTGACATCACTTAAGTAGGAAATGCAAAATATGAATGATATTGGCAAAAAAGAAAATGAGTAGGGTTAAGGAAGTTACCAGGATTATCGAAGAGCTTTAGGTACTTGGTTCGCATGTATGACTCTTTCTCCCAAGTGGCTTTAGTAGATAAACTGTTCTTTCACTGAACCTTGTCCATTGAGATTGAGAGGTTTCTTAACTACTTCTGATCCTTATATAGAATCTTTATAGGTTTTTCAATGAATGATAGATCTGGCAGAATTTCAACTTGAGGAATTGAGATTAGATGATGGGGCTCTCTTAAGCACTTTTTGAGTGATGACCCACAAAATATATCATGCACTGCAAAGAAGTCTTTAGGTAGTTCTAACTTATATGTTGAGGATCCAATCCTTGCTAAGATCCTGAAAGGTCCAACATATCTTGAACTGAGATTTTCAGCTACTCCAAAATGATATATTCCTTTCATAGGACTGGCCTTCAGATATAATAGCTCATTCTCTTGGAATTCAAGAGGATGATGATGAGAGTCATGGTACTTACTCTATCAGTTTTGAGCAGTATTAATCCTTTATTGGATGAGCTTGAATTTTTTGTTTGTCTCTTCTACCAATTCAGAACCATATAACTGTACATCTCCTATTTTTGACCAAGCTATTAGAGTTGAGAATTACTTTCTATATAGAGCTTCATATGGGGCCATCTTAATACTTGCTTGAAAGCTATTATTGTATGCGAATTCTACTAAAGGAATGTGATCTTCCCATGAACAAGAGAAATCAAGAACACCTAAACAGATCAAATCCTCCAAAATCTGATTCACTCTTTCAGTTTGGCCATTTGTTTGGGGATGAAAGGCTATACTCAGAGCTAGGGTGGTCCCTAGATACTGATGCACTACCTGCCAGAACTTAGAAGTAAATCAGCTATCTCTGTCAGATATGATTATTTTAAGAATACTGTGCAGCCTAATAATCTCCTTAATATAGAGCTTATATAGTTTCTCTACTGAGTCTGTTTGATGAATAGGAATAAAATGTGCAGACTTTGTCAACCAGTCAACTATAGCCCATATAGTGTCGGCACCAGATCTTGCATGAGGCAATCTCATAATAAAGCCAATGGATATATACAACAATTTCTACTCTATGATCTCTAAAGGATGCAGTAGGCCACCTGGCTTTTAATGCTCTGCCTTAACCAAACTGCATGCATGGCACTTGGCTATAAAATCAGTAACACTCTTTTTTATTCCAAGCCACCATAAGGATTGCTTCAAATCCTGATACATTTTTGTGCTTCCGGGATGCACCTGATATCTGGAGTGGTGACTTTAGACTAAAATCTCTCGATGCATTGACCTTGGAATCCATAGATGGCTATTCAGATATATAGCACCCTTCCGAAAGTCTAGCTCAGGATGCAAACCACTTTCAATTATGACTTTGAAGTTTAAGTAGTCCTCATCCTTTATTTTAGAGATGGATACATCTCTGTGGAATGTTGGCTCTATATTCCTCATAAAAATTATTTAACTTAGTAGGTCTCCATGCACTGGCTAGATGCCTAGCTTGCAAAATTCTTCTACTAATGGGTTATCAAAGATAACAGAATGGAGGGTAGCATGATGACAAAGTGCACCGGCTACCACATTTGCCATCCCTGGATGGTATTAGATATCCAAATCATAGTCGCTTATCAAATTCCAACCATCTCCTCTGATGGCAATTTAGCTCATGCTGATTGAATATATATTTCAAATTTGGTGATTGGTAAAGATAGTTCATTAAATTCCATACAAAAATTTGAGGAATAATAATATGAGATCAAAATTAGGTTGCACCCTAGATCTCATATTGATATTTTAACCCCCATTAGGACCCCTCCAAACCCTAGAAAATTATTGTTGTCCAAATTCAGCCTAGTTAGTGTCATTTTACTCCTTAGGATATAAAGATCACATTAACATGTATAATATATAATTTGGACAACATTTGGATATTTGAGGTATTTAGCTCTTTAAATTAAGCTTGAATGTTAATTTCTTACTTTTCATAAATACTTATTTTAGGATGTGTGAACCTTAGGGCAGCAAACTTATTTCATTTCATTATCTCACATATAGTTTTAAATAGTATGTTTAAATCATACATTTCTATAGATGTGATGATTGGAATTCTTAAATGCTCAATTAAGTTAAATTTCTTCCATTGTATAATTACTTAGGAATGAATTAAATTAAATGAAATGCATGTATCCTTTCAAATTAGATTATTCGAATTATTATTGCTAGTTTTTATATCAATGTGAATTGTGAATTGGAGATGTTTAGGAACTTCTTTAATTAATCATTTTCATATGTAGAATAATTGTATGAGTGAATTGAATAGAGTAAATTGCATAATATCTGCTGAGTTTACTTCTCTATTTCATATATGCTTCACATGAAATTTAGTTTACAAGACTTGAATGATTATCATATTTCATGTAACTAGAAAGTAAGGTTACATGTAGTTATTTTGTTAGAACTTAAATTAAAACTAATATCATATGCTTAAATTAAGTTAATAATAGTTTGTTAATGAATTGTTATTTCATTTATAAAAGAAACAAATAATGTAAATGAAATAATAGTAAATGGAGAAATTATCTAATCACTCTGTCTAACTTCATTTGAAGAATATCATATTCATGATTATGTAATGTAGATTCAATTTCTTATACCGTGCTAGACTTAAATTGGAATAAGTGTTCTATGTATTATATAAATTTAATACTAGCTTTATAATATGAATCCTTCCAATTAATCTTCCAAATGAATGGAAGACTTGCATGTTAATGTCTTATGTGTTTCTTTTGAGCAAATACAATAGAGTTCATGTCAAAATTATAAGAATTGGAATTACATTCTTATGTCTCTACATGTTACTACTTCTCCTTTAGTTGTATGTTAGATTAATTTGAGAATCCTTCAACTCCTTCATGTTATAATTAGCTAATATCAATAGTCTTTAATACTTTTAATTGCTAAGTTAAAGTTCTTTAAAAGAACTCATGATTAGATTAGTGCTCAAACAATCATTAAGATGATTAGCACATATCTCCATAGTCTTTAACCTTCCAAATTAGTTCTCAATTGATTAAATTAGAGAACAATAGCTCCCATTCACGCTTTAAATAAGCTATTAGATTTCTATTTTCCTACAACAGCAAATGAATTATTACTTGTAGGATATAATCTATTTCTTTTATTATATTCAAATGCTCAACATCAATTAATCTTAGATAACTTCATGATTGAATTGATTTGATACTTTTTAGTTTGTATGCTAACTATATGAAGCTAATATAATTTCCTTTAACTTATACTTTCTTTATCTTAGCAAATTATAAATCTTATTCTCCTTTACTAGTTTCATTAAACTATATTCATTAATCTATTTGATTTGATTAGTTTAGGACTAGTATTGGATGAATTTTATTTACTTAAAAATACTACTTTCTAAACCTGTCTTTCCTCTACTATTAATTTTAATTGACATAAAAATCAATATTTATAAGTCAATTGAGAGCTCAATTAGCTCCAATCATTAAGTAGATCATTAAAATTTAGATAACAAAGGGATATCACATAATCTACAATTATTAAAATTTCTTGAATGCTTGCTTAGATTTAAGCCTTTTTCCTTCAACATTCATATAAGATTATTGTGAATAAATAAAAGTTTCGTAAAACTTTAAGGGGAATGCTTTATGGCAAATAGAACAAGAATGATATCACTTATTATAGGACTTCACATTTTAGAGAGGGTAAATGTGAGTGTTCGACCCCCCACTGTATCTAGTTAGACAGACATGCTTAACTTCTCATCCCATTATGTTGAATACTCCTGCAAAATGAGATAGTTTCTTAACATAACTTCAATTAATAATATAAGAGTTCTCTTACAATCTTATTGATTATAAGTTCCCTTCATAACTATTTAGTTATGATTACTTTTTATAATCCTAGGCTATGTTTGTCTTAGACCAAGAGTCTAAGATACTTCTTTACTTTATATGCTTAAGACTTTCTATTTCCAGTATTATGTTTTGCTTATTTACAGTTCATTTAAAATACTGTGTATGTTGCTTAATTTCAATTAAATGCTTTACTGTATTTTTATTTTCTTACTTAGCATAAATTTTATTTTACATGTAATACTTTTATTTCATTTACTTTAAATGCACATAGTAGTTTCTAGCCTTTTAGGTGCCTTTCCCTAACCATTTTTGGATGCAGGCTAGGACTTATATACAAGTGAGTATTCATACTCAGCTTATTTTTACTGTATTTTTTATAGTTATGTCTACTTTATTTCCTTTGTTTGACAGCTTTTATAGCTCTATAGTTTAGTTTAAATTGTAAATTATGCTAGTGATATCCTATTAACTAAAAATATAGTCAATCTTAAAATGTGATTAGACTATTTAGTCTAACTATACTTTTTCTTTAATTAGTTTTGCCTTATCATATTGAAATACCAAAATATGATAGATCAAGAGCTCTTTAATTCATGTAATACAGGTCCTAGCGCATGAAGAGCTACTAAAATGAATGGTTTTCACTTACTTTTAAAGGTTTCTTGCACATTTAGTTTGAGGGAGGGAATGATTATATTCTCTCTTACTTTTTCTTTTAAATGGTTTTGTAGTAATTAAATAAGACTTTAGTTGCTTGAGTTATTTTTACCTATCCATCTTCATATCTATATTGTGCTCCTTATTTGTAACTGCTTGGGTTGAATGAGTGGATGACTTTAATTATTTGTATTGTTTATACTTGCAATATTGTGTTACTTATCTCCTTAATTGCTTATCATTTTAACTTGATAACCACTCATAAAGAGATTTGGCCACTTAGCATTTATATTTGATTAGTTTTCTTCTAATTGAGTATTAGATGCTAAGGTAACATCCTCATATTGGATTAACCTTCTATCCAATTATTGGGGTCATTACAGATTCAACCTGATTGAACCGATCCAACCCTAATATAAAATGCAGAATAACAATACGAATTGAGAAATTTCGAATCTAATGCAAGGATTGGGAGATCGGGGTACCTACAATTGATGGTTTGTGGGAGCTAGGGTTTGAGAGTTCACTCTGGGTTCAGTTCGCACCAAAACGGCGAGCCACACACGCTGATGAGGGCTTAAGGTCCTCAAGGTGGAGTCTGTGAGGTCGGGAAGGCGGAGAGTGGTCGACCGCAGTGGTGGATACGCCACGTGGTGCGAGCGATATACGCGAGGGTGACAACCCCCGAGCCATCCGATTGGGCAGCTCCGATAATCAGCTCGGATTGAGTTGATCAGTTCTAAGCGGATACAAGCTGAATTGCGGATCCAACCCGCTACGGGATCCTAAGCGGATACAGCCAGTTATTTAATAATTTAATAATTTAAAATTTTATTTTATTAATAAATTTTATTTATTTAAATGGCTTCCAAAAATTTTCAAATATTTACCACTAGCTAATTGAAGGGTGAGGAACGTAACGACAAAATTGGATTTTGACTTCGACGAGTATTTAATTTTCTTATTTTTTAGGGTATTTTAAAATATATTAAACTATTCGACTATAATTCGACGACTTCTGATTGCCTTCAAACCATCACTATAGCTAGTTTGGGGGCAATGAGCGTAATGGCAAAGTTTAATTTTTAATTTGAAGTCAAAATAATTAGGTCAATTTGCAGGGTTCCTGAAATTTCCATAATCAGAGTTTGATCCATTTGACCTTTGATTTAGACCATAACTTTAGGGTGAGCTCCTAATGACTTTCTAAGCACATTAGAATCAAAGTTAAGGTTTGGTTTAGTTCTAATTGACTAGGGTAATAACTTAGGTTGTTATACCAGATCCCATAGCCTTTCTGGGCAAGGGCAAAAAATAGAACTGTACTGAGGAGGCAAAAAATTACACATACAGTAAGTTTTTAGTTATTTTAATTTACTTTTGTGTACGCATTCAGAAGTGGCTAAGTAGTCAAGCACATCTGCAAGACTGATTAGGTTCCAGCTTAGCACAACTCTCCTCAATGAGTACGTGTTAAGTAATCCTTATTTCCCCTTATCCTTTGTCTAGTGGATGTAAAATACACAAGGTCAACTAGAAATTGAATCCTATGAAAATATTGTCCTAATTTTTCTATATTTTCATTTCATGTAGCAAGTTTATCTTGTATGACATGTTCAAAAAAATAAGCACAAAGTACTAGGAATGCAAAAGCAACAATAATTCAATAGTAAGCAAGGGACTTTACTACACAAAGGTGATATCATTATTATCTACTTAATCTAGCCTAACTATTCTAAGTTATACAATTTCAAGATCTCCAATTCCTATTATCAAGTATAACTTAGATCCACATCCTTATGAGTTAAAAATAATTAGAACTAATCAGGTCTTAATTTGATTTAATTAATGACACTTATAAGTTAAATAATTAATCAGTACATCCTATTTGATGAATTTAGATGATCTAAGCTAAAATTTGCTCAAGGTCTTCTAAAGCTAGGGATTAGGAATTAAACTCCAAGTTTTGGGGTTTAACCTCATAATCCCAAAGATAATACTTATGGACTAAGGTTTAAGTCTAAATTGTGAACTAATGATTAAGACAAATCCTACTATGCAAAGTCAAGGCTTAATAGTGTGAATCTCCTAATCTTAATCTAAAGTTAAAAGATAAATAATCATAATTAAAATATGAAAATTTAGAAACTAAAAAATAGAGGTTTCATTCATTGATTAACCCATTTACTCAATAAATAAAATCTAACCTGATACATAGCGTTAATCTTAAGAAAAGGATCCTAAAGTGGAATGCAGATCCTAAGGAAGCTCCTACTGGAAGACTTAGTAATTTTAGGAATTGATGATAATTAGCACAATCTATCTTTATTTACTGGTCTAATTTACTTAAGGAAGATAGAAGGTAAGTGAAGAACTAAGTTAGAGAGGTATTAGTTTTACTTAAAATTTTAAAGCCTTAATTGGGGATTTTCTCAATTCAACCTAATTATGAGATTAAGAGCCTAAATGGATTACAAATTAGTTTTATTACTGGTTCTAATGTTTTAATTGATATTCTAGAGATTAAGGACACTTACCCTAAATTGAAGTTTTCTAGGGTTTAGGGGTAAGTGAGGGGTCCTAAAATGTCACTATGTTAAATAGGCATCCTATAAGAAAATTAATACATACATATTATTCCTCTTATTTTTTTGAGCAAAATGAGATATATATTTAATATATTTGAATTAGTGGATTAAAAGATATGAATGATTATAGTTTCTGTGTTTGAATTTAATTATAATTATTAAATTTAAATGCCATTATTTTAATTAAATCCATAGAATTAATTAATCTAAAACAAGCGATGACTTCAAACTGGCGGGCCCCTTGAGCGACATGTGACAACGTATGGTATGCGGAGCAAAGTAGCGCGAGACCCACACGTGCACAGCAGGCGGGTCCTAGTTGTCAGGCCAGCACTGCACAGCGGCCCCCACACCTGCAAATGACAGAATGACACGCAAGCCTGATGAGACCTAGCTGGTGTCAACTGACACATTGTGGGGTCTGTGCCTTAGATAGTGAGAGGAGGTGCGCATCGAGTTGAACCGACCCTATACGGGATAGGGATTGGCTTCCCCAATAGATCCCGCTAGATGCACATAGGGCATGCCATTTTAGGGGCGATCTGACCTTGCCAGAGGCTAGTTTGCACTGGAACTGAAGGGTCTCGAATGGGGCTACCCAATGGTGTTCAAACATACAGTGGGGGTGAACTAGTTAGCTGGCAATGCCTAACCCTAGGTACACCAGGCGAAACGAGAAAGATGAGACAGTAGGGGCTATATATCAAGTACAAAAATTGAGAGATTGAGATTTCTAAGATTTAATCAAATGCTGATATTCTATGATCCAAAGCATGAAATAATATTGCAAAATCAAAATAAGCAAAACACAAAGTCAAAAGAGGATATTCGAGTGTACCTGATTTGGACGGTCAATAAAAGGATAGGGTTCGAAGAGGATGTAGAAGCTTACCCGATCCCAATTCATGCAAACAGTCGGCCTCTTGCGCTGATGAGGACCTAAATGGCCTCATGACGGAGATAGCGAGGTCGGGGGCACAGGGATTGGGAGGTGCGAGCGGCAGTCTCCGACGTGTCGTGGGCAAGGCTCGTGAGAAAAGAGATGGCTTGTGGGCCATCCGATCGGATGACTTGGAGGCTGCTCGGATCGAGCTGATCCAATTACACATCTGACTCGCTAAGGGTGGTGGATATGACCCTATAAGAAAAGGCAGATCTGATCCATTAATCCCTAATGGCGGGTCCCAGCCGCTGGTTTAATAATTAATTATTTAATTTAATAATTTATAATTTTAAATTCTGATTTTATTTATTAATTTCAATTATTTAAATAGCTTCCAAAAATTTTTAAATATTCACCCTTAGCTAATTGGGGGTGAGGAACACAACGACAATGTCAATTTTTGATTTCGACAAGATATTAATTTTCATATTTTCCAGGGTATTTAAATTACAATAAAATATTCGACTAAATTCCTACGACTTTCGATTGCCTCCAAAATATCACCCATTGCTAATTTGGGGGTAATGAGCGTAATGATGAAGTTTGTTTTTTAATTTGAGGTCAAAATCCAAGGTTCTTAGAATTCCCAAAATCAGATTTGATCCATTTGACACCTAATTTGGATCAAAACTTTAGGGTGAAGTCCAAATGACTATCTAAGTGCATTAGAATCAAAGCTAAGGCTTGGTTTAGTCTTAACTGATCGAGGTAACAACTTGGATTATTACAGATATAATTGTGTTACTCATTAAGAATTGATTGAGTTTACATATCTATTTGTTTTAAAATTTATCTTATGCTAAATGTCTTATTTATGAGAAAATCAAAGATCTAAAGGTTAGATTCAGATGATCAATCATATGAATTTACTGTAGATCCTTATACTTCTTGTTTGAAGGCTTAAGATCAATATAAATAGCTATTATATATTTCATGTAGCTCTTTAATTATTCAAATAAAGTATCTTAATTAGAATAATTAATATTTGAACCTTAATTCAGATAAGTTAGAGTTTAACTCCTAACTTGACCAAACAAAGAGTAGTTGTTTAGTTATTAATCAATGACAAAATCAGTGTGTTATTTGTGCATTATTGATGACAAATTCAAGTTTAAATTAAATATTCATTACTTAAGAAATTCTTAAGATTCTTTAGGGTTTAAGGTTAATTAATGTCAAATTAATTATTTAAGGTGTCCAATTCAAGGTTAAGTTCTCTAACATGCATACTACTATTATTGAAGTATAAGAACATTAAATTAAGCAAAACAAAAGTAATTAAGGTTAATTAAACCCTAAATTAGGCCAAAAAGGGTTAGCACTTAATTACAAATCCAACATCCTAAATTAGGCCAAAAAGGATTAGCACTTAATTACAAATCCAACATTTCAAAATTTATGAAACTTGATAATTATAATTTACTTAACCATATGAACAATTAAGGACTTAGTTTACAAGGTTTGGTAAAGTATAACCCATAATTTTCATTAATCATGCATTTCTAGGATTAGGGAATAATTGACAAAATAATAATCAGAAAATTAATTCATCTAGCACATGTATTCTGTAAGGCATAAGAAGCATAATAAAACTTGAGCCATGAAATTTAGCTAAGTATACAAGCTAATCCACCATAATTAAGTTCTAGAGTAATTAGGCAAAATTAATAAATCCAACCATAGAAACCTAAATATTTTTGTATATTATTATTTCTCATGATTTTTTGAACAAAATGGTATATTATTTCATATGGTTTGGATAAGTGGATCAAAAGTTAAATAAATAATTTATTATGCATTTTTCTAATTAATCCATTCAATTTTTCTTAATGAAAATAATTTCTAAATGATTTTATAATTAATAAAATGGGCCTTTGCCCATTTCCAAAATGCGCGAACTGATTGGTTTGGTCAGCCCAAATATAGCTGGACAGGGTGGGTGTAGCTCCTCGCCCCTTAATCCACAAGATTAAACTAAGGGGTGGTGTGTCACTTTGGCAAATTCCTAACTTAATATTAGATTAGGTGTAAACCCTAATCCATTAGTAAGGAAGAGAGGAGCCACTGCATACATGCTATATAATCAATCACTAAGCAAATACAAAATCAGAGTGTGGAAGCAAGATAAAATAAACATACATCCAATTCACCACAATAAATAGGGAAAATACAACATATAACTCAGAATAAATAGTACAGTAAGGAAAAATACAATTAAAGGTACCTATATTATTACAGTATTTTAAATAAGTTTAAATAACATAAATGAAAATCACTCATCCTCATAGAAAGCAATAAGACTAAATAGCTTCAACTACTTCCTGGTGCTCCTCCTCAAGGTAAGGCTCCTCCTCTATCACGAGCTCCTCGAAATGATTCAGCTCTGACATTGTTGGTTTCACAATGCTAGGGCCCCATCCAAAAAGCAAAATCTTATTAGACAATTGTCTAAGTACATTTTAGGCTGAATATTTTCACGAATTATTAATGTCACCATTTTACTTAAGCAAAGACAAAATCCTAACTAGCATTGGAGTTGTAAGCATATAAGGAAAATGATAAGTAAAAAATACAGCATTTATAACTAAATAAGATTTGAGGCAAAAAGGTACACCTCAAAGTAAACTAAGCAAGAATAAGTATATATGTATAATACAATAAGTGAAGGTACTAAAAGATAAGTCTAATCCTAGACATGTTGATGATCATATGACATATGCTGATTTAGAATAGTAAATATAAAAGTGGTACATATAGATAAGCAACAAAATTTAGCATCCTATAAGTATGTACTAGTGAGCAGATAACTAAAGTAAAGCTGACTAAAATAACATGCATCTTTAAAATAGGAAATTGTAAACTGTAACAAAAATAGGTATGTACTACTAACATATCAAAAAATTGGCCAATCGAACCTAGCATAATTCCCAAAGCCTTTCTAGGCTAGGCAGATAGAAATTCCCAAAGCCTTTCTGGTCTAGGGCAGATAGAATAATACAATAGACTGAAGAGGCAATAAATACAAATGCAGTAAGTTTTAGTTATTTTTGATTTTGCTTCTGTGGACATGTCCAAGAGCAACTGAAGAGTTAAGTATGTATGCAAAAATATACAGGTTCCAAGCTTAATACACACTCCTCAATGAGTAATGTTAATCATCCTTAATACTCCTTACCCCTGTTCATTAGGGTAAATTTGCACCAAAACCTACCAGAATATAACTGAACCTAAGGTAACTATTGTCCTAATTATTCTAAATTTTCATTTCATGCACAAAGTTTTCTTACATGACATGTTCAAGGAAGTAAACACAAAATATAAGGAATGTGTAAGCACAAATAATCAAGTAGTAAGCAAGGGAGTCCAATATACATGGTGGCACTGTTGTTATCTATTAAACTATTCTAACTATTCTAAGTTATACAAGTTCAGGATCTCCAACTCCTACTATCGAGTGTAACATAGATGAATGGCTTTTAGTAATGTACTTTACTTGTTTAAAGTTCCTTTATATTGTAGTGAATGTTATTATAATTTCATTTAAATACTTCACTGTTTACTTTTCCTATTTAGCATAATTTTATTGAGCATATACATGTTTTATTTTATTTACTTTTATATGCACATAGTAGTATTTTTCTAGCCTATCTAGAATGCTTTTACCCTTATCTTACTTGTCAAATAATGTGAGTACTGTTACTCATTTTACTTTTTCCTTACTTTTCCTTACTTTTTTTTCCACATTTGTATGCTTTCATTTTTGTACCCTAATTTGTGCTTATATTATAAATAGTTGTGATATCCAAAATAAATAATATAATGTTTAGCCTAATCTTAAATTATACTTAGACTATTTAGTCTAACCATATTTTCTCTTTCTTAGCTTTGCCCTATCACATTTAAATGCCAAAATGTGATAGATTAGATGCACTTGAAGGCTAGTGGAGCTGGACCAAGTGCTTAAAGAAATATAAGCAAAAATTCTTGCTTTTTATTAAAAGTGAGAGAGAGATTTTTGTTTATTTACTTTCTAATGTTTATTTATGGCTTGTAATAATTAAAGTCTTTTACTTTGTATTTACTATGCTTGTGCTGTAATTTAAACTCCTTAATTAAATGCTTGGTTAATAATAAATGGATATATATAGATGAATAAATACTTAAATAAAAAATTATTTGCATACTTAATTGGAAATTTAGTTGTCATTTTCTCATTTTCTTATAAATGTAAATGATGTAGGATGTGTGTACCTTAGAATAGAAAATTGTTTCATATGTTTTTCTCACTTCAAATTTTATTAGAACTAGAAATAAGTATTCCCATATAATAGATTGACTTTATATTAGAATTGTAAATAAGCAATCCCATGTAATGGATTGACTTTATATTAGAATTGGAAATAAGCAATCTCATGTAATGGATTGACTTTATATTAGAATTAATAAGTTATTATACTTTTAATTAATCTTCCATTAGGATGAAAGACTTGTATGTTGAAATTATAGGTGTATATTTGACCAAATACAGTAGAGGTCATGCTGAAATTCTTAAGATATAATTAACTTATGCTTATATTATATATTGTACACTCATATCTCATATGCTAATCATTAGAATTTTCACATCTAAATTTGCACGTATTTATATCATATGTTCTTTGTAAATTCATGTTTTCATATCTATTTTATGTAATTTTTTCACAACATCCCTTCCATCTTAACTTAAGAGCCTCTTTTGAATCTTTGGTCAAATGCAGTATCTAATAATTTGGATTAGCTTTCTTCTAATCTAGTATTAGATATTGTGGTGACGTATCAATGTTGAGTTTAGTGATTACTCAATATCACAGTTAGTATTAGAGCCAAGTTGAGAACTTTAAGTTAAGATAAAGATATCCATTCATCCAAAAGCAAACAATACTGTATAGTAAAGACAATTAAATGACATCTTAGGTTAGTAAATGCCTTATCTTATTTATAACAAACTTAACTAAAATCGTAAGAACATTTAGATATTAATCTTCAAGTAGATCTAGACTTTTAATCTAAAATGTTCCTTAAGCATTTTCTAAATTTTACTCTAGAGTTTCCTAGTATTAAGGAATACCCTTTCTATTTCATAATTTGTAAGTTGTCTTTCTTTCTCTTTAAATTTTGAATTAATAATTCCAATCATCTCTATTGAAGAGGTATCAGTCTCTAATTCTCCTTCATCCTTAGCAAAGATCAAAACCTTGTTAGCTATGATGAAGACCTTGTGGGAGATGCTAAAAATCTTAGGTGAATTGCAGGATCAAGCAGCTCCTAGAGCAATTAATCTACCTAATTCTCAAATCTTTCATGCCAATCCTAAAGCAGCATCAAGTTTAGCTGTGGATGGATTCCTTCATATTTTCTTCAACACAATCCTCCAACCTTTCTTGGGTCTGCTTCTTCCATTGAAGAAACAATTTGGGTGATCTTAAATTGAGAAAGACCTTTCATATATTAAGTGCCATAGCAGCTAATCTATCTGCTTAACCACTCACTTGTTCATCAAAGATGTCAAGTATTGGTGGAACAGTAGGCTGAATTCTTTAGTGCTGAAGCAGTGTTGAGGAGATTTCTTGGGTTGAATTCGAATCAATCTTTAAAGAAGAGTTCATTCATCCTTCTGTTCAATTACTACTAAATGTTGAGTAGATCTAATCGACCCAAGGTGTTAAGTGAGTCTTAATCAATGAAATTTAAGTGAGGATGCAACCAAGTTTTTCTCCTAAATTGGTGAGGACTGAAGAAGCTAGATTTAGTTGTTTCCTTGAAGGTTTAGGAGACTCAATTTAAGAACATCTTGTATACTGCCACTATATCAATTTCTCAAAAATATTAGAAGGTACAAGATTGATAGAATACCATTAAGGGAAGTAGAGGCTTAGGAAGAAACCTTATCTTCCTTAGTAGATTATAAAGTAGCCCAAGAGGATATAATCCAATCACCTCAAACTTTCCTAATAACTTAGCCATCGCAGCATCAGGCGAAGATTAATCATCATCCTTTAGTCTGAAATCCATTTCGTATTAGATTGATATCTTCAGCTCTTGCAATCATGCCTTCTCTTGTGGCAAAATCATTTCCATTTTCCAAGGAGTGATCTGAATGGAAGTGCAGTCAATCTTCTTGCTGCTCTGTCAAGGGTGCATGCTCTTATTTCTATTGTCACCAATGAAGGTAGGAGGCTGCATTAGGCTTGATTTCAGTTTTAAATTCTTAAGTTTTCAGTCATTCCTATCTTAACTTTTTGCAATCTCATTCTTCATTGTGGAGCATTAGTATTTAAGTTAACTTCCTAAATAGGAATTTGATTATTACCATGTTTAGGTGCTGGTTTGATAAAAATCTTGTTTATTATTATTCTCTTAGATAGAATGACAAGGATAGTGCCATAGCATCTGAATAGATCTTAATAAGAAGTAAGATGAGTTAGCTTAATTCTCTACTTAGATAGAATTGTAGGAAGATGTCATAGTATCTAAGTAGATCATATTAGTAATAAGATAACTAGTTTGTTATGTTCCTATTTAAGTTGATAATTAGGACTTTAGTTTTAAAGTGATTAGAAATCCTAACCTTTTTGTGTTTAGCATTGTAAGTTAAGAGACTTGAACACCATATTTGGGGTTTAACCTCTTGACTCTCAATCTTAATAGATTATATCAAGGTTTGGTCCTAGTGTAAAGAAGATGATTGATTTAAACCACTTAACTTCATTAGGCAACATTGCTTTATTGAAGTTAGAACTTGATGAGTTCTAATGCTTTGACTTTTATAGGACCATTCAACTAAGTTTACACTGATAATAGGATCTTGTGGATCCTGACTTTTCATATTCCCGGTACAGTTTAGAATGATAGTTTCACCAATAATAGGAAAGTGAATGATAAGTATAGAATATGTAATTTTGGCTGCAGATGAGTTTATATAAACTACATTTTTGTTTGTTCCTTTAATATTATTGGGTGGCAGTAGGCTATATTAGTTTTTGTGGAAGTTCTTCTGGCAGCCGAGTGCTAAAAGTAATATTGCTATCTTTATCTCTAAGTGCCTATCCTATTATTGGTAAAGGTTGAGCACCGGAAGCCTAGTAGACTTCTGAAGCTATTAGAAATCTCTGAATGGAAGTAGTTTAACATCTCCATGGTTATTTTAAGCTTGCCAAAGTGTAAACTAAGGAGGTGTTGTGATTTAGGTGCTTGTCAATAGACTCACCAAGTTATCTCTTTTCTTTCCAAAATTTCAATCGAACTCTGTAGAAAGTTTAGTCAAACTCCATTCTTTTGTGATCATTTATCTACTCAAGACACCGAATTATAATCTTTAAGAAAAAGACGACATTCTTACATCTAGATTTTGATCAACTGCTCAATAAGACCCGGGGACTATCTTAGATATGAGTACTACGATACATCCCCAGACTGATGATCAAGCTAAATGAGTAAATCAAATTCTGAAAGTTCTCTTGCATCTTTGTGTTCTAGATATCAGTGGATCTTGGGAAGACAGCCTCACCTTAGTCAAGTTTAATTGCAATTTTAGGTATCAGTTCAGCATCAGTAAGGTTCCTTATGTATCTCTTTTTGAATTTCTGTGTTAGTTGAACAGACAGACAGAAAATTCCTTCTAATCAAGCGTAGTTTTGTTGGCAACACATGAAGGATCAAAAACTTATCATGGTACTTGCCGCAAACTCTTAGAGCTTCTAATTAGGTAGTTTTAGTTCTTTCAATTTCTTTGTCGTTTCATTATATTTCCTTAGTAAAATTCTTTTCAATTTCTTGTTTTTGTTTATTGTGTGTCATGGGCAACACTCTTTTTAAGGAGGGGAGTCTGTAACAACAATAATGTTGTTACCCGTCAATTAGTGACATAATTGACTTTAATCTTTTCCCATTAGCTTTATAATAGTATTCAATTTTCGTGCAAATTGAAGATCATTTGTAAATTTTCAGCATTTCTTAGTATTCTGATAATTCTGAGAATACCTAACTTATTTAGACCTCAAAATTGAAATTGGAGTTGGCCATTGGACTCAGCAGCTCCAATTTAGCTAAGAGTGATGTTCTGGGAATTTTTGTAAGTCATTAAATTTCTCAGATATTTTATTGTATTACGAACGCTCAGAAAATTTTGTCGAAATCAAGATTCCAATTCAAGCAAAATAAAAATTAAATAAAAATATCCTCTTATAATGCCTATTGAGCAGATCCTACTACGAAAGTTTGAGCACATTTGGGATCACGGATTATCCTAAATAAATTTGTGAAGTTTAAACTTCAAAGGCTATTAATATGGAAAATATAAATCAAAATTTGGAAATTTTTGTATATTTAAGTTATGCATCAATAAGGGATGTTATGTTTTAAGTTTCGTAATTTTTAAGCTCCCGATTTATTGTATTTAATTTTCAGAGTTTTTTACTTAAAAATTAATATAAAATAATTTACTTATCAAAATTAAATAATTTTTAGATGCGTACGATTGTCTCGTCGAGATGCTCGTTTTGATACCAAGTTCTTAATTTTTGGAGTTCATTTGGTCATTCAATCGAGCTTAGAAATTTTGAATGGTTTTTAGCCACTTGATCTTAATCGAGTGGCTCTTAGCAATCTGTTTTGGTAATATTCAAAACCCCCCATCTAAACCTAATTTATGCTTCTCTTTTCCTTCTTAGCCGAAATCCATTTCCTTATCATTCCTAATTTGGAGTGCTCGATTCTCCATCTCCATCTAGCCGAGCGTCTCCATGTTGCCGAGCATCTCCATCTAGCTGAGTGCCTCCATCTAGCCGAGCGTCTCCATCTAGCCGAGCGCCTCCATCTAGTTGAGCGCCTCCTCTAGCTGAGCACCTCCTCATGCAGCAAGCTGAGCTCCCTCCTTCCATGGTTGATCAACCTCCATCCACTAGGCCGAGCCTCAAGAAGCTTAAAGGAGCGCTCGAGCAGTTGCAGCTCCATCTCCATTCGCAAACCCTAGCTTTGTTTTGGTGCGACCTCTAGGAACAAGGTACTAATTCCTCTATATACCTTCATTTAACTTTCATCTAATGAGTAGTGCATTGTTTCCAAGGGTCGATTCATCTTGTATGATCTATCTGAGCTCTGATTTTTGTCTTATCTTCGATGCCATCGTAACTTTGTGCCCTGTGGATCAAACGACGAGGAATAAATTAGCATGAGTTCAGTTTGTAGCATGTTCTACTTTGAGATTATGATTAAATATGAAGTATATTTAAACCATAATAAAAAAAAGATGGATGATATAGGTAAGAGAAAGTACATACATAGAAGAATCCATGAAAATTGTATTCATTGTCAGCAGTGGAGTCTACTTCACTATGTAATAACACGAATAAAAATGGCAGAGAATTGGCTTTAATTGTTATTAGAAATTATAATGAGTTTTCCTATAGTGAATGTTGATTGCATGAGTTTTTGAAATGTTAGATGCTCCAAAAATCCCCTAATCATCGTAGAGGAGTTAAATACAATGAATTATCTATATATTTTGATGTCGATCGGAGTTAGCCTTACTTAACTTAAGGTTTGTGTCATTATTTTGATCTTACTATATACCCCTTAGGCTATCAAATTTAGCAAACTAAGCCTTTCATCATAATTCTAATTAAAAATTCATGATGAACAAAATTTATTAATACTTTTCTTGATTGAAATCGATGGTATTTTTAAAATACCAATTTTGTCATTATTTTTCTATTAAGGTTTAGAAGCAACCGATGATTCCTATTAAATAGTCAAATAGCAATGAAAACATAGACTCATGTTATATGAATTCATGTTATTATATCTTGCATAGAACAGTTCTGACTACGCATATTAACCATGCCATTCTTGCGGCATTTTAAAGCTTTAGGGATTCTTCTTTTTGTTACTTTTCTTTGAAAAGAATGATGGAGTTAAATGTAGTGGGGCTGAGATTGAAACTCATTTATGAGTCCATGTCTTTAAGCACACAGTTGCAACTTCTATAAATTTATGGGCTATCATTGGCCCGTATTCACTCATGATTTTCATTGAGCATGCAATTATTATGAGTTAATTGGGCTTACATAGAGTAAAAAGGAAATTTAATAAATCTATTGCAATTGTTTTGCAATTAAAGTTTACCTTAACTTATAAGTTCATTTATCAATTCTATTTATATAATGATCTCCTTAATAAACTCTTATGCTTGTAATTAACCTATATCACTATAATTCTTAAAAGAAAAATACATACATTAGTGAAATTCTATTCAAAAGGTATTATTGAATATTAAAATATTTGGTCAACATTCTGAGTAAATTTTCATATTTAAATCAAATTTATTTTTGATCTAAGTCAGATTCCGCTTGCTAATTATATACCAAATATGTCAACAATTTCTATGCAATTAACATATATAGTTTTTCTTTCAAATTTCCTTGGAACTAGATTATGTTATTGATCATCTTATGTCAATCTTCTTCATTCATTCATTCAACTTTTAAGATTTGCTAAAGCTTAATAATTTAAAATTATTAAATCTTCAAAGCCTTGTTTTCTAATCAAACAAAGTTCAATTTGGACACTCTAATAGTCCATTTCATTCACAAGAATGTGAGGAGCATTAATATGAAGTCAAATTTAGGTTTTAAATCCTAATTTTATTAATGAATTTTTAACCCTAATTAGGAGTTCTGAAAACCCTAAAATCCCAACATTGTTCGATTTTGAATTACTTAGTGTCATTTTTCTCCTTATACAATAAGGATTTCATATTTATAAATTTTATTCCATTTGGACAACAATTTGTGATTTTAGGTTTTCGCTCCTTAATTAATATTACTTAAATAATTTCATTATTTCTTAATTTCATGCTATAAGTGTTTAAAGCTTTAGGATATCAAACTTGCTTCACCATTTTCCACCCATGTCAATTTTCCATGATAATATTATTTTGAGCTTAGTTCTCATAATTTCTTTATACGAATCTTTAGCAAATTGATTGATTCATCTTTCAACCTTAGGATATAGCCTATAAGATTAATTACACCTTAACTTATAAGTGATGCTTTAGAACTAGATGTTATACCCATTAAGTGTGTTTAACCTTAATGATTATTTAGCTTATGTTATGATCTTCTTGGTCATAATCCTAAGTATTTAGGCTAGAGCTTAGTTTACTCCTCCCTAGTTCTTAAGTCCTTTAAAGACTTATGTTAGGAGTTCTAAATTCATTAGAATAGCTTAGGAATCCTATTGATTTTCCTTAACCATCAACTTATAGAAAACATAGTTTTATTTTCAAATCCTTTTTTCCTTTTTGCTTTAAGCCTTTCCTATTCTTTAACCTAGCTAAATTAATTTTTGACTTGATTAGATCTTTCTAATTTAACCTAGTTAGATGAGTTTAGTGTGTAGAACCTTAACTCATAGCTTCCTCATTGTAGTGTTTACTTAACTCTACCTTTTCCTAACTAATTTCATAAACTTTGATTTAGTTAACCTATTTCAATCTTTTGATTTAGGATTATATTAGAATTAGTTCCTTTTAGTATAGTTATATTTATAAATTATTTTGTCTTCTCATAGAATAAAATAAATCTATTATTTTCAAAACCCCAATTACTACTATTACTTACAATTAATTTGAGATCAATATCTCAAAGTTAATTGGGAGCTCAATTAGCTCCAATCATTAAGTAGATCATTAAAATTAGATAACTTTGGATATCACTTAGTTGAAAATATTTAATTTTCCATGAATGCTTGCTTAGCTTTGAGCCTTATTCATTTGAATCATTCATATAAGATATTGTGCATGAATAAAACTTTCACATTTAAGACTATAGGGGTTGTTAATTGATGTAGCTAAGGGCAGGCTAAATTGGAGAAACAAGGAGACCTCATATTCTCAGAGGGTGAATATGAGTGTATGTTATATTTGAAACCTCGCTATCCTTTACCGGTTAGGCAAACGTGCTTAACTCCTCGTTTCATTCTGTAAGTCCCTGCAGAATGAGTATTTTTCATAAAAATAACTTCAATTAAATAATATATGAGATCCTCTACAATCTTATTGATTGTGAAGACTCATCATAGCTTTTTACATAGTCCTAAGTTATGTGTATCTTAGACCAAGAGTCTAAGATCTTCTTTCAATTACTATGCTTTGCACTTTCCATGTTAGTACTGTACTTTACTTATTTACAGTTCCTTTATATTACGGTGAATATTGTTATAATTTCATTTAAATGCTTCACTGTTTACTTTTTCTACTTACATAATTCCATTGAACATATATATATTTCATTTTATTTACTTTCATATGTACACTGTTGTATTTTTTAAGCCTCTTTAGGATGCTTTTACCCTTATTTTAATTGCAGGCTAGTTTGTCAAATAATGTGAGTATTCTTACTCATTTTACCTTTTCCTTAATTTTCATTACTTTTCTTTACTTTCTTTTCCACATTTGTATGCTTTCATTTTTGCACCCTTACTTGCGCTTATATTGTGCCTAGTTGTGATATCCAAAATAAATAATAAAATGTTTAGCCTAATCTTAAATCGTATTTAAACTATTTAGTTTAACTATATATATATTTTTTTGGCTTTGCCCTACCACATTTAAATGCCAAAATGTGATAGATTAGGTGCACTTGTAGGCTAGTGGAGCTGGACCAAGCGCTTAAGGAAATATAATTGCTTCCACTTATTTTGTTAAAATTGTTGCTTTATATTAAAAGTGAATGAGAGATTTTTGTTTATTTACTTTCTAATGTTTATTTATGACTTGTAATAATTAAAGTCTTTTACTTTGTATTTACTATGCTTGTGTTATAATTTAAACTCCTTACTTAAATGCTTGGTTAGAGATGAATGGATATATATAGATGAATGGATACTTAAATAAATATTTATTTGCATACTTAACTAGAAATTTAGTTATCATTTTCTCATTTTCTTATAAATGTAAATGATGTAGGATGTGTGTACCTTAGAATAGAAAATTGCTTCATATGTTTTTCTCACTTCAAATTATATTAGAACTGGAAATAAGTAATCCCATGTAACGGACTGACTTTAAATTAGAATTGGAAATAAGCAATCCCATGTAATGGATTGACTTTATATTAGAATTAAAAATAAGCAATCCCATGTAATGGATTGACTTTATATTAGAATTGGAAAGTTGCTATACTATTAATTAATCTTCCATTGGAATGAAAGACTTGTATGTTGAAATTGCAGGTGTACATTTGACCAAATATAGTAGAGGTCATGTCAAAATTCTTAAGATTTAATTGACTTTTGCTTATATTGCAAATTGTATACTCATATCTCATATGCTAATCATTAGAATTTTCACATCTAAATTTGCAAGTATTTAAATCATATGTTCTTTTTAAATTCATGTTTTCATATCTATTTCATGTAATGTTTTCAAAAAATCCCTTCCATCTTAACTTAAGACCCTCTTCTGAATCCTTTGTCAAACACAGTATCTAATGATTTGGATTATCTTTCTTCTAATCTAGTATTAGATATTGTGGTGATGTATCAATATTGAGTTTAGTGATTACTCAATATTAGGGTCATCACATGGAGCCATCTTGATGCTCACCTAGAAGCTGCTATTAAAAGCAAATTCTACCAAAGGGATGTGATCTTCCCAAGAATTTGAGAAATCTAACATGAAAAGATGAAGCAGATCTTCTAGAGCCTGATTAACTCTTTCTGCTTGATCGTTTGTTTGCGAGTGAAAATCAGTGCTCATTTCTTATGTGGTACCTAAATCCTGATGCACAACTTGCCAAAATTTGGAAGTAAAATGACTGTCTCTATCAGATACTATTATCTTAGGAATACCTGCAATATGACTATCTCTTTGATATACAGCTTTGCTAGTTTCTCAATGGAGTCCATTAGATGGATTGGAATGTAATGCACTGATGATTTAGTGGGACAGCCTATGATAACCCAAACTGCACTGGCACCAGATCTTGCACGAGGCAAACCCATGACAGCATCCATAGATATGTCTGACCACTTCTATTCTAGACTTTCTAATGGATGCAGCAAACCACTTGGTTTTTGATATTTTGCCTTGACTAGATAGCACACGCGTGGCATTTAGCAACAAAATATGCTATACTTTTCCTTATTCCTGGCCACCAAAATGATTATTTCAGGTCTTGATACATTTTGGAATTCCCTAGGTGCACTTGATACCCTGAGTTGTGGCTTTCAATTAACACTTCATGATGCATGAACTTAGGAATCCATAAACAATCCCCTTGATAAATAGCACCTTTATGAAAATGAAGATAAGTACAGTGACTACTCTCGATTGCTTGTTTAAAATTCAAATACTCTTCATCTCTGGTCTAGGAAATTAATACATCTCTATGGAAAGTGGGCTCCACATTACTCATTGAGATCATTTCACTCTAAAAGTCATTGTGCACTAATTTGATATTCATTTTACAAAACTCTTCTTCTAGTCAGTTTTCAGATAAGGGCATGAAGGCTTAGAGCGTCAGCCACAACATTTGCCTTCCTGGGATAGTAGAGTCTCTTGCTTACTATTGAATTATTATTGCTTTTGTATCCCTTGTACTTTGTGCCTTTACCTTGAACATATCACATAAGAACATTGATGCACAAAATGTAAAATTAGAATAATTAGGATAACATTTGCATATGGTTCAGTTACCTTGCGCATTTTACCCTACTGGACAAGGTTAAGGAGAAATAAGGATTAATTAACATTACTCATTGAGGAGTGTTGTGTTAAGTTGGAACCCAAATAGTCTTGCAGATGTGCTTGACTCCTCGGCTACTTCTGGATATATCCATAGAAGTAAATTAAATAACTAAAATTTAATGCATTTGTGATTACTACCTCTTTAGTTCAATTTATGTTCTGTTATTCTGGCCTAGCCTCAGATGACGCTAGGAATATTTTATTGCCTTGACCTCCTTGTTGACGCAAGGAATTCTTTTGCTATCAGTAGGTTATATTAGCCCTCTTCTGATATGGCAGTCATTACATACCTGTTTACTATTTACTATTTACTATTTACCATTTATTGTTATACTTTACTTCAGTCAACTTTACTTAATTTGCTTATTTACCTATAGGATGCTAAATTTCTTAGTGTTTACTTATACTTATCATAGATTGATTACTTATTCTTAGACCTGCATATTTCACATGATCATCGGCATGTTTAGATGAGTCTTTTCTTCAAAGTACTTCTCTTACTTTATTTATACTTATATGCCTAACCTTATTACAGCTTTAGTGTTGAGGTATGTTCTTTTATCTCACAGATTGCTTAGTTATAAATACCTTTATTTAGAGCTTATTCCTTCCTTTGTATGTTTATTGCACCTTTACGCTTTGCTTGTCTTTATAGTCTAAGTAAAATGGTGATATCATAAAACTCATAAAATATTAACGACCTAAAATGTTCTTAGACAATATGTCTAACAAGATTTTTCTACTCTTTGGCTGGGGCCCTATCCTTGTGAAACCGATAATGGTAGATTCCAAGTTATTCGAGGTAGTTAGGCCTTCTGAAGGTCAGATTCAAGAGGAGGAGTGTGCTGCTGCTGGAGACCCTTAGCTTAGCTTCTCTTTTATTTTTGTGAGGATGAGAGCTTTATCATTTTCATTAAGACTTATTTAATATTTATAATAATTCAGATATTTATATATGTTCTTTTACTGTACTATTTTATTTTGAGGTGCATGTTTACTTCTTATTTGTATTGTGGTAGATTGGATGTAGCATATTTTATTATCTTGCTTCCACACTCTGATGAATGTATATACTTAGTGAATTATTTTGCTGCATTATCCAGGGCACATCCTTTCCTTATTAGTGGATTCAAGAATTACACCTTAATCTAATGATAAGTGAGGGATTTGCCAGCATGACGCACCGATCCTTAGCCTTGATTTTTGGCGGTTAAGGGGCGAGGCGCCACAATATCAAAGCATGCTGTTCTAAGGAGGGATTTGTATGTTTTTCTTCTTTATTATGCAATAAATTTTGGATTCATCGTCAATCACTCGGTGTCGACGGCATGACCTGAGGATGGAGAATTTTGCAATTTGGGTTAACCCTGGTTGCCCGTTCATGTCTGGCCGATCCGTGACCCGCTGTAACATCCCAAGTTGTTACCCAAGCCAATTAGGACTAACCCAAGTCTTAATTTTTAATCTTAAGTGTTAATTAATTTATTAAGAGTTCACCACCAAGACATAGTCCAAATCAGGAGTCAAATGGATCAAATACTGATTTTTGGGAATCTCAGGAAACTTGGAAATTAACCTAATTATATTAACCTCAAATTGAAAATCAGACTTCGCGATTTCACTCATTGCCCCCAAATTAGCTAGGGGTGATGTTTTGGTGTCAATCAAAAGTCGACAACCTGGGATGTTAAATCAGATTTTCTATTATTTAATAATATTTAAATACCCTGAAAAATGAGAAAATTAAATACTTGTCGAATCAAAAATTTGACTTCACCGTTGTATTTCTCACCCCTCAATTAGGTAAGGGTGAACTTTTGGATATTTTCTGAGTCCATTTAAATATTTAATTTTAATTAAGAAAGGTATTAATTAAATAATCAATTAAATTATTATTTAAACCCTTATCAGATCGGATCCCCGCTGCCTACCAGATCTGACCCATTATCCTATTTAGATTCGCATCCGTAGACCCGCCTCGTTTGATCCATCCGATCGGATCTGTATCAGACGGCCCCAATTGAGTCCTCCATCATCTTCTCTGTCCTTGTCCATGCGGTAGCCACCGCTCGCACCGCTAAACCGCAGCCTCCCCCACCTCACATACTCTGCCAGGGAAGCATTAAGGACCGTGTACGCATAGGATAGATCATTTGTGCATTTTGAATCAAAGCTCGCAGTGACCGAACCCTGTCTTCCCTATTGTATGCTTTAGATTAATCATCAATCGGGGCTGATCGGTCTTGATCGAACACTATCGAGAGAATTCAGTAAAGGATCCACCGTATAAACCATTACTCTCTCTTCGGCCTGTCTCTAATCAGCTAGGGGCCCTAGCCCTAGCCAGCAATCCCGACCTCCCTTGCTGCCGGTTTGACCGCCATCAGGTAGCTCTTGTCGAGACCTACCCTCGGCCGTGTGGGCCAGCCCTTAACGCCACCGGGACGGCCACACAAATTCGTGCCCTAGCACCGTCGGCTCGGGAACGAAGGTGCGATCCTTCGGGTCGGGCAGGATTGACCCGAGCCCGACCCATTCTCATGCGGGTCACGGGTGTGATGCATAGGGCCTGCCTTTGGTGCGGTCTCTTCCGTCGCAGCATGTGGGACCCCGCTCCACAAACAGCGCATTGTCGCGTCCCAGCTTTGGGGCCCCACTCCCTTAGCTCGCGGGTCCTACGCATGATGCGTATCCCTGTGGGACCCGCTGTCTCCGCACCATCTGGCATGTGGGACCCGTAACCTTGTTTGACCCAACCAGTGCCAGTCGCATGTCATCCCGGGGGTCCCGCCGTTATTATTAATTAATTTAAATATTCTGTTATATATCATTTAAATTAAATATGTTTTATTAAATTAAACAGTAAAGTCATTTAATTTAAGTTGCATGTATTAATTTAATTTAATTCAAAAACTTCATCTACTCATAACTTTTAATCCATAAGTCTGAATATAGCAAATATATATCTCATTTTGTACAAACAAATGAGAGGAATTTAATGGCAGTGTAAATTTTCTAATAGGAAAAATATTTCACGTAGTGATATTTTAGGTCATCCATTCACTTGTACCAAAACTCTAAACCCTCATAACTTTGTACCTACTAACCCAAACTAATCAATATGGGTCTTAAAGTAATCAAAAGAACCTCAGGAACCCTTAGATAGTATTAGTTTTAACATTTGATTATTATGGTGGCTAATCACTTATGGACCCTCACTAATGACCCCTAAAACCCTAGATCTTGATTAGGCCATATCTTAGTTATCTGGACTCCAAATCAAGAAATTCAAAGTGTTATCTAGCTTAGAATTTTAGTGCCAATAGTAAACGGAAATAAATTTAAGATTTGAACCATAGAAACTATAAGTTGACTAAAGTACCTCTAACCATAGTTAGAATATAAGCTCTGTTGCTCAGCATATGTGAAAGTAGGAAGATGATTCATTGAGAGCTCATGGGCTACGTGACATAGTCCATGGAGCATTATGAAATCACTTCCATATCTGAACTGTGCATGATGCGCGAGATGCTCATTAGTGGAATTATTGCTTATGAGATCACTTAATTAAAATTACTATCTTGACAACCTAGACGTAGGAAAACTAAGATACTCTAATTACGATCTCATGGGAATCTTAGTGCGGAAATAGAACCCTAGTGTGTTCATCTTGTGCACAAGATTTGAACTTGAAGGACTTAGAGGACAACTCTAAGGATTACAATGTGCACTTGATTAATTGATATAATAAAAAAAGGTTAAATAAAAAGTGCTTGAGAAGTAATTTAACATGAGTTCCTATCGTTTCACATGGAAGAAACCCAACTCTCCTCTCAAATTGAAATAGTTTCTTAAATTAGAAATTTTGCTTTGTTTACGAAACCAAAACAAGCTGAAATCATGTCGTTTAAACATTATTGAATATAGATATACCTTAGTAACAAAACACAATGTTCCTTGAGGATGATAAATCTCAAAACTTACCTTCAAAATTATTAATTCGGACCACGTACACTTGCGTGTAATCGCAGACGTGTATTTTGCATTCTGTCAAGTTTTCTGTGTCGTTGCCGGGGAATGGTGATTATTTTGTATTAAGGATAATCTACTAGTAAATAGTGATTTAAAAAAATCTCTTTGCATATAGTTTTATTTTCTTCTTGTATTTAGTTATGCACTAATTTATAGCTTAAACTGACTATTTTACTTTTCCTTCATTTGTTGAACTTCTTAAATGTTATTGCTATACTTGTTCTTGATAGCTTAATTTCTGATTTGCAAGAGTAGGAGAAATTGTACTAGATATATTTTTGATCCATAAATTGAAAGAACCTATCTAAAAGCTAGAAGAGAATGATCCATTTTAATTAATCAACAAGCTGTTATGGAAAACTTCGATGCAAACCCTAGAGAGCCTTTAGAAGAACCATGGGGTAAAGCACTTAGAGACTATGCCTTGCCCACTATTAGGGGCATCTCCCATGCAATTGTTAGGCCCAATATAGAAGCCAATAATTTTGAGACCAAACCTTCGACACTGAGCGTGGTCCAGAATAATCAATTTGGTGGGTTAGCCATGGAGGACCCGAGCTCATACATTTCAAATTTACTTGAGATCTGTGACACTTATAGGTTTAATGGCATTTCTAAAGACGTCATCAAACTTAGGCTTTTCCCATTTTTCCTAAGAGACAGAGCTAAAAGTTGGCTCAGCTCTCTCCTGAGCGATTATATCTGTACTTAGAACGATTTGGCTAGGAAATTCCTAGCCAAATATTTCCCTTTGGCAAAGATGTCTGAGAATTGAGATAACCAACTTCAGTCAGTTTGAGGGTGAGACATTGTGATGGTTGGGATCGGCTTAAGGAATGCTTAAGGGGATGCCCGCATCATGGATTCCCTTTGTGGATGCAAGTTCAAACCTCTTACAATGGTTTGAACGCTCCAATAAGGACCCTCATAGATGTAATCGCCTGAGGCTCAATCAACAGTAAAGTCCAAGAGGAGGCTTATGACCTCGTAGAAGATATGGTGACAAATGCCTACCAATGGCCTATAAAATGCAGTGATCATATAGCTAAAAATGAATGTAACTCTCTAGAAACTCGCAACAAATTTGTGAACTCCATAATCAAATCACTCAACTTAATAAAAAGTTAGAATGTGTGCAATTAAAATCAAGTCAAGAGGAAGATTGTGGATTGAGAAATGACAATGTAATTATGAACCATGGCGGAAGCAGAGAAAGTATGGAGTACTCATTCAATGAATTCAAAACTTCCACCACTGAGTTCATGAATAAAATTGATGCTACGCTAAACTGACATGAACATACTCTTTTAAAGCAAGAAGAGTCAGTGAAAAGAATTGAACAAAAATTAAATGAGATCATGAGACAATTAGAGAAACCGGCTTTAGTAGGAGTCATTGGAGAGTATGAGAATGAATCAGGAAACTCTATAACCTTAAGGAGTGGTAAAATAACAAAAATAGTTGTGCATAAGGAGGCTAAAAAAACCATCACAACCACTAGAGAGGAACCACAGGAAGAAGAAGTAATGAATAAGAGTGAGAAGAATGAAGTAAGGGATTTAGAAAAAGATAAACTAAATGAGCAATTTCAGATTGCCCCTAACATCCTTTATCCTTAGTGAATGGCTAGAGAGAAACTTGTTGCCCAATTTCACAAAATTCTAGAAACCCTTAAAACTATTAACCTGAATAGTCCATTTGCTGAAGTATTAGAACAAATGCCAAGTTATGCCAAGTTTATGAAAGATATCCTATCAAAGAAACGAAGGATTAATGAGAAGGAGATTGTGGCTTTAAAGGAAGAATGTAGTGCAATCCTTCAGAGAAAGATTCCTATTTAGAAAAATGACCTTGGTAGCTTCACTATCCCTTGTACTATTGGGAACCAATCATTCCAAAAAGCTTTGTGTGATCTGGGAGCATCCATAAATCTAATTCCATTCTACATATTCAAGAAACTAAGAATAGATCATTTGAAACCTACCTCTATTCTACTCCAATTAGCTGACAGATCGGTAACAACTCCCTTAGGATTTATCAAAAATGTGCTTGTAAAGGTTGACAAATTCATCTTCCCAGCTGATTTCATAATTATAGACATGGAAGATGAAAACCAAGAAATCCCTTGGGAAGACCATTTTTAGCTACTGGATGGACAATGATTGATGTAGATAAAGGGGAATTGAGATTACGTTATGGGGATGAGGAGGTAAAATTTCATATAAATGATGCCATGCAACACCCATTTAAGCCTAATGAAGAATGCTGGGGAATTTGTTCTTGAAGATGCATTGATATTGGGAGACTTGGAAGAAGAGGAGTTACAGATGAGTGAGGAAGAAGAGGAACTTGGGGATGGAGTAGTGGAGGAGTTGATCAAAGAAAGAAAAATAATTCAACCATCCATCGATGTCCCTCCTGAATTAGAATTAAAACCTCTACCTTTTCACTTAAAATATTCCCATCTAGGGGAAGGGACATCTTTACCTATAATAATTTCTGCCTCTAAGTCCTTCAAGTTATTTAGCACAGTTGCAAGAAAGATGATTCTTATCACTTAGTTTGATTAAGCCACCATAATGAAGCGAACTTCGATAAGAGGCATCGCTTGTTGGAGATTTGTATCTCAGGCTAAGTTATTAAGATGCCTAACTCACAATCACACTCAGTATCTTAAAGAAGGTGATTCTAATTACTTAGTTTGTTTGAGCCACACCTATTGAAGTGGTCTTCTCTTGGAGGCATCATCCATTGATGATTCATATTTTAATCAAACTAAGGAATGAGTCCTTGTTTAATACACTCTTAGTCTTGGAAGATTTACTCTAATAGGACTGTATTCATCTAATCTCTTGAGATAGCACCTGCTCATAAGTCCACATTGGAGTGAATCAACTAATCCTGAATACTACTGAAGAAACCAGTACTATGGGTATACAATACTACCCCAACCAATGGCCTGGTTTCAAACAACTCTATTTAATCAGCAAGGATTTATCAAAACTATCAATTCCTATACTAAGTAGGTAAGTCCTATACAAGGCTCTAAAAAAGTGATCACAGATCACTACATATAGATTCTACCATAAGAAAAAGTGTCATTCTAATATTTTAAGCGATTCCTACCACGAGGGGTTAAGAGTAACTTCTAAGGCTAAGAAATCATCTAAGCTTCTACCTCAATGAGTTATACAAAATTCTCCTACCTCAATGTATATTTAAATTTAAGTCCTTAAAATAATTTAGAGACAATCTTATATTGATATACTTAAGATCTCACACTATTAGTTATAAAGCTAACACTCTAAGTTCTATTTAATAGTTAGGTTTAGAGTGATCAGATCAGATGATTAAGTCATCTAATCATATTATTCTAAGATTATGGGATTTAAATCAAGGATGTTATTAGAGTCAGATCAATTATCAAATCAGTTTAGTTATCTTATCTCTTTATGCTAGTAGTCTTATTTAGGAGAAAATTAAGAATCAAAAGTTTAGATTTAGATTAATCAATCACATAGATTTATCAATACCTTAACATGTCTAATTCAACTGTTTAAGATCAATACCAAATCAGATGTATTATTGGAAAAATGTCAATTTCATTATCTTATAATCAAGTCAATTTAATGAAGGATTTAAGATTTTGGATCTTAATCAAATAGGTTAGGGTTTAACCCCTTACTCATGCCTAATTAGGATCAAATGTTTATTTGTAAATCAAATGTCAAACTAGTGAATTTGGGATGTATTATTGGTGGCAATCTTAGATATAGATCAAGTCTTAATAGCTTGATCAAAGTCTTAAGACTTCTTAAGGTTGATTAAGAGGTTTAAGTTCCCAATTTTAGATATATTCAATTTATACCTCATAAATTTGCATACATGATTTCAATATATCTAGCTTACTGTTATAAATTATATTAATAGAAAATTTTAGAAAAACATAAAGTAATTAGTGCTAATCAAACCCTAAATCAATCTAAAGGGATTAGCACCTAATTACAAATCTAGCCATCAGAAGTTCCTACAAATTGGCACATTAGTTCTATTTAATCATACAATTAATCTGAGACAAAGTTTGCTAAGATCCAATATCTATAAACCTTAATTTTTACTAATCATGGTTTAACAAGATTAGGGCATAAATTGAAATATAGAGATCAGAAAAAAAATGACTTAGCACATTTAGTCTACTCTTCATAAGGAGACTAATGGCACCCTAAACATACAATTTGGTTAAGTAAAATTGCTAATCAACCCTAATCAAGATTTGTAATAATTAGGTAAAAATGGAAAATCTAACCCTTAGATGTTCAATCTTATTTTATATTCAGATCCCTGAGGATTTTCTAATCAATTTCATTTATAATATTATAGGGTTTGGACCAGTGGATTAAAAGTTATTCAATTAATACATTATGTATTTTTATTTAAATTATTTCCTATGATTGGATTAATTGGATTATTTTCCTTGAGGAAAATAAATCCAATTAATCAGACTTAATTAACCGGGCTCGGCCAAATAGACGAACTACGCGGGTCGACCGGGGCCCGAGGAACCTAGCATTGTCGTGCAGCATGGGTCATGGGCTAGCCAGGCTCGCACAGTACCATCGTCCGCAACCCGCCTTCCCTGATACCCAGGGAATTAGGGTTGGATTCCGAGGCAAAATTTCGAGTGCTGCGGTCACACCGTGGCCCCTAATTGATCCACACACTATCATTGGGCGAAGATGCTTCTATCGAATCCCTTAGCCCCTTTAGAAATAGTCAGGGTAGCCTGGACCTTACTCACCCGAGAGGCTTTGCCTCTGTGCTACTGTTGGGAGACAATTCTCCCCATAGAGGCCACGCCAGACCTGGGGCTCGATCCCTACATCATCAGGGAGGTGAGATGGATTGAAGCCCCCTGGTTTGAGGGCCTAAGGTGGTCAGAAATGTCAGGACCTTACTCACCCGAGGCGTTCCTCAAAGGACTTAGCCCAATCAATCAATTCGATCCATCGAGACTAGCTTATAATTCAATTACGATAGCATTAGGTTCGATTTGATAATACAGAGCTATATGCATCAAAAGAAGGGAGGTTCAAGCCTCATTTACTCGAAACCGATAAGAGGGGTACCTGGTTTGACGGGGGAGCTCGATACGATCGACTGAGGGCTCGACTGGCTTTAAATGAGGTTTAAGACACTGCATAGGATCCTGAACATAAGGAGAGCCTACTATCAGCGGTTCAGGAGCTCTTGGGTTTACCTATGCAAGCTCAAACAGATGGTAATGGCGGAGAGGAGACAGTGGAGAATTGAAATCAATTAAGCAGCAAAAGGGCCGAGGGAGGATTGCTGAGGATATTTATAGCCTCAGATGAGCTCAGGAAAGCTTCCAAAGGGTTGGCTCGGGCTGGGAAAGACCCGAGAGGTCGGGCCATGGCCGAGCTCTCAATTTTCCTAATTGAGCTCGGCCGGGTCACGAGGCTCGATTAGGACCAATATGCCATAGAGGGAAGATCCCCAATGGCATGTTGAGGTGGAACGGGTAGTGGGGGATAGGCTAGGCTATACTGAATCTGCAGGATTTCTTTGGTCGGTCGCGGGCGTGGAAAAGACGAAGATCCACAATGCGGGTGCGCTGTGGGCCGTCAAATGGATCTATCAGGACCATGGAACGGTCCTGATCCTTCGAATCCTACTGGTCGGATCCGATTTGATCCACGCCATAGGATTCACGGGGCGCATCTGACGGCTGATCCCTGGTTTCCGCGGGATCTAATCCTAGTCGTTGATTATTTAAGTGCGACAGTTAGATTTACCAGACCCCGGTGTCGCGTGACCCGGGCTCCGCAGCGGATCGCCCGCAGTTCGCATAGCGGATCCCAGCCATTATTTTAGTTTTAGGGATATATTTGCAATTTGGATAGATTAGGAAGCCTTTTATACAATTAGACCATTTTAATTAAATGTGAATTATGCTCTAAATGATTTCCAAATTACACCAAACTTTCACCCCTAGCTAATTAGGGGATGAGGAAATAAAAAATAAAATCAAATTTTAATTCTGAGATCAAAATATTTTAGGTCTAATCTAGGGCATCTAGATTGATCAAAATATCCTCTTTGACTTAGAGAACTTCAATGGGCTTTAAATCTTCAGGATATGATCAATTTGATGTTATATATGGAATGGTATTGAAATTAAAGATTGATTAAGCTATACATATAGTAGAGTAACAACCTAGGGTTGTTACAGATTCTCCTACTTTAGAACAATGTCGTCCTCGACATCATCTCAAGAGAGAAGACAAACATGCATAAATTTGAAGAATAGAAATACAATTCAGAAGGATAATGGGTACCTGGATTTTCAAAGAGATTGGGATACTTTATTTTCATATCCGCCTCTTTCTCCCAAGTAGATTCTTCTAAAGTGTGATTTCTCCACTAAACCTTTACCATTGGAATCGAGCAATTTCTCAGCTGCTTTTGATGATGAGCTAAGATCTTAATTGGCTCCTCCGCATAAGAAAGATCTAGCTGGAGAGACATCGCTGGAAGTTGAATCAAATGAGATGGGTGTGAAGACATCTCCGCAGAGAGGAGATGTGGAATACATTATGAACTACATAGAAACCTTCAAAAAGTTGCCATCGATAGGCTGCAAAACCAATCTTCTCTAGGATTTCAAACGGTTCGACGTAGCGGAGACTTAGATTCCCGGCTACACCAAAATGATACAAGCCTTTCATCGGACTAACTTTAAGATATGCAAAATTTTTAACATTGAGTTCTAGAGTATGATGATGGGCATCATGATACTTACTCTGGCGATCTTGAGCTGGTTGATTCTCTGGTGGATCAATTGAATCTTACGATTAGTCTCTTCAACTAATTCTGAACCATATAGTTGAACACTGTCGGTTTCAGACCATGCTATACGAGTACTACATTTCCTACCATACACAGCTTTATATGGAGCAATGCCAATACTTGCCTGAAAACTGTTGTTGTATGCGAACTCTATGAGAGGAATATGATCTTCCCAGAAGCCTCCAAAATCTAGAATACAGAGATGAATAAGATCTTCCAAAACTTGATTGATTCTTTCCATTTGTCCATCTATTTGAGGATGAAAAGTGGTGCTCATGGCTAGAGTAGTTCCCAAGTCTTGATGCATAGCTTGCCAGAATTTAGAAGTAAAATGACTATCTCGATCAGATACAATAGATCTAGGAATTGCATTGAGTCTGATGATTTCCTTAATATACATCCTTGCTAATTTCTCCACAGAATCAGTTTGATGCATAGGAATAAAATCTGTTAATTTGGTTAGTCGATCGACAATGACCCAAATTAAATCGGCACTAGATCTAGCTTTGGGTAAGACCATAACAAAATCCATAGAAATATCGAACCACTTCCATTCCGGAATTGCTAGAGGATGAAGAAGTCCTCCAGGTTTTTGGTGTTCAGCTTTAACTAAGTTACAAGCATGACATTTTGCTACAAATTCAGCCACACTTTTCTTCATCCCAGACCACCAGAATAATTTCTTCAGATCTTGATACATCTTGGTACTGTTAGGATGTACTTAGTAACCAGAATTATGACCTTTTACTAGGATCTCTTGATGCTTGGATTTAAGAATCCATAGACAATTTCCCTGATAGATTACATTACCTTGAAGCTAAAGATCAAAGTGATGACCACTTTTGATGTCCACTTTAAACTTCAGATAGTCTTCATCCTTGGTTTGGGAGATGGAGACATCGCGATGAAATGTGGGTTCAGGTGAATTCATGGATATTAGTGTGCTTAACATAGCACCACGCACTAGCCTAATTTTGAGCTTTCAGAATTCTTCTTCTAGAGAGCTTGATAATATCATAGAAGATAGAGTAACATGATGACTGAGTGTATCTACTACGACATTTGCTTTTCCTGGATGATACTGAATGCTTAGATCATAATCACTTATTAGCTCAAGCCATCTTTGTTGTCGGTAGTTTAGCTCATGCTGGGTGAAGATGTACTTTAAGCTTTGATGATTGGTGAATAAGGAACACTGGACACCATAAAGATAATGACGCCAAATTTTCAGAGAAAAAACTACGGATGCTAATTCGAGATCATGGAAAGGATAGTTCTTTTCATGTGATTTTAATTGATGAGGTGCATAAGCTATAACTTTTCCTTCCTGTATCAGCACACATTCCAAACCTATGCCAGATGCATCAGTATAGACTTGGTAGTTGAGGCCTTCTTTAGGTAAGACTAGAACTGGTGCAGAGGAAAGAGCATCTTTTTGCGAATGAAATGCTTCCTCACATTCTGGACTCCAAATAAACAGTACTGCTTTCTGCATCAACTTTGTGAGAGGAGACGCAATTTGTGAGAAGCCCTTAACAAATTTTCTATAGTAACCTACGAGTCCTAAGAAACTCCTGATATCGGTCACAAATTTGGTTGTGACCAATCTTGAACTGCGCTCACTTTATTTTGATCGACTTTGATTCCATGAGAGTCGACGACATAACCCAGAAAAGTGACTAAGTCAAGCCAAAATTCGCATTCGGAATACTTAGCGTATAGCTCATAACTTCGAAGTTCTTCTAATACTATCGTAGATGATTCTCATGTTTAGATTTATTTTTTGAATAAATCAAGATATCATCGATGAAGACGATGATGAATTTATCTAAATCTACCTTTAATAAGCGCTGCATTAAATCCATAAAAATGGATGGCGCATTTGTTAAACCAAAGGACATTACCAAAAATTCATAATGTCCATAGCGGGTTCTAAATGTTGTTTTCTCCACATACGGATCATTAACTCGCAATTGATGATATCTCGATCGCAAGTCTATCTTTGAGAAAACTTTAGCTCCAAACAATTGATCGAATATATCATCGATAGAGGTAGAGGGTACTTATTCTTGATAGTTACTTTATTTAATTCCTTATAATTGATGTACATTCTCATCGATCCATCTTTCTTCTTTATGAACAAAACTGGCGCTCCCCAAGGAGATGAACTTGGACGAATAAGACCTTTCTCCAACAGTTCTTGAAGTTCTTTTGGCACCATGCGGTATAGAACTTTTGACAGCGGTTGAGTTTTAGGAATTAATTCAATTGCGAACTCTACTTCTCTAATTGGAGGAAGACCAGGTAGGTCTTCAGGGAAAACATTAGGAAATTCACAAACTATTTGGTTCTCAGAAATTGGCACGATTTCTTTCTTCTCCCCCAACATTGTCATGAGAGACGCATCGCATCCCTTCCTGACTAGCTTTTATGCTGTCATTGCATTGATCAATGATGCTTGGGTGCTAAATCTTCCAATGAATGATTTTGATTTACTTCCACTGGCTACAATTATTTTCTTCTTTTGACAATTTATGGAAGCACCATGCTGGCTTAACCAATTCATGCCTAGGACTATATCAAAGTTTGTGATTAGTAATACAATTAGATTAGCCCCATAATTTTGTTCATTAATAGGAATATCTATGTTGCTTAATTGTTGGGACTGCATACAGGCTCCGAAATGTAACCCGATGCTCAACGAATTAGTTAATCGATGGGTTGGAAGCTTAAGAGTCTTAGCCCAATTTTTTGATACGAAAGAATGACTTGTTCCCATATCAAAAAGGATGTTACAAGATTTATCAATTATTGATAAGGTGCCTATGATTAAGATGACTTAATAAGAATGACTATTCAAACATTTGAAAGTACTAAAATGATAAAGACTGATTATTGAAATAGTAAGAACTGAATAAACTTAATTTAAGGAGTACCTAAAACCACATCGTTGTCCTCAGGAGAAGAGGTAGGAATTAACATATATACCCTTACCGATGCTGAGGGCTATTTGTTTTGAGGCCTTTGACCCTGCCGATCATAGTTTGGATTTTGTGCAGGTACAATTGCTTTAGATTTCAAAGTAGTAGCTGGCATTATAGCATGAGCAGGCTCTCGGTTGTTCCTTAGTTGTGCACGGAATGCTTGCTTATGACGGGAGTGATTGATGAGCACTCCGTTGATTGTGTTCTTCTCATTACATTCGTAATAACGGTGGCCACTACGACCATAAGTAAAACATACACCACTGAAGTGGTCACATTTTCCATATAGATACAATCATTTGCATTCAAAGTTCTGAGGCCGGCATTGTGTAGTTTTCATGTTATAGACACTTGCCACCTTGTGATGGCCAAAACATTCCTTCCTCGGCTGCATAAATATTGCCTTCCTTTTCCAATCCAGTTGACCTTGGAATCCTTCTTGTAGATGGGCAGCCTTGATTAATTCAGTCAGGGTCTTGATCTGATGAGATACTAAGTGGGCTTTAATAGAGTCTCTCAGACCCTTCAAGAAACAGTGGCATCTAGATGCTTCCGTTCTAACTAGATCCGGAATGAAACGTGATAATCTCCGAAATTCCTGCTCGTAGTCGAACACTGAATTATTGCCTTGTGTGAGATGGAGGAATTCATCCTCCAGAATTGCTTGAGCTAACACCAGTATGAACGCTACACGAAACACTTCCAAGAATATATACCAAGGAATGTCCTCTACTTCATAATCGACAAATCTGTTATTCCGCTCATTCTCCCACCAATACTCAGCTTCTTCTTGAAATAAATAAGTTTCTAGGTGGATGGCTTTAGAGTTAGGGCCCTTTATATTGGCCAAGTTCTTCTCGGCCATCTTAAGCCAGTTCACTGTGTCCATATGATTCAGCACTCCATTGAACGTAGGAGTTCAGAGACGAAGGAAACTGTGTATGATGTCGTCACCCGTATAATGTGAAGACGATGGGAATCTTGATCGAGGTGCAGATTGTTGTCTAACCAAGAGGATAAGAGCATGTGTCTCTTATGCCTGTTGTGCATTGCTATCTATTAGGGCCCTTAATAAACTGGCCATAAGGTTGTACTCCTCAGGTCCGCCTGACGATGCGACCGTATTCTTAATTGGAGTAGGAGCAGATGGAGAGCCAGGATTCATGACTGCAAATACAAGTATGAACTTAGAAATATAAAATTTTACTATAATTTCATTCATTCATTTCTTTCTCAAAAGAGAAAATACATGGATACACAAAACACATAACTGAGATGAAAGAAAATGACATAATAAGATCTCTAAAATCTAATTACAATATTCTATCCAAAAGGTAGCACAGAAGTCATCATCTGTGACTATGTGGCTCCTCTAACCTAATCTCCTATATACCCAATACCACCAATGACCCCCTACTCCCCTCAATAGGATCTCTACAATCTTCAAGCAATCCAACCACTCTCTGGCGAGTGCTGAAAGACTGGTGCCTCCAAAGGATGAATTGATAAGGATTTTATCTAGCACCTCAACTCCTCAAGGTGACACTCCATCGATGACCCTTCCATAGATATGGCCATCTCGGAGGTCATCTATCGTGTAGTCGTCAAACCTCCTAAGGTAGAACCAAAATGCTGATTGCGAGTATTCCATCCCTAAAATAACTCAATTTATAAGTATTTCATTTTATCATTACCTTCAAGTTTGTTCAATTCCTAAGATGTCAATTTTTTTTGATATTAAGAATAGACATAGTTTAAATCAAGTTATTATATGTGTTAAATTCCTAGGATGTTATCATTTTAGACATTGTCCATCCTTTCCTTTCTAAGGTAATTTAATGAATGTTCGGATGCTTGCTTTTCATTACACTTAGTAGCCTATGATCTTGACCTGATACAGAGAAACCATAAAGTAGATAGCAACAAAAGTCCTTATCTGACACTTTATGATAACTCTCTGATACCAACTGTAGCGCTCTGCCCCGTTGCCACGCCCAAAAGACAAGTATAACTAATAGATCGGTGGCAAAGCGATGCTCTACTTGGGTAAATGGAAAACTGACTATAGCATCTCCCCGAATAGGCTAAGAGACTGAGCCACACTGAAGGCTGTTGACTCGAACCTACGAGTAGAATCGAGAGTCAATACTTAAGATAAGCATAGAGTACTTGTCTTATATATTAGTCTAATATATATATTGGACTTAATGAAGTAAATATGAATTCAACATACATTATCAATATATCAGCATTTCCAGTATTTTGATCACATCACAATACTAAGTATAGTAGTATAACAGAGTGCGAAAGCTAAAGCAAAACATCGAGAATACGTTCATCATAGAGCAGTAGTAAGCATTTATCTCAGAAAAGAAAAGTAAAATACATCCAAGATTATTACAAGCTAATTTAAGAGATGACAAGTAAAGTCTATATGAAGTACTGAAAATAAAGTAATAAGTAAAAGGTGGAAGACTGGCCCACTAAGGCTCCACATACTCCTCCTAGATCCCCTATAAGTCCTTTTGCCCTGTCTCCACAAGCTGCTCAAGATCTAGCAAATTGCCAGATCCCAAAAGTACCCCATGTTAGACAAGAAGTCTGACACATTGCAACTAATTAAGCAGTTCTAAAGTCAATACAATAGACAGTAAAGTAAACATGACTGTAGAAAGTAATAGTAAAGGCACTATGCAACTGAAACTGTAAAGACTAAGCAAGCTAAAACTGCATCAAAACTAAATACTGAGAGTAAGCAAAAATATCAAATGCTCAAAAATCAATGTGAAAATGTCCAAAGCTGTACTCTATGTCACTGGAATGATGTACCCAAATATGCCGTAACACAGTACGCCACGGTATATAACAGAACTATCACTGAAAGGCTTTGAGTCGTACGGTGCAATGTATATATACACTCAGTTGGGAAGACAGTATGGTGATGCCGATGCATCATGAAATTCCCTAGTCTATGTATGTAACATTCCGTAACCCACAATTCATCACTGATACTCATATGTCACCACTGAGTCATTCATTATGCTCATGTTCATGTTTATGCCCATGATTATATTCTATATGAGGAAAAGCTGTAAATACATAGAACTTTAAATACAAATAATGGTTTCAAGGTCTCCACTGTGCCGAATCCTGCTAAAAGAATTCTGACTCCTAGCTTCTAGATAATAATTTGTTAAAGTTGAAGATTTACTTAACTATCATTAGAAGAGATGATTGCATGCACATATTTAGCACGGTTACAAGAAAGGTGATTTTTATCACATAGTTTGATTAAGCCACCCTAACAAAGTGATCTTCAATAGGAGGCATCGCCCGTTAGCGATTTGTATCTCAAACTAAGTTATTAAGATGTCTAACTCACAATCACACTCAGTGTCTTAAAGAAGGTGATTCTAATTACTTAGTTTGTTTGTGTAACAATCCTAGGTTGTTACCTTGCTAATATATAGTCTAAGGAATCATTAATTTTGATTCCATTGCTTTAAGAACATCAAATGAATCCAATTTTGAAAATTTGGAGTCCATTGGACTTCTCTAAGTCTAAAATGATAATTTGATCAATTTAGATACCCTAGTTTAGACCTAAAATATTTTGATCTCAGAATTAAAATCTAATTTCATTTTTGAATTCCTCACCCCCAAATTAGCTAGGGGTGAAAGTTTGGTTCAATTTGGAAATCATTTAGGCCATAATTTACATTTAATTAAAATGGTCTAATTGCATAAAAGGGTTCCTAACATTTCAAATTTGTACTTATTCCATTTATACTAATAAAATGGTCGGGATCCATTATGCGGACTGCGAGTGATTTGCTACAGAGCCCAGGTCACGAGACAGCGGCTTTCCGCAAATCTAGCCATTGTGCATAAGGAACCAACGACCAAGATCGGATCCTATGGGATTGCGGGTCAGCCATCGGATCTGCCCGACCGATCCTACGGCCTGGATCACCCTGGCGATCGGCCATTAGGATCCGAGCGATCCCAGCCGTAGCGCCATCTGATCGATAGATCAGATGGCATCCAAAGTCCTGCTACTGTGGACCTTCGTCTTCCTCTCATCACACCCGACAAGGAGATCCTTCCTGTACAGCCAGCTGCCCCGCTTGTCCCCCACTCCTGTGTCCACCTTAGCAAGGTTGTTAGGACCTCCCCCATCTTGGCAAGGACCCCGATCGGGCCTCGTGACCCGGCCGAGCTCAATTAAGGAAATTGAGAGCTCGGCCATGGCCCGACCTCTCGGGTCTCTCCAACCCAGGCCAATGGCTCTAGAAGCTTCCCCATTGCATGCTGAGGCTATAAATAGCCTCACTGTTCCACCCTATGATCCTTTGCTGAACAATTGAGCTCTCTGCAACTTTTGTCATTGTCGTCTGTCCTAGCTTGCGTAGGCGATCCCATGAGCTCCCGAACCGCTTATAGTATGCTCTCCTAGTGTTCAAGATCCTTTGCAGCATATGGATCCTCAACTTAAGCAAGCCAAGCCCTCAGTCGATCGTCTCAAGCTTCCCCATCAAACCAGGTACCCCTATTTGCCTGTTTCGAGCCAATGTGGCTTGGACCTTCTTTCTTTTGATTCGATTACATGCGTATTGTCAAAACAAACTCACTGGTATCAAAATTAAGCCATAAGCTAGCCCCGACGGATCAAATTGATTGATCGGGTTAAGTCTCTTAAGAAACGTCTCGGGTGAGTGAGGTCCAGTGTTCCAGACCATCTCAGGCCCTCAGACTATGGGGCTTCGATCCATCTCACCTCCCTGAAGGTGTAGGAATCGATCCCTAGGTCTGGCATGGCCTCTATGGAGAGAATTGTCTCCCCACAGTAGCTCCATTGTGGGAGCCTTCGGGTGAGTAAGGTTCGGCCGATCCGGACCGTCTCACAGAGGGCTTTGGGTCTCGTTCGGTTCGCCTGACCATGGTGAACGTGTAGCAATCGTTGGTCGGTTGTGCCGTGGTCGGGATGCGCTGAAATTAACCGATTAGGGTTTCCCTAATCTGGTCCTTCTGTCGGGACGGAGGCTAGGGGACAAAGCCCCTGTGTGGGTCGGGCCGACCCGTGACCCACGCGGTGCGACAGTCCCGAGTCGTGACCCACGCGGTCGGGCCGACCCGCGCCTTATGATAATGGGCCGAACCCATTTTAATTATAATCGAATAATTGGAATTTATTTCCTTAAGGAAAATAATTTAATTATTCAAATCATAAGAAATTATTTAAATAAAAATACATAATGTATTAATTAAATAACTTTTAATCTACTGGTCTAAACTATATGATATTATATATGAAATTGATCAGAAAATCCTTAGGACCTGAATATAAAATAATATTAGACATCCAATGGCTAGATTTTCTATTTTTGCCTAATTATTATAGATCTTGATTAGGTTTGATTAGTAATTACACTTAACCAAATTGCATATTTAGGGTGCCATTAGTCTCCTTATGAAGAATAGAATGAATGTGCTAAGTGAATTATTTTTCTGATCCCTGTACTTTAACTTATGCTCTAATCTTATTAAATCATGATTAGTGAAATTAGGGATTATATATATTGGATCTTAGCAAACTTAGTCTCTGATTAATTATATGATTAAATAGAACTTATGTGCCAATTTGTATGAAATTCTGATGGTTAGATTTGTAATTATGTGCTAATCCTTTTGGATTGATTTAGGGTTTGATTAGCACTAATAACTTTATGTTTTATAAATGTTTTTGATAACATGCTTCATAATAATAAGGTAAATATATGGAAATAATGTATGCTAATTTTTGATGTATAAATTGAATAAATCTGAAAGTGGAGAACCTAATCACCTTAATTAACTTAAGAAGTCTTAAGACTTTGATCAAGCTTTTAAGACTTGATCTAGGTCTAAGATTGCCACCAATAATACATACTTAATTCACTGATTTGTCATTGATTTATAAATGAACACTTGATCTCAATTAAGGCATGAGTAGGGGTCAAACCATAACCTGCTTAATTAAGATCCAAACTCTTAAATACTTAATTTAATTAACTGATTATAAGATAATGAGATTGACATTATTCCAATAATGCATTTGATTTAGTATGGATCTTAATCATTTGAACTAGACATGCTAAGCTTAATAATAAAGCTGTGTGATTGCTTAATCTGAATCTAAACTTTGTATCTTTGATTTTCACATAAATAAGACTATTAGCATAATAATATTCATAGAATTTTATTGATTAAATAAGTGATCTAACTCTAGTAACATCCTTAATTTAAATCCCATAATCCTAGAATAAGGAATGATCAGATGACTTAATTATCTGATTTGATCTTCCTAAATCTAAATGATAAGTAAAACCTAGAGTGCTAGTATAAGAGTGTGAGATCTTAAATATCTCAACACAAGATCATTTCTAAAATATTTTAAGGACCTTAATCTGATTATACATTGAGGTAAGAGGACTTTGCATAACTCATTGAGGTAGAAGCTTAGATGATCCTTTAATTATAGAAGTTGATCTTAACTTCTCGTGGTAGGAATCACATAAGATTTAGAATGACACCTTTCCTTGTGGTAGAACCTATATTGAGTGATGCTTGATCACAATTCTTGGAACCTTGTATAGGACTTACCTATTTAGCATAAGAATTTATAGTCTTGATAAATCCTTGTTAATTAAATAGAGTTGTGCAAACCCAGATTATTGGTTGGTGTGGTTTGGCATACCCATAATGCTGATTTTCTTCTGTAGTATTTAGGATTGGTGATTCTCTGCAATGTGGACTTATGAGCAGGTGCTATCTCGAGGGATTAGATGAATACAGTCCCATTAGAGTAAATCTCCAAGACTAATAGTGTATTAAACAGGTATTCATTCCTTAGTTTGATTGAAATACAAATCGCCAATGGGCGATGCCTCCTAGCAAAGATCGCTTCAATTGGGGTGGCTCAAACAAACTAAGTAATTAGAATCACCTCCTTTATGACACTAAGTGTGATTGTAAGTTAGGCCTCTTATTAACTTAGCTGAGATACAAATCGCCAACGGGCGATGCCTCCTAGCGAAGACTACTTCAATAGGGGTGGCTCAAACAAACTAAGTAATTAGAATCACCTCTTGTAACAACCCTAGGTTGTTACCTTGCTAAACCATAACCTAAACCAACCCTTATTTTTGACTCCATTGCTTTAGAACTTCAAATAAAGGTTATCCTAAAAATTTGAAGTCCACAGGACTTCTCTAAATCCAAAATAATAGTTTGATCAGTCTAGATGCCCTAGCCTAGACCCAAAATATTTTGATCTCAATATTAAATTCTGATTATATTTTTGAATTTCTCATCCCCAAATTAGCTAAGGGTGAAAATTTGGTGCAATTTGGAAATCATTTAGGCCATAATTCACATTTAATTAAAATAGTCTAATTATATAAAAGGGTTTTTAACAAATTGATTTTGCAAATCTACCCCTTATACCCGATTAAACAGCCGGGATCCACTGTGCGGACCGCGGGCGATCCGCTGCAGAGCCCGGGCCACGCGACAGTGGAGTCCCGCACATCTAGTCGTTCCTCTATTTTATCCAATGGTCGAGATGCAATCCTGCGGAACCACGGATCGACCATTGGATCTACCCGACAGATCCTATGGTCCGGATCGGTCCGTGATCGGCCATTAGGATCCAAGCGATCCGAGCTGTTCCGCCATCTCATCGATAGATCAGACGGCATTCGAAGGTCTCGCAACTGCGGACCTTCGTCTAACTTTCACCGCGCTCGACAGAAGGAATCTGGTGAATTCCAGGCACCAGGCCCTGTCCCCCACTCTCGCATCCACCTCAGCATGCCGTTAGGATCCCTCCCATAATGGATTGGAGCCTCGATCGGGCCTCGTGACCCGGCAGAGCTCAAATTGGAAATTTGAGAGCTCGGCCATGGCCCGAACTCTCGGGTCCTCTCCAGCCCGAACCAGCCCTCCAAAAGCTTCCCTAAGCTCGTCTAAGGCTATAAATAGCCTCAGCCAACCTTCCCCTATCCCTTTGCTGCTCAATTGCCCCGAATTCCCACTGTCTTCCCTTCCGCCATTACTGAATTCCTGAGCTTGCGTAGGCGATCTCCAGGTGTTCCCGACGTCTGTACATGTAACAACCCAGGTTGTTATCTCAATTAATTAGGACTAATCTTAGTCTTAAGACTAATTAAAAGTGCTAATTAGGTCAATTCGAGTCAACCTCTAAGACCTAATCCAAATCAAGAGTCAAATGGATCGAATCCTGATTTCTATAAATTTCAGAAACCCTAAAATTTAACCTATTTAATTTGATCTCCGATCAAAAAAATGGACACCGCCATTACGTTCCTTAACCCCAAATTAGCTTGGGGTGAAGTTTTCGTGTCAATCGGAAGTCGTCGAAATTTCAACGAATGTTTTAATAATAATAATACCCTGGAATTCGAGGTATCAAAATACTCGTCGGATCGAAAATCCGACTTCGCCATTGATTTCCTTGACCACAAATTAGCTAGGAAAAATATGTTCAAAAAATTTCTAGAAATTTTTTTTAAAAAAAAAAATAAAATAATAATAATATTTAATTAATTACTTAACGGTCGCCGTTAAGTAATTACTGTTACCGTCAACTATAGCTGACGGCGCCGTCAGATCGGACGGCGCCATCGCAGTCGTTGGATCAGATCTAGATCCAACGGCTACGGGGCCATCTCCCTCGGCCCCGTCGCCCTCGCGCGCCACGCGGCGTCCGCCGCCGTATCCGGCCCACGAGGGCCTCCCCCGGCCTCGGCGAGGTCGTCGTCGGGTCTATAAGACCTCGGCCGACTCTGGGCACCGAGTTCTTGCAAACCCGAGCCCAGATCGAGCCCAAAGCCCCGATCCACTGTCCGCCATCCAAGCCAAGTACCCCGACCTCCCCCCTCTCGAATTCAATTGATGCAATTATTGTTTCGATTAGCTATTCCACAGTCCTGATTGACGATCCAACAGGTCTGATCTAGGTTAGCCATGCCGGATCGACGACAATTAGGCTTAGGTCTACAGTATAAATCGTTAGCCGTAACCCTAGAAAATTAGGGTTCCACTTTGCCGGCGATCCCGGCCACCTCCGGCGAAGGTCCGCCCACCGGCGTGTAGCCCTCGTCGAGGGCTACCGTCGGCCGTGCGGGTCGAGGTGGTCCGGCGCCGGGAAGGTCGGCAAAAGCCGTGCCCTAGCCCGGTGCCCTCGGGCCGTCTCTGCAAAGGAGACGAAGTCCGGGTCGGGCCGGGTCGACCCGAGCCCGACCCGCCCGAGCCGGGTCCACGTCAGCCGGGTGGGGCCACCACGCACATGGCGCCTTCTGGGCCTGCCACGTGTCCAATAGGACCCACCAGCCGAAGCCCGCGACCCTTCGGCTTCGGTCGTGGGCCCACAGTGCCACGTGGCAGCCAGCCGGCACGCCACGTGTCACGTGGGGACCACATCCCAAGCCGCGCGGCGGTTTGGCTCCCCAGTGGGGCCCACAGTGCCACGTGGTAACCTTTGGGCCCGCCACGTGTCAAGTGGGACCCATTGCCCGGTCACCCGCAGTGGTTCGGCTTCCCTGTGGGGCCCACAGTGCCACGTGGCAGCCTCTGGCAGTGCCACGTGTCAGGTGGGGCCCACTGCCCAGTCACAGAGCTGGCTTAGCTCCTATGGGGCCAACAGTGCCACGTGGCAGCCTCTGGCAATGCCACGTGTCTAGTGGGGCCCACTGTCTATGAATTAAAATTTAATTAAATTACTATTAGTGTTAATTAATTACTGTTAATGATTAATTAATTACAGTTAATGGTTAATTAAATTAGGATTAGTGTTAATTACTTTTGAATAGTAACCTTAATTAATTAAGTATAATTAGGGATTAATTATGTTTAATTAAATATTAATAAACTTTAACAGTAATTAAGATAATTAATTAGTATTAAATAGTAAAATATACTTAATTATTCTTAAATAAATATAAGCAGATAATTAAGACTAATTAAATAATAATTAGTGCTAATTATTTTGCTACAGTAAAATATTAATAAATATAATTTAATTAATTAATTAATAGATTAATTAATGTTAATTAATAATTAAGCCTAATTAATCACAGATTAATTAAGGATTAATAATTCAGAAAAATTATATAAAAACTTTAGAAATGAATAGTAAAATCATTTAATTTGAATAAATGAATAGTAAAATAATACAAATTGTATTTTTGAATAGTAAATCTTAAAAGTTTAATAACTTTTTATAGGATGATCTAAATATAGCCAATATAGGTCTTAAAATACTCAGAAACATGTAAGGAATCAAATAACGTAATGTAAAAATTTATTTCGGGGTACGTATAATGAGGTAGCATTTTAGGACTTCTTTAGAGCCTCATAACTTCTTACCCAGTTATCAAAACATAGTCAATATGGGTCTTAAAATGCTTAGGAGAGCGGCCTTATTTTGGTCTGAACCCTAAAAATTTAGGTAAATGACCGAATTACCCCTGGCCTTATTTTGGTCATAACTTGACCGTTTGGAGTCCAATTTAGGCGTACTTACTGTCTATCTTCAAATTAAATAGTAAGGAATCAATTGGAACTAAGAGAAATTAGTTCTAACCCATAAGTCAAAAGTTGACTTTTTGACCCTTAAAGTAGGGGCAAAAATGGTTATTTTGCCCTAAGATTGGATTAAGTACCCTTACCCCTTTGGATAATATTCTAGAATGCCAAGACTAATATTATAATCATCTTAGTAACAATTAAGTGAGTGAAATCAACCCTTAAGTCAAATTAACCCTACCTGATTGAACTAGATTAGAACCTGATCAGTTCTAATCCTTTTTAACTTATAAGGACGAATTTCTGAGTTACACTCGATAGTAGGAAAACGGTGATCCTGAACTTGTGTAACTTAGAATAGTTAGAAGGTTAAGTAGAAAACAAATGATATCACCATGTTTAGTAGAGTCCCTTGCTCACTTTGATACATTGTCGCTTACGTATTCCTTGATTTTTGTGCCATAGTTCCTTGAGCATATCATACAAGATTTTTGATACATAAATAAATTGTTAGGAAAATATGGAGACTCCTTAGATTCCTTGTGAAAATATTAAAGCAATTAATGAGAAGATAATAATTTGATGTGTTTGAGCTGCTCTCAGTGTTCTTTTGATCATACCGATTGTTGCCCTAGCCGTATCGTGCTAGGAACCGTCCTAGCCGTACTGGTGCTAGGATCTTTCGGGTATGACTATTGGTGACCTAACCGTATCGTGTTAGGAACTGTCCTAGCTGTACTGTGTTAGGGCCTTCTATGTTGACTGTTGATGCCTTAGCCGTATCATGCTAGGAACCGCCCTAACCGTACTGGTGCTAAATCTTCAGCCCATTTGGTGAGCTTATGTAGCTCTCTTCTGTATGGTAGATTATACACATACGATTTTATATGCACTTGTTGTTGTTTACTTTTCAGTATTCTTATTCAGTCAGCTATTTCTTTTTACTACTTTTATATATATTTAGGATATTAGAATCTTGCTGCTATTTATATGTACTACTACTGAGTTAACTTATTTTAATTGGCATATTTTCCGTTGATCACCAGCATGTTTAGGATGTAGCATTTTTCTTACATCACTTGTATAGTTATGTATATTTATATGCCCTTCCTTGTTTAGTTTGTATGCGAGGCATGTCTCAGCCTCTTTCCTTTTCTTTGCTTAGGCTATAGATGATGGTTTATAGCTTTTTCTTTTTCTTTTGTATTACTTATTGCTCCCTTACACACATTATTGCTTAGAAGTAGTAAAATGGTGATATTACATAATCTTTATAATAATCAGCTTAAAATGTACTTAGATAATTGTCTAACCAGATTTTTCTTTTCTTTGGCTGGGCCCTATATTGCGAAACTGGCAATGGCAGATCCTCTTCAGTTAGATGAGCAGGAGTTAGGAGTGGAGCCATACCCAGAGGAGGAGCCCATAGAAGAAGCCGCTGTTTAGCATTTATTTTATATGTGAGGATGAGAGCATTTGCACATTCTTTTATTTAAACTGTTAAATAATGTAATAATACAGGTACTGTTGATTATGTATTTAGATTGTATGCTTATATTCTGAGTTCTATTTTCTGCTATTTATACTATGATGCTTGGATGATCCTAATTTTCTTAAATCGCTTCCGCACTCAGTATGTTTACTTAGATAGTGACTGAATGCTTGATTCTATGCTCACTCCTTCCCTTATTAAGTGGATTGTGGATTTCATCCTAATCTAATTATAAGAGAAGGGTAAGCTAGAGTGACATGCCACCCCTTAGCTTAACCCTTGTGGGTTAAGGGGTGGGGCGCCACAGTACCGCTGATAGGAGAGGCTCCTGGTGTTCAGGAACTCTCAAAGGAAACTCAGCAAGCTCGGCATTGTCCCTTCGATGTCTGCGATCCCTTGGCAAAACCAGGTACCCCCATTTGCTGGTTTCGAGCCAATGAGGCTCAGACCTCCTCCCATTTGATTCGTATGCATGTGAATAATCATTTTGAACCCAATGATATCAAAATTAAGGTCTAAGTTAACCCTGATTGATTGAATCGATCGATCAGGTTAATTTCCATAAGGATCGCCTCGATCGAGTAAGGACCCGGCGATCCAGACCCTCCTAGTCCCTCAAACCAGAGGGCTTCGATCCGCCTCGCCTCCCTGATGGTGTAGGGATCAAGCCTAGGGTCTGGCGTGGCCTCTGTGGGGAGAATTGGCTCCCCACAATAGCTCCAATAGAGGAGCTCTCGGGTGAGTAAGGTCCGGCCGATCCAGACCGTCTCATAGAGGGCTTTGGGTCTCGTTCGATGTGCCTGGTTATGGTGAAGGTGTGGTGATCTTTTGCCATGCCTGCTGTGGTCTGGTTGCGCCGGAATTTGGTGATTATGGTTTCCCTAACCGGCCCTCTCCATCGGGACGAAGGCACGGGGACGAGACCTGTGCGGGTCGGGGCAGCCCGTGACCCGTGCGGTGCGATAGTCCCTGGCCTTCGGGCCCCGGTCGACCCGCGCGGTTCGGCTAATGGGCCGAGCCCATTATAATTAAATTTGATTAATTAGAATTAGTTTCCTTAAGGAAAATAATTCAATTATTTAAATCATAGGAAATTAATTAATTAAAAATACAGAATATATTAATTGCATAACTTTTAGTCAACTGGACCAAATCCTATGATATTATATATGAAAATGATCAAAAAATTATCAGGGATCTGAATATAAAATAAAATTTAACATCTGATGGCTAGATTTTCTATTATTACCTAATTATAGTGGAACTTAAGTAGGATGGTTTAGCAAATATACTTAACCAAATTTCATGATTATGGTGCCTTTAATTTACTTATGATATGTAGAATGCATGTGCTAAGTAATTTATTTTTCTGAGTTCTGTATTTCAAATTATGTCTTAATGTTGTTAAAGCATGATTAGTAAAAATAAGAATTTATACTTGTTGGATCTTAGAAAACTTAGACTCTGATTAATTATATTATTGAGTAGAACTTGTGTGCCAAATTGCAACTAGTTTTGATGGCTGGATTTATAATTAAGTGCTAAACTATTTGAATGAATTTAGGGTTTGATTAGCACTAATCACTTTTTATTTTTATGAATTTTTCTATTTTTATGCTTCATAACAGTAGGGTAAATATATTAAAAACCTTATATATTAATCCATAATGTATAAATTGGATAAACCAAAAATTGAAGATCTTAACCTCCTTAATTAACTTAAGAAATCTTAAGTCTTGGATCAAGCTTTTAAGACTTGATATAGGTCTGAGATTGCCACCAATAATACATGTTTAATCCACTGATTTGACATTGATCTATAAATACATACTTGATCTTAATTAAGATATGAGAAGGGGTCAAACCCTAATCTACTTAAGTAAGATCCAAATCCTTAACCATTAATTTAATTGATTTGATTATAAGACAATGAACATGACATTTCCAATAATGCATCTGATATGATATTGATTCTAAATACTAAATTAGACACATTAAGGTTAATAATAATTCTATGTGATTTCTTAAGCTGAATCAAAACCTTAAGATCTGTGATTTTCTCCTAAATAAGAATATTGGCATGAAAGATTAATAAAATTATCTTGATTTAATAATTGAACTAAAACCTTAATAACGTCCTTTGACTTACATTCCATAATCATAGATCAAGTTGTGATCAGATGACTTAATCATCTGATCTGATCATTCTGAATCCATTATGAAGTAAGACCTTAAACATAAATCTCAAAACCTAGAAGGGGGAGAATATTAAGTATTTCTTCATATGATCATCTTCAAACATTTAAAAGACCTAAATTAAATCTACTTGAGGTAGGAGAACCTTGTATGACTCATTGAGGTAGAAGCTTAGAAGATCCCATAACCTTAGAAATTGATCTTAACCCTCGTGGTAGGAATCCCTTAAGACATTAGAATGATACTTCTCCTTGTGGTAGAATCCATGCCAAGTGATCCTTGATCACAATTTTGTGAAACCTTGTTTAGGACTTACCCACTAGCTTAGGCCTTAATAGTCTTGATAATTTCTTGCTTTAGTAAGTCGACTTGATTGAACCTTGATTATTAGGTGGTGTAGTATAGTATACCCATACTGCTGGTTCCCAATAGTATATAGGATTGGTTGATTCACTCTAATAGGGACTTATGAGCGGGTGCTAACCTGAGGGATTAGACGAATACAGTCCCGTTAGAATAAATCATTCAAACCTAAGAGTGTATTAAACGCGTATTCATTCCTTAGTTTGATTAAAATACAAATTGCCAACGGGCAATGCCTCCTAGAGAAGATCGCTTCAATAGGTCTGGCTCAACCAAACTAAGTAATTGAAGTTACCTTCTTTAAGACACTAAGTGTGATTGTGAGTAGGGCATCTTAACAACTTAGCTTGAGATACAAATCGCCAACAGGTGATGCCTCCTATCGAAGATCGCTTCGTTAGGGTGGCTTAATCAAACTAAGTGATGAGAATCACCTTCCTTGTAAAGACACCAAGTATGTGTATACCATCATTCTACCTAATAATCCTTAATTAAATCTGCAACTTTAACTAATTACCGATCTAGAAGTTAGGAGTCAGAATCCTTTTAGCAGGATTCTGCACAGTGGAGACTCAGAATTCATTATCAGCATTCCAATCTTTCATGGGCATAAGCATGAGCATGGACTTGAAGCATTATTTCAGTAGTAACACATGAGTATCAGTGATTAAGTATGAGTAATGGAATATTACATACACATACTAAGGAATTTTGGGATGCATCTACGTCACCATACTGTATTCCCTTTCGGGTGTATGTTTACATTAGACCATACTACTCATAGTCTTTTAGTGATAATTCAGTGATATATCCATGGCATATGTGGTGTGGCATACTTGGGTGCATCATTCTAGTGACATTTCTTTCATCTTGATTTCTGAGTGTTTGATGCTTCCCTTACTTTCAGTTTTCATTTGTGTGACAGTTTTACTTACTTAGCCTTTACTGTCTTACTTACTTAGCTGTTACAGTCTTTCTTTACTTAATTCTTTTCCCCAGTTTTTCCTACAATTTTTCTTTACTATACTTTTTACTTGTATTTAGCTTTAGCCCTGCATAGTTAGTTGGATTGTGTTAGACTTCTTGTCTAACATGGGATACTTTTGGGATCTGGTAATTTGCTAGATCCCGAGCAGCTTGTGGAGATAGGTCAGGAGGACACACAGGAGGTCCAGGAGGAGTACATGGAGCCTTAGTGGATCAGACATCTACCTTTACTTTCAGCTCTATTTCAGTACTATAGTAGACCTTATTTACTTCTGCCTTTAAATTAGTCTGTAATAAATTCTAGATGTATCTTTTACTTTCTCTTTCTGAGATGAATGTTTACTATTGCTTATGATGAATGTATTCTGGATGTATTGCTTTTAGCTTCCGCACCCTGTTATACTACTGTACTTAGTATTGTGATGTGACCAACATACTGGAAATACGGATATATTGATGACATATATTGGATCCTTACTTGTTCTTTAAATCCAATATACGTGTTAGTTTAATACTTAAGGTAAGTATTCTACTCTTATCTTAAGTATTGGCTCTCGATCCTACTCTTAGGATCAAGTCAGCAGCCTTCAGTATGGCTCATAGTGGAGACCTAAAATTCATATTGGTATTCAAAGTTTTGTGGATTTCTGAATATTACTCATATAGAATAGAAGCATGGGCATATACATGAGCATGAGTTTGATGAATCATTTCAGCAGTGATGCATGAGTATCAATGATAAATTATTGGTTACGGAATGTTGCATATATAGACTGGGGAATCTCAGGATACATTGGCATCACCATACTATCTTCCCAACTGAGTGTATGTAAAAATTGGACCGTATGACTCGTAGCTTTTTAGTGATAGTTCTGTGATATACCATGGCATACCATTTTGTGGCATATTTGGGAACATCATTCCAGTGATATATAGTACATCATTTAACTTTTCACAATGATTTTTGAGCAGTTTATATTTTGATTTACTTTCAGTATTCAGTTTTGATGAATTTTTACTTGTTTAGTCTTTACAATTTCAATTACATAGTGCCTTTACTAATATTTCCTATAGTTTTATTTACTTTACTGTCTATTGCATTTACTTTAGAACTGCTTAGTTAGTTGCGATGTGTTAGACTTCTTGTCTAACACAGGGTACTTTTGGGATCCGATAATTTGCTAGATCCCGAGCAGCTTGTGGAGACAGGGCAGGAGAACCTACAGGAGATCCCGAAGGAGTACGTAGAGCCTTAGTGGAGCAGCTTTCCACCTTTCCTTTCTGCCTTACTTTCAATACTTTAGATAGACTTTACATTTTATCTTTTAAATCAATTTGTAATAACTCTGGATATATTTTACTTTTCTTTTCTGAGACGAATGTTTATTACTACTCTGTGATGAATGTATTCTAGATATTTTCCTTCAGCTTCTGCACTATATTATACTACTATACTTAGTATTGTAATGTGATCAGTATACTGGAAATACTGATATATTGATAACATATATTGGATTCAGATTTACCTTTCTAAATCCAATGTATGTATTAGTCTAACACTTAAGACAAGTAATCTACTCTTATCTTAAGTATTGACTTTTGATCCTACTCTCAGGTTCGAGTCAGCAGCCTTCAATGTGGCTCAGTCTTTTAGCCTATTCGAGAAGATGGGTTTTGTAAGCTCATTCATCCCGAGTAGCGCATCGCTCTACTGCTGATTATGATTATACTCATCTCTTGCGCGCGGCGACGGGGTGGGGCGCTTCAGTTTGAGCCACACCTATTGAAGTGGTCTTCATTAGGAGGGATCGCCCGTTGATGATTTGTATTTGAATCAAACTAAGGAATGAGTCCCTATTTAATACACTCTTAGTCTTGGGAGATTTACTCTAACGGGACTGTATTCATCTAATCACTCAGGATAGCCCCTGCTCATAAGCGACATTAAAGTGAATCAACCAATCTAGAATACTACTGAAGAAAACCAGTACTCTGGGTATACCATACTACATCAACCAATGGCCTAGTTTCAAATAATTCTTTTTAATCAACAAGGATTTATCAAAACTATCAATTCCTATACGAAGTAGGTAATTCCTATACAAGGCTCCAAAAAGGTGATCACAGATCACTACATATAGATTCTACCACATGAAAAAGTTTCATTATAATATATTAAGTTATTCCTACCATGAGGGGTTAAGATCAACTTCTAAGGTTAAGGGATCATCTAAGCTTCTACCTCAATGAGTTATACAAAATTCTCCTACCTTAATGTATATTTAAATTTAAGTCTTTAAAATATTTCAGAGACAATCTTATACTAAGATACTTCAGATCTCACACTGTTAACTCTAAACTAACACTCTAGGTTCTATTTAATAGTTAGGTTTAGAGTGATCAAATTAGATAATTAAGTCATCTAATCATATCTTATTCTAAGATTATGAGATTTAAATCAAGGATATTATTAGAGTCAGATCAATTATCAAATCAGTTTAGTTATCTTATCTCTTTATGCTAGTAGTCTTATTTAGGAGAAAATCAAGAATCAAAAGTTTAGATTTAAATTAATCATTCACATAGATTTATCAATACCTTAACATGTCTAAGTCAAATGTCTAAGATCAATACCAAATCAGATGCATTATTGGAAAAATGTCAATTTCATTATCTTATAATCAAGTCAATTTAATGAAGGATTTAAGATTTTGGATCTTAATCAAATAGGTTAGGGTTTAACCCCTTACTCATGCCTAATTAAGATCAAATGTTTATTTGTAAATCAAATGTCAAATTAGTGAATTTGGGATGTATTATTGGTGGCAATCTTAGATATAGATCAAGTCTTAATAGCTTGATCAAAGTTTTAAGACTTCTTAAGGTTAATTAAGAGGTTTAAGTTCCCAATTTTAGATTTATTCAATTTATACCTCATAAATTTGCATACATAATTTCAATACATCTAGCTTATGTTATAAATTATATTAATAGAAAATTTTAGAAAAACATAAAGTAATTAGTGCTAATCAAACCCTAAATCAATCCAAAGGGATTAGCACCTAATTACAAATCTAGCCATCAGAATTTCATACAAATTGGCACATAAGTTCTATTTAATCACACAATTAATCAGAGACTAAGTTTGCTAAGATCCAATATCTACAAACCTTAATTTTTATTAATCATGGTTTAACAAGATTAGGGCATAAATTGAAATGCAGAGATCAGAAAAAAAATAATTAGCACATTTATTCTATTCTTCATAAGGAGACTAATGGCACCCTAAACATACAATTTGGTTAAGTAAAATTGCTAATCAACCCTAATCAAGATCTGCAATAATTAGGTAAAAATGGAAAATCTAACCCTTAGATGTTCAATATTATTTGATATTCAGATCCCTGAGGATTTTCTAATCAATTTCATTTATAATATTATAGGGTTTCGACTAGTGGATTAAGAGTTATTCAATTAATACATTATGTATTTTTATTTAAATTATTTCCTATGATTGGATTAATTGGATTATTTTCCTTGAGGAAAATAAATCCAATTAGTCGGATTTAATTAACCAGGCTCAGCCAGTTAGACGAACTACGCGGGTCGACCGGGGCCCGAGGAACACAGCATTGTCGCGCAGCGTGGGTCATGGGCTAGCCCAGCCTGCACAGTGCCGTCATCCCCAACCCCCCTTTCCCGATACTCAGGGAATTAGGGTTGGCTTCCATGGCAAAATCCCAAGTGCTGCGGTTACGCCGTGGCTCCTAATTGATCCACACACCATCAGTGGGCCAAGACGCTTCGATCGAACCCCTTAGTCCCTTACGAGGTGGTCGGGGTAGTCCAGACCTTACTCACCTGAGAGGCTTCACCTAGGAGCTACCGTGGGGAGACAATTCTCCCCATAGAGGCCACACTAGACCTGAGGCTCAGTCCCTGCACCATCAGGGAAGTGAGACGGATCGAAGCCCCCTAGTCTGATGGCCTGAGGTGGTCTGGAATGCCAAAACCTTACTCACCTGAGGCGTTCCTCAAGGAACTTAGCCCGATCGATCGATTCAATCGATCGGGACTAGCTTATGGTTCAATTAAGATAGCGTTAGGTTTGATTTGACAATATATAGCTATATGCATCAAAAGAAGGGAGCTTTGAGCCTCATTAGCTTGAAATTGGCAAGAGGGGTACCTAGTTTGACGGGGAGCTCGGGACGATCGACTGAGGGCTCGGCTGGCATTAGCTGAGGTTCTAGATGCTGCAAAGGATCCTGAACACCAGGAGAGCCTACTATCAGCTGTTCAGGAGCTCCAGGGATTGCCTACACAAGCTCGGGCAGACGACAATGGCGGAGAGGAGACAATGGAGAATTGAATTCAATTAAGCAGCAAAGGGGTAGAGGGAGGATTGCTGAGGCTATTTATAGCCTCAGACAAGCTCAGGGAAGCTTCCAGAGGGTTGGCTTGGGCTGGGAAAGACCTAAGAGGTTGGGCCATGGCTGAGCTCTCAATTTTTCTAATTGAGCTCGGCTGGGTCACGAGGCCTGATCAGGACCAATATACCATTGAAGGTAGATTCCCAATGGCATGCTGAGGTGGAACAGGTAGTGGGGGACAGGCCAGGCTAGCCAGAATCTGCAAGATTTCTTCGGTCGGTTGCAGGTGTGGCAAAGTGGGTGCGTCATGGGCCATTTGATGGATCAATCAAGATCGCAAAATGGTCTTGACCCTTCAGATCCTAATGGCCGGATCTAATTTGATCCACACCATAGGATTCATGGGGTGCATCTAACGTCTGATCCCTAGATTTCTCGGGATCTAATCCTAACTATTGATTATTTTAGCGCAACGGTTAGATTTACGGGACCCCACTATCGCGTTACCTGGGCTCCGCAGTGGATCGCCCGCGCTCTACACAGCGGATCCTGGCCATTATTTTAGTTTTAAGGATATATTTGCAATTTGGAAAGATTAGGAACCCTTTTATGCAATAAGACCATTTTAATTAATTGTGGATTATCGTCTAAATGATTTTCAAATTGCACCAAACTTTCACTCCTAGCTAATTTGGGGGTGAGGAATTAAAAATGAAATCAGATTTTAGTTATGAGATCAAAATATTTTTGGTCTAATCTAGGGCATTTTGATTGATCAAAATATCCTCTTTGACTTAGAGAAGTCCAATGGGCTTCAAATCTTCATGATATGATCAGTTTGATGTTATATAATCAATGGTATTGAAATTAAAGATTGACTAAGCTATACATATAGCAGAGTAACAACCTAGGGTTGTTACAGACTCCCCCACTTAAGAACAATGTCGTCCTCGACATCATCTCAAGAGAGAAGACAAATATGCAAAAATTTGAAGAATAGAAATACAATTCAGAAGGATAATGGGTAACTAGATTTTCAAAGAGATTGGGATACTTTCTTTTCATATCCACCTCTTTCTCCCAAGTAGATTCTTCTAAAGAGTGATTTCTCCACTAAACCTTTACCATTGGGATCGAGCAATTTCTCAGTTTCTTTTCATCATGAGCTAAGATCTTAATTGGCTCCTCCGCATAAGAAAGATTCGGCTGGAGAGAAATCACTGGAAGTTGAATTAAATGAGACGAGTACGAAGACATCTCCACAGAGAGGAGATGTGGAATACATTATGAACTACATAGAAACCTTCAAAAAGTTGCAATCGATAAGTTGCAGAACCAAGCTTCTTTAGGATTTCAAATGGTCCGACGTAGCAGAGAGTTAGATTCCTGGCTGCACCAAAATGATACAAGCCTTTCATCAGACTAACTTTAAGATACACAAACATCGAATTCCAGAGTACAATGATGGGCATCATGATACTTACTCTAGTGATCTTGTGCTATTTTGATTCTCTGCTGGATCAGTTGAATCTTACAATTAGTCTCTTCAACTAATTCTGAACCATATAGTTGAACACTGTCAGTTTCAGACCATGCTAAAGCATTACTGCATTTCTTTCCATACAGACCTTCATATGGAGCCATGCTAATACTCGCCTAAAAATTGTTGTTGTATGCGAACTATACGAGAGGAATATGATCTTTCCAGAAGCCTCCAAAATCCAGAATACAGAGACGAAGAAGATCTTCCAAAACCTGATTGACTCTTTCTGTTTGTCCATCTATTTGAGGATGAAAAGCGGTGCTCATAGCTAGAGTAGTTCCCAAGTCTTGATACACTACTTGCCAAAATTTAGAAGTAAAATGGCTATCTCGATCAGATACGATAAATTCGGGAATTCTATGGAGTCTGATAATTTCTTTGATATACATCTTTGCTAATTTCTCCACAGAATCAGTTTGACGCATAGGAATAAAATCTGCTGATTTGGTTAGTCGATCGACAATGACCCAAATTGAATTGGCACCGGATCTGGATTTAGGTAAACCCATGATAAAATCCATAGAAATATCGAACCACTTCCATTCCGGAATTGCTAGAGGATGAAGAAGTCCTCCAGGCTTTTGGTGTTTGGCTTTAATTAAGTTACATTCTGCTTCAAATTTAGCCACACTTTTCTTCATCCCAGGCCACCAGAATGATTTCTCCAGATCTTGATACATCTTGGTACTACCATGATGTACTTGGTAACCAAAATTGTGACCTTCTACTAGGATCACTTGATACATGGATTTAGGAATCCATAGACGATTTCCCTGATAGATTACATTACCTTGAAGATGAAGATCAAAGTGATGACCACTTTCGATGTCCACTTTAAACTTCAGATAGTCTTCATCCTAGGCTTAGGAGATGGAGACATCACGATGAAGTGTGGGCTCAACTGAATTCGTGGATATCAGTGTGCTTAGCATAGCACCATACACTGGACTGATTTTGAGCTTTCTAAATTCTTCTTCTAGAGAGCTTGATAATATCATAGAAGATAGAGTAATATGACGAATAAGTGCATCTGCTACACATTTGCTTTTTCTGGATGATACTGGATGCTTAGATCATAATCACTTATTAGCTCAAGCCATCTTCATTGTTGGTAGTTTAGCTCACACTAGGTGAAGATGTACTTTAAGCTTTGATGATCAGTGAATATGGAACACTGGACGCCATAAAGATAATGATGCCAAATTTTTAGAGCAAAAACTACGGCTGCAAATCTGAGATCATGGACAGGATAGTTCTTTTCATGTGACGAGATGCATAGGCTATACCTATGCCAGATACATGAGTATATACTTGGTAGTTGAGGCCTTCCTTAGGTATGGCTAGAATTGGTGCAGAGGAAAGAGCATCTTTTAGTGATTGAAATACTTCCTCATATTCTGGACTCTAGATAAACGTTATTGCTTTCTACGTCAACTTTGTGAGAGGAGACGCAATTTGTGAGAAGCCCTTAATAAATATTTTATAGTAACCTACTAGTCCTAAGAAACTCCTGATATCGATCACGGATTTTGGCTGTGACCAATCTTAAACTGCGCTCACTTTATTTTGATTGACTCCGATTCCTTGAGAGTCGACGACCTTACCCAGAAAAGCGACTGAGTCAAGCCAAAATTCGCATTTGGAATACTTAGCGTATAGCTCATGACTCCGAAGTTCTTCTAACACTAACTGTAGATGATTCTCATGTTCAGATTTGTTTTTTGAATAAATCAAGATATCATTGATGAAGACGATGACGAATTTATTTAAATATGCCTTCAATACACGCTGTATTAAATCCAAAGGATGGCACATTTGTTAAACCGAAGGACATTTCCAATAATTCATAATGTCCATAGCGGGTCCTAAATGCTATTTTCTCCACATCTGGATCTTTAACTCAGAATTGATGATATCTCTATTGCAATTCTATCGTTGAAAAAACTTTAGCTCCAGACAACTGATCGAATAAGTCATTGATACAAGGTAGAGAGTACTTATTCTTGATAGTTACTTTATTTAATTCCCTATAATTGATGGACATTCTCATCGATCATTCTTTCTTCTTTACAAACAAAACTGGCGCTCCCCAAGGACATGAACTTAGATGAATAAGACATTTCTCCAACAATTCTTGAAGTTGCTTGTTCAATTCTTGAAGCTCTTTTGGAGCCATACGGTACAGAACTTTTGACAGCGGTTGAGTTCCAAGAATTAATTCAGTTACGAACTCTACTTCTCTAACTAGAGGAAGATTGGGTAGGTCTTCAGGGAAACTTCAGAAAATTCACAAACTATTCAGTTCTCAGAAATAGGCACGACTTCTTTCTTCTCCCCCAACATTGTTACGAGATACGCATCGCATCCCTTCCTGACTAACCTTTCTGCTGTCATTGCATTGATCAACGATGCTTGGGTGCTAAGTCTTCCAACAAACGATTTTGATTTACTTCCACTGCCCAAAATTATTTTCTTCTTTTTACAATTTATGGAAGCACCATGCTGGCTTAACCAATTCATGCCTAGAATTATATCAAAGTTTATGATTAGCAATACAATTAATTTAGCCCCATAATTTTATTCATCCATAGGAATATCTATATTGCAGATTTGTTGGGACTGCATACGGGCTCTAGAAGGTAACCCAGTGCTCAAAGAATTAGCTAATCGATAGGTTGGTAACTTAAGAGTTTAACCCAATTTTCCAATACGAAGGAATGACTTGCTCCCGTATTGAAAAGAATGTTACAAGATTTATCATTTATTGATAAGGTGCCTATGATTAAGATGACTTAATAAGAATGACTATTCAAACATTTGAAAGTACTAAAATGGTAAAGACTAATTACTGAACTAGTAAGAACTGAATAAAATTAATTTAAGGCGTACTTGAAACCACATCAATTTCCTCAGGAGCAGAGGCAAAAGTTAACATATATACCCTTGCCGGTGCTGAGGGTTGTTTGTTCTGAGGCCTTTGACCCTGCCGAGCATAGTTCAGCTTTTGTGTAGGTACATTTGCTTTAGAGTTCGAAGTAGTAGCCAGCATTATAGTAGGAGCAGGCTCTCAGCTGTTCCTTGGTTATGCACAGAATGCTTGCTTATGATGGGAGTGATTGGTGAGCACTCTATCTATTGTGTTCTTCTCATTGCATTCATAATAGCGGTGGCCACTACGACCATAAGTAAAACATACACCATCAAAGTGGTAGCATTTTTCGTACAGATGCAATCATTTGTATTCAAAGTTCTGAGGCTGGGGTTGTGTAGTTTCGATGTTATAGACTTTTGCCACCTAATGATTGCCAAAACTTTCCTTCATCGGCTGCATAACTATTGCCTTCCTTTTTCGATCTAGTTCACCTTGGAATCCTTCTTGTAGACGGGCAGGCTCGACTAATTCAGTCAGGGTCTTGATCTGACGAGATACTAAGTGGGCTTTAATAGGGTCTCTCAGACCCTTCATGAAATGGTGGCTTCTAGATGCTTCCATTCTAACTAGATTCGGAACAAAACGTGATAATCTCTGAAATTCTGCTCATAGTCAAACACTAAATTATTGCCTTGTGTGAGATGGAGAAGTTTATCCTCTAGAATTGCTTGAGCTGATGCCGGTATGAACACTTTATGGAATGCTTCCAAGAACATATCCCAAGGAATGTCCTCTACTTCATAATCAATAGATTTGTTATTCCGCTTATTCTCTCACCAGTACTCAGCTTCTTCTTGAAATAAATGAGTTACTAGGTAGATGGCTTTAGAGTTAGGGCACTTAATACTGGCTAAGTTCTTCTCAGACATCATAAGCCAGTTCACTATATCCATAGGATTTAGCACTCTATTAAACGTAGGAGTTCAGAGTCGAAAGAAACTATGTAGGATTTCGTCGCCCGTATAATGTGAAGACGATAAGAATCCTGATGGGGGTACAGATTGTTGTCTAACCAAGAGGATAAGAGCACGTGTCTCTTGCACCTATTGTGCATTGCTATCTATTAGGGCCTTCAAAACTGACCATAGGGTTGGACTCCTCAGGTCCGCCTGATGACGTGACCAGATTCTTAATTGGAGTAGGAGTAGATGGAGAGCTAGGATTCATGACTGCAAATACAAGTATGAACTTACTATAATTTTATTCATTCATTTCCTTATCAAAAGAGAAGATACATGGATCCATAAAACACATAACTGAGATGAAAGAAAATGACATAATAAGATCTCTGAAATCTAGTTACAATATTCTATCCAAAAGGTAGCATAGAAGTCATCATATGTGACTCTGTGGCTCCTCTGAGCTAATCTCTTATATACCCAATACCATCAACGGCCCACTGATCCCCTCAATAGGATCTCTACGATCTCCAAGCGATACTCCTCGGATAGGCTGTCTCTCGAAGTACGATAGTAATGTGATCCAACCACTCTCTGGAGAGTGCTGAAATACTGGTGCTTCCAAAGGATGAATTGATAAGGATTTTATCTAGCACCTCAACTCCTCGAGGTGACACTCCATCGACAATCCTTCTGTAGATCTGGCCATCTCAGAGGTCATCTATCAAGTAGTTGTCAAATCTCCTAAGGTAGAACCAAAATGCTGACTGCAAGTATTCCATCCTTAAAATAACTCAATTTATAAGTATTTCATTTTATCATTACCTTCAAGTTCGTTCAATTCCTAAGATGTCAATTTTTTTTGATATTAAGAATAGGCATAGTTTAAATCAAGTTATTATGTGTGTTAAATTCCTAGGATGTTATTATTCTAGACATAGTCCATCCTTTCCTTTCTGAGGTAATTTAATGAATGTTTGGATGCTTGCTTTTCATTATACTTAGTAACTTGTGTCTTGACCTGATACAGAGAACATACCATAAAGTAGATAGGAACAAAACTCCTTATCTGACACTTTATGATAACTCTTTGATACCAACTGTAGCGCCCCACCCCATCACCGCGCGCAAAAGATAAGTATAACTAACAGATCGGTGCGCTACTCGGGGAAACGGGCAACTGACTATAGCATCTCCCCGAATAGGCTAAGAGACTGAGCTATACTGAAGGCTACTGACTTGAACCTATGAGTAGGATTAAGAGTCAATACTTAAGATAAGTGTAGAGTACTTATCTTAAGTATTAGACTAACACGTACATTGGATTTAAAGAAGTAAATATGAATCCAATATATGTTATCAATATATCAGCATTTCCAGTATGTTGATCACATCACAATACTAAGTATAGTAGTATAAGAGAGTGCGAAAGCTAAAGCAAAACATCCAGAATACATTCATCATAAAGCAGCAGTAGTAAGCATTCGTCTCAGAAAAGAAAAGTAAAATACATCCATAATTATTATAAACTGATTTAAGAAATGATAAGTAAAATCTATCTGAAGTACTAAAAATAAAGTAGTAAGAAAAAAGTGGAAGACTGTTCCATTAAGGCTCCACATACTCCTCCTGGATCCCCTGTAAGTCCTCCTGCCCTGTCTCCACAAGCTGCTCAGGATCTAGCGAATTACCAGATCCTAAAAGTACCCTGTGTTGGACTAGAAGTCTATCATATTGCAACTAACTAAGCAGCTCTAAAGTAAATACAATTGATAGTAAAGTAAACTTGACTGTAGAAAGTAATAGTATAGCCACTATGCAACTGAAGTTGTAAAGACCAAGCAAGGTAAAACTGCATCAAAACTGAATACTGAGAGTAAACAAAAATATCAGATGCTCAGAAATCAATGTGAAAATGTCCAATACTGTACTATATATCACCGGAATGATGTACCCAAATATGCCCAACATGGTATGCCATGATATATAACAGAACTATCACTGAATGGCTATGAGTCATACAATCCAATGTATACATACACTCAGTTGCGAAGACAGTATGGTAATGTCAATGCATCCTGAAATTCCCCAGTCTATGTATGTAACATTCCGTAACTCATAATTTGTCACTAATAGTCATACATCACCATAGAGTCATTCATTATGCTCATGCTCATGTTTATGCCCATGCTTCTATTATATATGAGGAAAATCCATAAATACATAGAATATTAAATACAAATAATAAATTCAAGGTCTCCACTATGCAGAATCCTGCTAAAAGGATTTTGACTCCTAGCTTCTAGATAATAATTGGTTAAAGTTGAAGATTTACCTAAAGATAATTAAAAGAGATGATTGTAGACAAATATTTAGCACGGTTGCAAGAAAGGTGATTCTTATAACTTAGTTTGATTAAGCCACCCTAATGAAGCGATCTTCTATAGGAGGTATCGCCCATTGGCGATTTGTATCTCAAGCTAAGTTATTAAGATGCCTAACTCACAATCACACTCAATGTCTTAAAGAAGGTGATTCTAATTACTTAGTTTGTTTGAGTCACACATATTGAAGCGGTCTTCGCTAGGAGGCATCGCCCATTGATGATTTTTATTTCAATCAAACTAAGGAATGAGTCCCTATTTAATACACTCTTAGTCTTGGGAGATTTACTCCAATGGGACTGTATTCGTCTAATCCCTCAGAATAGAACCTACTCATAAGTCCACATTGGAGTGAATCAACCAATCCTGAATACTACTAAAGAAAACCAGTACTATGGGTATACCATACTACACCAACCAATGGCTTGGTTTCAAACAACTCTATTTAATCAACAAGGATTTATCAAAACTATCAATTCCTATACTAAGTAGGTAAGTTCTACACAAGGCTCCAAATAGGTGATCATAGATCACTACATATAGATTCAACCATAAGGAAAACTATCATTCTAATATCTTAAGTGATTCCTATCACGAGGGGTTAAGATCAACTTCTAAGGTTAAGGGATCATCTAAGCTTCTTCCTCAATGAGTTATACAAAATTCTCCTACCTCAATGTATATTTAAATTTAAGTCTTTAAAATATTTTAGAGATAATCTTATAGTGAGATACTTAAGATCTCACACTATTAGTTCTAAGGCTAAATTATGATAGTAGTCTTATTTAGATACAAAATTATGCTAGTAGTCTTATTTAGGAGAAAATCAAGAATCAAAAGTTTAGATTCAGATTAATCATTCACATAGATTTTTCAATATCTTAACATGTCTAATTCAAATGTTTAAGATTAATACCAAATCATATGCATTATTGGAAAAATGTCAATTTCATTATCATATAATCAAGTCAATTTAATGAAGGATTTAAGATTTTGGATCTTAATCAAATAGGTTAGGGTTTAACCCCTTACTCATGCCTATTTAAGATTAAATGTTTATTTGTAAATCAAATGTCAAATTAGTGAATTTGGGATGTATTATTGGTGGCAATCTTAGACCTGGATCAAGTCTTAATAGCTTGATCAAAGTCTTAATACTTCTTAAGGTTAATTAAGAGGTTTAAGTTCCCAATTTTAGATTTATTCAATTTATACCTCATAAATTTGCATACATGATTTCAAGACATCTAGCTTACTATTATAAATCATATTAATATAAAATCTTAGAAAAACATACAGTAATTAGTGTTAATCAAACCCTAAATCAATCTAAAGGGATTAGCACCTAATTACAAATCTAGCCATCAAAATTTCATACATTTGGCACATAAGTTCTGTTTAATCATACAATTAATCAGAGACTAAGTTTGCTAAGATCCAATATCTAAAAACCTTAATTTTCACTAATCATAGTTTAACAAGATTAGGGCATAAATTGAAATACAGATATAAGAAAAATAAATCACTTAGCACATTCATTCTACTCTTCATAAGGAGACTATTAGCACCATAAACACACAATTTGGTTAAGTAAAATTGCTAATCAACCCTAATCAAGATCTATAATAATTAGGTAAAAATGGAAAATCTAACCAATTAGATGTTCAATATTATTTTATATTCAGATCCTTGAGGAATTTTTGATCAATTTCATTTATAATATCATAGGGTTTGGACCAGTAGATTAAAAGTTATTCAATTAATATATTCTGTATTTTTATTTAAATTATTTCCTATGATTCGAATGATTGGATTATTTTTCTTAAGGAAAATACATCCAATTAATTGGATTTTATTAACCGGGCTCAGCCCATTAGCCGAACCACGCAGGTCGACCGGGGCCCGAGGAACCCGGCACTGTCTTGCAGCGTGGGTCATGGGCTGGCCCGACCCGCATAGTGCCGTCATCCCCAACCCCCATTCCCCCATACCTAGGGAATTAGGGTTGGCTTTCGCGGCAAAATCCTGAGCGCTGCGGTCACGCCGTGGCCCCTAATTGATCCACACACCATCGGTGTTCCAAGACGCTTCGATCGAACCCCTTAACCCCTTGCGACGTGGTCGTGGTAGGCTGGACCTTACTCACGCAAGAGGCTTTGCCTCGGAGCTACAGTGGGGATAAAATTCTCCCCACAAAGGCCACGCTAGACCCAGGGCTCGATCCCTACACCATCAGGGATGTGAGATGGATCGAAACCCCCTAGTCTGAAGGCCTGAGGTGGTCAGGAATGCTGGGAGCTTACTCACCCTAGGCATTCCTCAAGGGACTTAGCCCGATCAATTTATTCGATGGATCGGGACTAGCTTACGATTCAATTATGATAGCATTAGGTTTGATTTAACAATACAGAGCTATACACATTAAAAGAAGGGAGGTTCGAGCCTCATTGGCTCAAAACTAGCAAGAGGGGTACCTGGTTTAACAGGGGAGCTCGGGATGATTGACTGAGGGCTCAGTTAGATTTAGCTGAGTTCCAAATGCTGTAAAGGATTCTAAACACCAGGAGAGCCTATTGTTAGTGGTTCGGGAGCTCCTGGGATTGCCTACGCAAGCTCGGACAGACGGCAATGGCAGAGAGGAGACAGTGGAGAATTGAACTCAATTAAGCAGCAAAGGGGCAGAGGGAGGATTGCTGAGGCTATTTATAGCCTCAAATGAGCTCAGGAAAGCTTCCAGACAGTTGGCTCGGGCTGGGAAAGACCCGAGAGGTTGGGCCATGGCCGAGCTCTCAATTTTCCTAATTGAGCTTGGCCGGGTCACGAGGCCCAATCAGGACCAATATGTCGTTGAGGGAAGATCCTCAATGGCATGCTGAGGTGGAACGAGTAGTGGGGGACAGGCCAGACTGTCCAGAATCCATAAGATTTCTTTGGTCGGTCGCAGGCGTGGCGAAGACAAAGATCCACAGTGCAGGTGCGCTGTGGGCTGTCTGATGGATTGATCAGGACCGTGAAATGGTCCTGATCCTTTGGATCCTAACGGTCAGATCCGATCTGATCCACATCGTAGGATTCACGGGGCGCATCTAACGGCTAATCCCTGGATTCCGCAGGATCTAATCCTAGCAGTCGATTATATAAGTGCGACGGTTAGATTTACGGGACCCCGCTATCGCGCGACTCGAGCTCCGCAGTGGATCACCCGTGGTCCGCACAGCGCATCCCGGCCGTTATTTTAGTTTTAGAGATATATTTGCAATTTGGAAAGATTATGAACCCTTTTATGCAATTTGACCATTTTAATTAAATGTGAATTATGGTCTAAATGATTTCTAAATTGCACCAAACTTTTACCCCTAGTTAATTTGGGAGTGAGGAATTCAAAAATGAAATCAAATTTTAGTTATGAGATCAAAATATTTTAGGTCTAATCTAGGGCATCTAGATTGATCAAAATATCCTCTTTGAGTTAGAGAAGCTCAATGGGTTTCAAATCTTCATGATATGATCAATTTGATGTTATATAAGCAATGGTATTAAAATTAAAGATTAATTAAGCTAAACATATAGCATAGTAACAACCTAGGGTTATTACAATAGCGCACCCTTGCGCACCACAATGTGCTTTAACGAATCAAACTCGAGAACTCGGCGCTGCATCGCGCCACAGCGGGTCCAACCCGACAGCTCGATGCTACCGCACACTGCAGGGGAACCATTCAAATTCATATTTAGCATTCATTAAGAAGCACTCGCTACAGCACGCCGCAACAATCTCTGACAGACTGTAAATACACATCTGCGTTTGCACGCAAGTGTACGTGGTCTGAAGTAATAAGTGGAAAGTGCTAGTTTCCAGGATTTATCGAACCACTGAGAATTTTTTGTTTTGTTACTAAGGTTTATCTATTCTCACTAATGTTTAAGCTATGAGTAATTGGTTTGAGTTGGTTCTAAACTGAGCACAATAATCACTAAGTAGAAATTAAGTCAGATAAAAAGAAGAGGAGAGTTGGGTTCATCCCATATGTCATGATAAGTTACTAATGCATGATGATTCCGCAAGCGTTGTCTTTCATTTACTTTAAATTAAATCAAGTGCATATTGTTCTTCCTTGAGCTTTATCTCAAGGTTTCACAAGTTTAAATCTTGTGCACAAAATGAACACACAGTCGGTTCTATTTTGGCACAAAGATTCTTATAAGATTTTAGGTTTTCAGTTTTTTATCATATCTCTTGATCAAGGAGAGCAAGATTATTAAGTTTTTTAGACCTTATAAGCTTTGATTCCATTAAAAGCGTCACTTGCATCGCACATAATTGAAATGAGGGAATAATATGTTGGGCTCAATAACTATGTCACCTCGTTCATGAGCATAAAACTATTTCTTTCCCTCGCTCAATTTTGTTGAGCTAAGGAGCTCATTTAGTGGGTCATAGCATCACATGCATCAACACTTTAGTTGAGCTTATATAAAGGTGCACTAAGCTTAAGAACTTTTCTCACATAGTTCTAAGCTCTCATGCACTCAAAGATCTAGCATCTAACCAAACGTGAGCTATGGAGCACAAGACACTTTAGTTCTTGAGTTCATAAGTTCATTTCCTTTAATTCATAATCAAGACTATAGTAATAATAAGCATTTTTTGAGCAAGGCATTGAGTTCATACATTTTATTAATACTTGAGAAAAACTTCATACAATTAAAATGTAACTATCAAACACATGGGATTACCGCAACCCTCCCTACGGGAGATTTAGCTATCCATTACAAAAGAGATGAAAAAGAACACATACATGGATAAAGACCCTTTCATGATCAGCTAAGAAAAGAAATTATAAAAGAAGAATTTAGAAGATACTAGGAACATTCCTTAGAAGTTCTTTGGATCCTTCTTCTCCTTCTTGAAGTTCCTCTCTTAGGTCGCTAGTGCTGCCTTCCTTCTTCTTCTCCTTGGTAAATTGGCTCTTCCACCCTTGGGGAGTTCCTCTCTTCCACTATGCAACCCTCCTCCTTATTTAAGTGATTTGAGCAAAAATTGGAACCCTCCTATAGTCAAGAGGAGTACTATCTATAGGAGAGGGCTGCATCCTCATACTTGAGTTCAATAACTAGCAATGCTAATAAAAATTCTGAGTAATGATGTCAAATGCAAGTTAAAGGTGAGGTGACCAATATCTTCCATTCTTTTATCCTTCTCATCACATCAAAATTCATTTTTCCAATTAAAAATATAGCAGCTGCAAAGGGAATGATGGCTGGAGACAGGATGTTGGCTGGGGGTCTTGTCCCAGCCGCATTAAATGTTTCTGCCAGAGAAAATTGCAGTGGGCCGCGGCAGCGCGCTACGGCGTGCTGCGGCGTGAAATGGCACAAGCTAATTCCGCTAAGTGTTTCGCTGCCGCGTGCTACTGCGTTCGCATTTTGAACCACTGCAGTGCATGGTAGCGCCCACGGTTCGCAACTTGAACTGCTGCAGCGCACGCTAGCGCTCACGATTCGCAACTTGAACCGCTGCAGCGCGGGATAACGCCTGTGGTTCGCAACTTGAACCGCTGCAGCGCGTGATAACGCCCGTGGTTCGCAACTTGAACCACTGCAGCCCACGATAGCGCCTGCGATTCGCAAACAGACCCACTGCAGTGCACGTCAGCACCTAATTTTGCAAAATGACCCGCTGTAGCACGCTGTAGAGCACTGCAGCACGTGGCAGCAGTCTCCTTTAACAAAAAATGGGAAATTGCACCAATGGCTCAAAATTCTTTGGATTGGCATTTTTTCTGAAAAGATAGACAAAATTTGATTAAGAAGCAATTTTTAATATCAGAAATGAATGAAATTTTCTTTTATTTGAGATATAATTTATGGATTCATCATACCCCCACACTTAAATTCTTGCTCGTCCTCGAGTAAGCTTAAAATAGTATTTTTATGTTTTTTAGGTATGATAATCAACAAAAGATATCAATTTAAATTTTTGATATGTAAGTCAAGACATGTGCTTAACTAAAGTGATTCAAGTCATTTAGCATTTAGATGTTCTAACCTTGGATATGAAGTAAGGTTAATCAATTAATCTCCAAGTATTTGAATTTCATGCTTGATACTAGGTAATGACAAAGATTCCATGGAAAACCTAGATTAGAGAGGTAGTGAAATACTCAAGAGTATTGTGCTGTATGTGCCCCTTCTTATGAATCACAAAGATGAATAGATTAAATGAGAGATATTTTTCATCATCATTTTTCATTTCTTTCAATTGGGAGAGATATTTTTCATCATCCCTTTTTTTATGTTTTCTCTTTTTTCAATTTTAGGGAGAGATACCGCTTTTCAATTGGGACTACTCTAGCTATGAGGACCGCTTTTCATCCTCAGACCGATGGTCAAACCGAAAGAGTCAATCAAGTCTTGGAAGATCTTCTTCATCTCTGCATTCTGAATTTTGGAGGTTTCTGGGAAGATCATATTCCTCTCATAGAGTTCGCATACAGCAACAGTTTTCAGGTAAGTATTGGCATGGCTCCATATGAAACTCTGTATGGCAAGAAATGCAGTACTCCATTAGCATGGCCAGAAATATGCAGTGTTCAGCTATATGGGTCAGAATTAGTTAAAGAAACTAATCCTAAGGTTCAACTAATCCAACTAAGAATCAAAGCAGCTCAAGATTGCCAGAGTATGTATCATGATGCTCATCATCATACTCTAGAATTTAATGTTGGGAATTTTGCGTATCTTAAAGTCAGTCTGATGAAAGGCATATATTATTTTGGTGTAGCTGGGAAGCTAAGTCCCCGCTACGTTGAACCTTTTGAAATACTAGAAAAGATTGGTTCTGCAGCTTATCGATTGAAGCTTCCTGAAGATTTTTCTGCAGTCCATATTGTATTCCACATCTCCTCTCTGCGGAGATGTCTTCGTAACCCATCTCACTTAATTTAAATTCCAGCAATATCTCTCCAACCGAATCTTTCTTATGCGAAAGAGCCAATTAAGATCTTAACAAATGACCAAAGCAGCTGAGGAATTGCTCATTTTTAATGGTAAAGGTTCAGTGGAGGAATCACTCCATAGAAGAATCTACTTGGGTTAAAGAGGTGGATATGAGAAAAAAGTATCCCAGTCTCTTTGAAACTCCAAGTACCCATTAACTTTCTGAATTTTAATATATTTTCTAAATTTATTCATGTTTGTCTTCTCTCTTGAGATAATGTTGAGGACAACATTGTTCTTGAGTGGGGGAGTTTATAATAACCCTAGGTTGTTACTCTACTAATCTATAGTCTAAGTAATCATTAATTTTGATTCCATTGCTTTTAGAACATCAAATGAATCCTATCCTGAAAATTTGAAGTCCATTGGACTTCTCTAAGTCCAAAATGATATTTTGATAAGTCTAGATGCCCTAGTTTAGACATAAAATATATTGATCTCAGAATTAAATTTTGATTGTATTTTTGAATTCTTCTCCCCCAAATTAGCTAAGGTTGAAAATTTGGTATAATTTGGAGATCATTTAGGATATAATTCAATTTTAATTAAATGGGGTTAATTGCACTTTGGGATTCCAAGCAAATTCAATTTACAATTATACCCACCAATGGTCAGGATTCGCTGTCAAGACCGCGGTGGATCCGCTGCGGGGTCCTGGCAGCATTTGAGCTTAGGTGCCTTCTAGGATGTTAAGCATTAATCTCAGTGCCCTCCATTGGACGGCTCCCGCATCCCGCGCTGAGATCCTTTGTCAGCCGTGGGACCGTGGGATCATACTTATGATCCAACGGCTGATCTCCTTCCCGTGCCCATTCGTTATTCGAATCGCATCAGAGCCATCAAACCTCAATGGCCAAAGAATTGGATGGTCCCTGTCACTCCTTCCTTGTTCATCTTCATCCCGGAAGATCTCTCTCACGCTCGACAGGATCTTGCTGTGGTGCGAGTGTGACAGTGCGGTGAATCCCCCTATCCTATCCCAATGGTCTGGCAACCTAAAATCCTAGGTTTGCCCCTACCTATCCTTGGCCCATCCAGCCTGAGTTTGGGTCTGCCATTAGGCTTGCCCAAACATCCATCTTCTCCCCCAGGCTATAAATAGCCTGGGAATTACCTCTAAAGGCTCCTTTGCTAATTGTAAACTCACTTGTCACTCAAATTGCCTTCCATTTTTCCTTGGATCTCTTCGGCAACCCGTCGACAAACCAACTCCAGTCGAAGTCTAGTTTGAGGGTTAAGCTAGGTGTTCAAGCTCCCTATAGTGTTGTCTGAGCCAGCAGAACTTGTCTGTATCAGCTCCAGCTTCTGGATCGATCCCTATCTTCCTTAGTCAGCAGATCCAGTCCTTTTCCTTGTCCAGGTACCCTTTCTGCCTTAGACCGAGTCAAGTGGGCTCAGTTCCTTCTTCTAGTATCCTCTGATTGTGCACCTAGTATAGGTGATTGTAATGCGTGAAAATTAGAGGCTCTGGGTTAGCTCAATCGATTATATCGATCGATCAAACTACATCAGGTGAAGAGCACTCGAGTAAGGTCCCATGCCTCCAGTAGTCCTCGGGTCAAGCCATATCGGGGCTTGTGTGCCCCTTGTCGTACTGAACGTGTACCCATTGAGCCCCGACCTTGGCAATCTCTCTATGGGGAGTATCGATCCTCTCCATTAGCAGTCGAGGAAGGCCTTGGGATCGAGTAGCTCCCCAGAGATCCAGCCACTCTCGGAAGGGGTCTTTGGGTTCTATCAGTGTGCCTCGGCATACTGATGGAACTTTGATCCATCTGAGGTTGCAGGGTGGATGGGGAGACGGGAATTCAGTCGATTAGGGTTGCCCTAATTGATTGTCTTTCGGGCGGACGCCTGGTGAAGAAGATGATAGCGCGGGTCAGGCCGACCCGTGACCTACACTATCTATCAGTAATATGCCATCTGGTCAAGCTGACCTACGCATTTTGTAAACGGGACAGGACCCGTTTAAATTAAATAAAAATTTATCTCCAATTATTTTCCTTAAGGAAAAAGGAAAATAGGTTAAATTAATTAGAAAAATATAGAATGTATTAATTGGATAACTTTTAATCCACTGGTCCAAACCCTATGATATTATATATCAAATTAATCAAAAATCCTTAGGGATCTGAATAAAAAATAATTAGACCTTGTGTGCCAAATTGCATGTAATTTTGATGATTGGATTTGTATTTATGTGCTAATCATTTTGGATTGATTTAGAGTTTGATTAGCACTAATTACTTTTTGTTTTTCTAAATTTTTTTTATTAATATGATTCATAACAGTAAGCTAGATGTATTGAAATCATGTATACAAATTTATGATGTATTAATTGAACAAATCTAAAATTGAGAACTTAAACCTCTTAATTAATGTTAAGAAATCTTAAGACTTTGATCAAGCTATTAAGACTTGATCTAGGTTTGAGATTGCCACCAATAATACCTCCTTAATCTACTGATTTGACATTTGATCTATAAATAAACCATTGATCTTTATTGGACATGAGTAGGGGTTAAACCCTAACATGCTTAATTAAGATCTAAACTCTTAAGCCTTAATTAAATTGACTTTATTATAAGATAATGAAATCATGATTATTCCAATAATGCATCTGATTTGATATTAATTTTAAACATATGAAGTAGACATGTTAAGGTTAATAATAAAGCAATGTGATTGCTTAATATGAATCTAAACTTTAGATCCTTGATTTCCTCCTAAATAAGACCATCAGCATAAGAAAATTAATATAATCATATGGATTGAACAAGTGATCTAATTCTAATAACATCCTTGATTTATATCTCATAATCTTATAAAAAGTTATAATCAGATGACTTAATCATCTAATATATCACTCTAAATCTAATGATAAGTAAAACCTAAAGTGTTAACATTAGAATTAAGAATGTGAGATCTTAAGCATCTCATCATAAGATCATCTCTGAAATATTCTTAAGACCTAAACTTAAATACACATTGAGGTACGAGAATTTTGTACAACTCTTTGAGGTAAAAGCTTAAATGATCCCTTAACCTTAGAAGTTAATCTTAACTCCTCATGATAGGAATCACCTAAGATACTTAGAATGACATCTTTCCTTGTGGTAGAAGCCGTATTGAGTGATCCTTGATCACATTATCTTAGAGCCTTGTATAGGACATACCTATTTTAGCATAGAAATTTATAGTCTTGCTAAATCCTTATTGATTAAATAGAGTTGTGTGAACCCAAATTTTTGGTTGGTATAGTATGGTATACCCATAATACTAGTTTTCTTCAGTAGTATTCAGGATTGGTTGATTCACTCCAATGTGGACTTATGAGTAGGTGCTATCCTGAGGGATTAGATGAATACAGTCTTGCTAGAGTAAATCTCCCAAGACTAAGAGTGTATTAAACAGGTACTCATTCCTTAGTTTGATTGGAATACAAATCGCCAATGGGTGATGCCTCCTAGCAGAGACCGCTTCAATAGGCGTGGCTCAAATAAACTAAGTAATTAGAGTCACCTTCTTTAAGACACCAAGTGTGATTATTGGTAGGGCATCTTAATAACTTAGCTTGAGATACAAATCGCCAACGGGCGATGCCTCCTATCAAAGACCGCTTCATTAGGGTGGCTTAATCAAACTAAGTGATAAAAATTACCTTTCTTGCAAATGTTATGTGTATACAATCATCCCATCTAATTATCTTTAAGTAAATCTTCAACTTTAACCAATTTTCATCTAGAAGCTAGGAGTCAGAATCCTTTTAGCAGGATTCTGCACAATGGAGACTTTGAATTCATTATCAATATTCAATCATTTATGGATTTTGAGATTTTCATCATATAGCATAGAAGCGTGGGCATAAACATGAGCATGATGAATGATTCATTGGTGATGTATGAGTATCAATGACAAATTATGGGTTACGGAATGTTGCATACATCAACTGGGGAATTTTAGGATACATTGGCATCATCGTACTGAGTTCCCATGTATACATTGGACTGTATGACTCATAGCATTTCAGTGATAGTCATGTTACGTATCTGTGGCATATCTCATTGTGGTATATTTAGATGCATTATTTCGGTGACATTTTTACCATAGTTTCTAAGCATTTGATGTTCTTACTTACTTTCAGCATTCAGCTTCTAGTTATTTTTTACCTCGTTTTAGTCCTTACATACATTTTTTCAGTGGTTCAGTGTTTTACTACTTTTCTACAGTTTTGTTTACTTTACCGTCTATTTGTATTTACTTTAGTACCGCTTAATTAGTTGCGATGTGTTAGACTTCTTGTCTAACACGAGGTACTTTTGGGATCCGGCAATTTGCTAGATCCTAAGCAGCTTGTAGAGACAGGGCAGGAGGACTTATAGGAGATCCAGGAGGAGTACATGGAGTCTATATGGATCAGTCTTCCACCTTTTACTTATTGCTTTATTTCAGTACTTCAGATAGACTTTACTTTCCATCTTTTAAAACAGTTTATAATAATTCTGGATGTATTTTACTTTTCTTTTCTGACACGAATGTTTACTACTGCTCTGTGATGAATATATTCTGGATATTTTGCTTTAGCTTCTGCACTCTATTATACTATTATACTTAGTATTATGATGTGATTAGCATACTAGAAATGTTGATATATTGATAACATATAGTGGATTTATATTAACCTCTTTAAATCTAATATGTGTATTAGTCTAATACTTAATACAGGTATTCTACTCTTATCTTAAGTATTAACTCTCAATCCTATACTTAGGTTCGAGTCAACAGCCTTCAGTGTGGCTAGTTTTAATTAGCCCCTTTCGGGAAGATGGGTTACGCTCATTTTTCTGAGTGCCACATCGCTCCGCCACCGATCTGATGTTACTTATCCTTTTGTGCACGGCGACATGGCGCGACGCTACAGTTGGTATCATAGAAGTATCAGAAGGTATCAGATAATGAGTTTGTCCCTATCTACTTTATGATTTATTCTCTATCTCAGGTCAAGATCACAATTTATTAAGTGTAATAAAAAGCAAACATCCAAATGTTCATTAAGTTACCTCAGAAAGGAGAGGGATGACTATGTCTAGAATAATGACATCCTAGGAATTTAGTGCACATAATAACTCGATTGAAACTATGAAATCTTTTAAATGGACATCCTAGGACTTGAATGAGCTTTTGAAGTAATAATGAAATACGAATTAAATACTTATGGGTTGAACTATTTTATGAATGGAATACTCGCAGTCTACATTTTTGATATACCTTAGGAGATTTGATGACTACTGGATAGACGACCTTTGAGATGGCCAGATCTACAGAAGGGTCATTGATGGAGTGTCACCTCATGGAGTTGAGGTGCTAGATAAGATCCTTGTTAATTCATACTTTGGAGGCACCAGTCTTTTAGCCCTTGCCAAAGAGTGGCTGGATCGTGTTACTACTGCACTTTGAGAGACAGCTTGTTCCGAGAAGCACCATCTAGAGATTGTAGAGATCCTACTGAGGGGATTAGCAAGTCATTGGTGGTATTGGGTTTATAGGAGATTAGTTCAAAGGAGCCACATAGTCACATATGATGACTTCTGCGCTGCCTTTTGAGTAGAGTATTGTAACTAGGATTTTAGAGAATCTTATTATATTATTTTCTTTATCTCAGTTATATGTTTTGTGGAACCATGTATCTTCTCTTTTGAGAAAAAATGAATGAATAAAATTATAGTAAAAAAAAAAATTTATATTTCTAAATTCATACTTACATTTACAGTCATGAATCCTAGCTCTCCCAATCTGCTCCTACTCCAATTAAGAACACGGTCACGTCGTCAGGCGGACCTGAAGAGTCCAACCCTATGGCCAGTTTAGTGAAGGCCCTAATTGATAGCAATGCGCAATAGGCACAAGAGACATGTGCTTTTATCCTTTCTGTTAGACAACAACCTACACCTCAGTCAAGGTTCTCATCATCTTCCCACTACATGGGCAATGGAATCTTGCACAGCTTTCTTCGTCTCTAAACTCCTATGTTTAATGGAGCGCTGAATCCTATGGACACGGTAAAATGGCTTAAGATGTCTGAGAGGAATCTGGCCAGTATCAAGTGCCCTAACTCTGAAGCCATCCGCCTAGTAACTCATTTATTTCTAAAGGAAGCTGAATACTTGTGGGAGAACTAGTAGAACAACAAATTTACTGATTATAAAATAGAGGACATCCCTTGGGACCTGTTCTTGGAAGCATTCCATGAAGCGTTCGTACCAGTGTCAGCTCAAGCAATTTTGGAGGATGAATTCCTCCATCTCACACAAGGCAATAATTCAATGTTCGACTATGAACAGGAATTTTGGAGATTGTCACATTTCATCCTGAATCTAGTCAAAACAGAAGCATCTAGATGCCACCATTATTTGAAGGGTCTGAGAGACTCCATCAAAGCCCACTTAGTATCTCATCAGATCAAAACTGACTGAATTGATAGAGGCTGCTCGTCTACAAGAAGGGTTCCAAGGTCAACTGGACTGGAAAAGAAAAGCAATAGTTATGCAGCCAAGGAAAGAACACTTTGGCCATCATAAGGTGGCAAAAGTCTATAACCTGGAGATGACACAACCCCAACCATAGAACTTTGAATGCAAACGATTGCATCTATACGGAAAATGCTACCACTTCGGTGGTGTATGTTTTACTTGTGGTCGTAGCGGCCACCGCTGTTTTGAATGCAATGAGAGGAACACAATTGGCGGAGTGCTCATCAATCACACCCGTCATAAGCAAGCATTCCGTGCACAACCGAGAAACATCCAAGAGCCTGCTCCTGCTATAATTCCGACTCCAACATCCAACTCAAAGGCAATTGTACCGGCACAAAGGTCAAATCTGATCATCAGGGTCAAATGTCCCAGAACAATCAACCCTCAGCACCTGCCAGGGTAAATATGTTAACTCCTGGCTCTGCTCCTGAGGACAATGATGTGGTGTCAGCTACGCCTTAAATTAATCTTTATTCAGTTCTCATTATTTTAGTGATCAATCTTTACCATTTTAGTATTTTAAATGTTTGAGTAGCTATTTTTATTAAGTTACTGCAATTATAAGCACCTTATCAATAAACAACAAATCTTGTAACATCCTTTTTGATATGGGAGCGAGTCATTCCTTCGTATCAAAAAATTGGGCTAAAACTCTAAAGCTACCAACCTATCGATTAGCTAGCTCATTGAGCATCGGGTTACCTTCCTAAGCCTGTATGCAGTCCCAATAATTCTACAACATAGATATTCTTATTGGTGAACAAAATTATGGGGCTAAGTTAATTGTATTTCCAATCACAAACTTTGATATAATCCTAGGCATGAATTAGCTAAGCCATAATGGTGCTTCCATAAATTGCCTAAAGATGAAAATAACTTTGGGCAGTGGAAGTAAATCAAAATCATTCATTGGAAGAGTTAGCACCCAAGCGTCGTTGATCAATGCAATGACAGCAAAAAGGCTAGTCAGGAATAAATGCGATGTGTATCTCGTAACAATGTTGGGAGAGAAGAAAGAAGTCGTGCCTATTTCTGAGAACCATGTAGTTTGTGAATTTCCTGATATTTTCCCTAAAGACCTACCCGGTCTTCCTCCAGTTAGAGAAGTAGAGTTCGCAATTGAATTAATTCTTGGAACTCAACCGATGTCAAAAGTTCTGTATCATATGGCCCCAAAAGAACTTCAATAATTGAATAATCAACTTCACAAACTGTTGGGGAAAGGTCTGATTCGTCCAAGCTCATCTCCTTTGGGAGCGCTAATTTTGTTCGTAAAGAGGAAGGATGGATCGATGAGAATGTGCATCAATTACAGAGAATTAAATAACGTAACTATCAAGAACAAGTACCCTCTGCCTCGTATCAATGACCTATTTGATCAGTTATCTGGAGCTAATATTTTCTCAAAGATTGATTTACGATATGGATATCACCAACTATGAGTTAAGGATTCAGTCGTTGAGAAGACAGTGTTTAGAACCCTCTATGGACATTACGAATTTTTGGTAATGTCCTTTGGGTTAACAAATGCGTCATCCATCTTTATGGACTTAATGCAGCACGTGTTGAAAGCATATTTGGACAAATTCGTCATCGTCTTTATCGATGATATTCTGATTTATTCGAAAATTATCACAAGAACCATCTGCGATTAGTACTAGAAGAGCTCCGAAGCCATGAGCTGTATGCTAAGTATTTCAAATGCGAATTGTGGCTTGACTCAGTCACTTTTTTGGGTTATGTTGTTGACTCTCCGGGAATCAAAGTCAATCAAAATAAAGTGAGCATAGTTCAAGTTTGGTCACAACCAGAATCTGTGACTGACATTAAAAGTTTCTTAAGACTGGAAGGCTACTATAGAAAATTTGTCAAAGGCTTCTCACATATTTTGTCTCCTATCACAAAGTGAAACAGAAAGTAGTACCATTTATCTGGAGTCCAGAGTGTGAGAAAGCGTTCCAATCACTAAAAGATTATCTTTTCTCTGCACCAGTTCTTGCTTTACCTAAAGAAGGCCTTAATTACCAAGTCTATACCGATGCATCTGGCATAGGTTTGGGTTGTGTGCGGATGCAGAAAGGAAAAGTTATAGCCTATGCATCTCGTTAGTTAAAACCCCATGAAAAGAACTATCCTGTCCATGATCTCGAATTAGCAGCCAAAGTTTTTGCTCTGAAAATCTGGTGTCATTATCTTTATGGCGTCCAGTGTTCCATATTCACCGATGATCAGAGCTTAAAGTACATCTTCACCCATCATGAGCTAAACAACCGACAGCAAAGATGGCTCGAGTTAATAAGCGATTATGATTTAAGCATCCAATATCATCCAGGAAAAACAAACATTATAGCAGATGAACTCAGTAGTCATGCTACTCTGTCTTCTATGATACAATCAAGTTCTCTGGAAGAATAATTCCGAAAGCTCGAAATCAGGCCAGTGCATTGTGCTATGCTAAGCACGCTGATATCCATGAGTTTAGTTGAACCTACATTTCATCGCGATGTCTCTATCTCTCAAACCAAGGACTAAGACTATCTGAAGTTTAAAGTGGACATCAAAAGTGGTCATCACTTTGATCTTCAACTTCGAGGTTATTTAATATATTATGGAGATCGTCTATGAATTCCCAAATCCATGCATCAAGAGATTCTAGTAGAAGATCACAATTATGGTTACCAAGTACACCCTGGTAGTACCAAGATGTATCAAGATCTAAAGAAATCATTTTAATGGCCTGGAATGAAGAAAACTGTGGCTGAATTTGTAGCAAAGTGTCATGCTTATAAATTAGTTAAAGCCGAACACCAAAAGCCTGGAGGACTTTTTCATCCTCTAGGAATTCCTGAATGGAAGTTTGATATTTCTATGGGTTTTATTATGGGTTTACCTAAATCCAGGTCTGGTGCTAATTTGATCTGGGTCATTGTCAATCGACTGACCAAATCAGCACATTTTATCCCTATGCGTCAAACCGATTCTGTGGAGAAATTGGCAAAGTTGTATATTAAGGAAATATCAAACTTCATGGAATTCCAAGATCTATCGTATCTGATCAAGATAGCTGTTTCACTTCAAATTCTGGCAAGTAGTGCATCAGGACTTGGGGACTACTCTAGCTATGAGTATCACTTTTCATCCTCAGACCGATGGTCAAACAGAAAGAGTCAATCAAGTCTTGGAAGATCTTCTTCATCTCTGCATTTTGGATTTTGGAGGTCTCTAGGAAGATCATAATCCTCTCATAGAGTTTGCATACAACAACAATTTTTAGGTGAGTTTTGGCATGGCTCCATATGAAGCTTTGTATGGCAAGAAATGTAGTACTCCATTAGCATGGTCTGAAATAAGCAGTGTTCAGCTATATAGGTTAGAATTAATCGAAGAAACTAATCGTAAGATTCAACTAATCCAACAAAGAGTCAAAGCAGCTCAAGATCGCTAGAGCAAGTATCATGATGCTCATCATCGTACTCTGGAATTTAATGTTGGGAATTTTGCATATTTTAAAGTCAGTCCAATGAAAGACGTATATCATTTTGGTGTAGCCGGGAAGTAAAAGTCCCCGCTATGTTGGACCTTTTGAAATACTATAAAAGATTGGTTCTGCAGGTTATCGATTGAAGCTTCCTGAAGATTTCTCTACAGTCCATAATGTATTCCACATCTCCTCTCTGTGGAGATTTCTTTGCAACCCATCTCACTTAATTCAACTTCCAGTGGTATTTCTCCAGCCAGATCTTTCTTATGCGGAAGAGCCAATTAAGATCTTAGCTCATGACCAAAAGAAGCTGAGGAATCGCTCAATTCCAATGGTAATGGTTTAGTGGAGGAATCGTTCCTTAGAAGATTCTACTTGGGAGAAAGAGGCGGATATGAAAAAGAAGTATCCCAGTCTCTTTGAAACTCTAGGTACCCATTAACTTTTTGAATTTTATTATATTCTCCAAATTTCTTCATGATTATCTTCTCTCTTGAGATGATGTCAAGGATGACATCATTCTTAAGTGGGAGAGTCTATAACAACCCTAGGTTGTTACCCTGCTAATCTATATTCTAAGTAATTATTAATTTTGATTCCATTGCTTTTAGAATATCAAATGAATCATATCCTAAAAATTTGAAGTCCATTGGACTTCTCTAAGTCCAAAATGATATTTTGATCTGTCTATATGCCCTAGTTTAGACCTAAAATATATTGATCTCAAAATTAAATTCTAATTGGATTTTTGAATTCCTCACCTCCAAATTAGCTAGGGGTGAAAATTTGGTGAAATTTAGAGATCATTTAGGCCATAATTCAATTTTAATTAAATTGGGTTAATTGCACTATGGGGTTCCAAAAAAATTCAATTTGCAATTATACCCACAAATGGTCGGGATCCGCTGTCAGGACCATGGCGGATCCACTGCGGGGTCCCGACAGCATTTCAGCTTAGGCGCCTTCTAGGATGCTAAGTGTTAATCTCAGCACCCTCCATTGGACGGCTCTCGCATCCCGCGCTGAGATCCTCTGTCAGCCGTGGGATCATACTTATAATCCAACGGCTGATCTCCGGTGCCCATCCGTAATTCAGATCGCATCAGAGCCATCAATCCTCAATGGCCAAAAAATCGGATGGTCCCCGTCAATCCTTCCCTATTTATCTTCATCCCAGAAGATCTCTCTCGTGCCCGACAGTATCCTGCAATGGTGCAAGCATGACAGTGAGGAGAATCCCCCTATCTTCCACTCCTATCCAAGCCCAACGGTCTGGCAACTTGAAATCCCAAGTTTGCCCCTGCCTATCCGTAACCTATATAGCTTGAGTTTGGGTCAACCATTAGGCTTGCCCAAGCATCCATATGCTCCCCAAGGCTATAAATAGCATGGGAATTGCCTCTGGAGGCTCCTTTGCTAATTGCAAACTCACTTGTCACTCAAATTGCCTTCCATTTTTTCCTTGGAGCTCTTTGGCAAACCAGCTCCAGTCGAAGTCCAGTTTGAGGGCTATGCTAGGTTCAAGCCCCCTATGGCGTCGTCTGAGCCAGCAGAACTCATCTGCATCAGCTCTAGCTTTTGGATCGATCCCTGTATTCCTCAGTCAGCAGATTCAGTCCTCTTCCTTGTCCAGGTACCCTTTCTACCTTAGACCGAGTCAAGTGGGCTTGGTTCCTTCTTTTACTATCCTCTGATTGTGCGCCTAGTATAGGTGATTGTAATGCATGAGAATTAGAGGCTCTGGGTTAGTCTGATCGATGGTATCGATCGATCGGATGCATCTAGTGAAGAGTCGACCACCAGAGTAAGGTCCCATGCCTCCAGCAGGCCTCGGGACAAGCTAGATCGGGGCTTGTGTGCACCTTGTCACATTAAACATGTATCCATTGTGTCCCGACCTCAGCAAGCTCTCTGTGGGGAGTATCAATCCTCCCCATCAGCAGCCAAGGAAGGCTTCGGGACCGAGTAGCTCATCAGAGATCCAGCCACTCATGGAAGGGGTCTTTGGGTTCTATCGGTGCACCTCGGCATACTGATGGAACTTTGATTCGTCTGAGGTTGCGGGGTGGATGGGGAGATGGGAATTCAGTCGATTAGGGTTGCCCTAATCGTCTATTTTTCAGGCGGACACCTGGTGAAGAATATGTTAGCGCGGGTCAGGCCGACTCGTGACCCACGCTATCTATCAGTAATGGGCCATTGGGTCAAGCCGACCCGCGCATTTTATAAGTGGGTTAAGACCTGTTTAAATTAAATAAAATTTATCTCTAATTATTTTCCTTAACCTTAAGGAAAATAGGTTGAATTAATTAGAAAAATGCAAAATGTATTAATTGAATAACTTTTAATCCACTTGTCCAAACCCTATCATATTATATATCAAATTAATCAGAAAATCCTCAAGGATCTGAATATAAAATAATATTGAATATCTAATGGTTAGATTTTCCATTTTTGCCTACTTACTGTAGATCTTGATTAGAGTTGATTAGCATGTATACTTAACTAAATTATATGTTTAGGATGTCATTAGTGTAACAACCCTATGTTGTTACCCTACTAATCTATAGTCTAAGTAATCTTTAATTTTGATTCCATTGCTCTTAGAACATCAAATGAAATCTATCCTAAAAAAAATTGAAGTCCATTGGACTTCTCTAAGTCCAAAATGATATTTTGATGAGTCTAAATGCCCTAGTTTAGACTTAAAATATTTTAATCTCAGAATTAAAATCTAATTATATTTTTAAATTCCTAACCACCAAATTAGCTAGAGGTGAAAGTTCGACATAATTTAGAAATCATTTAGGCCATAATTCACATTTAATTAAAATGGTCTAATTGCATTTTAGGGTTTCCAACAATTTGAATTTGTAATTTTACCCTAAAACTAAAATAATGGCCAAGATCCGTTGTGTGGACCACGGGTGATCTGCTACGGAGCCCGGGACCTGCGACAAAGGAGTCTCGCACATCTCATCATTGTGCCTTTTTATCCAACAACTAGGATTATAATCCGCGGAACCGAGGATCCTAGTGAAGACCACTTCAATAGGCATGGCTCAAACAAACTAAGTAATTAGAGTCACCTTCTTTAAGACACTAAGTGTGATTATGAGTAGGGCATCTTAATAACTTAGCTTGAGATACAAATCCCCAACGGGTGATGTTTTCTATCAAAGATCGCTTCGTTAGGGTTGCTTAATCAAACTAAGTGATAAGAATCATCTTTCTTGTAAATATACTAATATGTGTATACAATCATCCCTTCTAATGTTCTTTAAGTAAATCTTCAACTTTAACCAATTATCATTCTAAAAGCTTAGAGTCAGAATCCTTTTAGAAGGATTCTGCACAATGGAGACTTTGAATTTATTATTGATATTCAAGTATTTATGAATTTTGGATTTTTCTTCGTATAGAATAGAAGCATGGGCATAAACATGAGCATGAGCTTGAGGAATCATTCCAGCAATGATGCATGAGTATTAGTGATAAATTATGGGTTACAGAATGTTGCATACATAGACTGGGGAATCTCTGGATGTATCGACATCACCATACTGTCTTCCCAACTGAGTGTATGTATACATTGGACCGTATGACTCATAGTCTTTTAGTGATAGTTCTATGACATACCATGGTATACCGTGTTGTGGCATATTTGGGTACATCATTCCAGTGACATATAGTACAGCATTGGACATTTCACATTGATTTCTGAGCATTTTACATTTTTGTTTACTCTCAGTATCTAGTTTTGATGCAGTTTTCCTTTATTTAGTCTTTACAATTTTAGTTACATAGTGCATTTACTACTATTTTTTACAATTGTGTTTACTATACTGTCTATTGCATTTGCTTTAGCACTGCTTAGTTAGTTGTGATGTGTAAGACTTCTTGTCTAACATTGGGTACTTTTGGGATCCGGTAATTTGCTAGATCCTGAGCAGCTTGTGGAGACAGGGCAGAAGGACCTATAGGAGATCCTGGAGGAGTATGTGGAGCCTTAGTGGATCAGTCTTCCACCTTTCGCTTACTACTTATTTTAGTACTTTAGATAGACTTTACATTTCATCTTTTAAATCAGTTTGTATTAACTCTGGATGTATTTTACTTTTCTTTTCTGAGTTGAATGTTTATTACTGCTCTGTGATTAATGTATTCTAGATGTTTTGCTTTAGCTTCCACACTCTATTATACAACTATACTTAGTATTGTGATGTGATCAACATACTAGAAATGCTGATATATTGATAACATACATTGGATTCATATTTACCTTTCTAAATTCAAGGTTTACTCTAATACTTAAGACAAGTAATTTACTCTTATCTTAAGTATTTACTCTCATTCCTACTCTCTGGTTCGAGTCAGCAGCCTTCAGTGTGGCCCAGTCTCTTAGCCTATTCGAGAAGCTGGGTTTTGTAAGCTCGTCTATCCCAAGTAACACACCGCTCTGCCGCTGATTATAATTATACTTGTCTTTTGCGCCCGGTGATGAGGCGGGGCGCTACAGTTGGTATCAGAGAAGTATCAAAAAGTGTTAGATAAAGAGTTTGTTCTTATCTACTTTATGATCTGTTCTCTGTATCAGACCAAGATTACAAGTTACTACGTATAGTGCAAAACAATCATCCAAAAGTTCATTAAGTTGTCTCAAATATGAAAAGGGTGGACTATATCTAGAATGTTGACACCCTAAGAATTTAATGCACATAGTAATTTGATTGAAACTATGAATTCTTAACATGGACATCTCAGGAGTTGAACGAACTTTTGAAAGTAAAAATGAAATATGAATAAAATATTTATGGGTTGAATTATCTTAGGAATGGAATACTCGCAGTCAGCATTTTTGTTCCACCTTAGGAGATTTGACGACTACTGGATAGACGACCTTCGAAATGGCCTGATCTACGGAAGGGTCATTGATGGAGTGTCGCCGCGTGGAGTTGAGGTGCTGGATAAGATACTTGTCCATTCATCCTTTGGAGGCACCAGCCTTTCAGCACTCGCCAAGGAATGGCTAGATCATGTTACTATTGCACTTCAAGAGACAGCCTGTCCTGAGAAGTACCGTCTTAAGGTTATAGAGATCCTACTGAGGGGATCAGCGAGTCATTGGTGGTATTGGGTACATAGGAGATTAGCTCCGAGAAGCCACATAGTCGTATATGATGACTTCTGTGCTGCCTTTTGGATAGAATATTATAACTATATTTTTTTGAGATCTTATTATATTGTTTCTTTCATCTCAGTTATGCATTTTGTGGACCCATGTATCCTCTCTTTTTAGAAAGAAATGAATTAATGAAATTATAGTAAAAATTTATGTTTCTAAAGTTCATACTTGTAATTGCAGTCATGAATCCTGGCTCCCCATCTGCTCCAACTCCAATTAAGAATACAGTCTCATCAGCAGGCAAACCTAAGGAGTCCAACCCTATGGCCAGTTTATTGAAGGCCTTAAAAGATAGCAATGCACAATAGGTACAAGAGACACGTGCTCTTATCCTCTTGGTTAGACAGCAACCTGCCCCCCCGACAGGATTCTCATCATCTTCACACTATACGGGCGATGGAATCCTACACAGTTTCTTTCATCTTCAAACTCCTACGTTCAATGGAGTGTTGAATCTTACGAACACAGTGAACTGGCTTAAGATGGCCGAGAAGAACTTGGCTAGTATTAAGTGCCCTAACTCTGAAGCCATCCGCCTAGTAACTCATCTATTTTAAGAAGAAGCTGAGTACTAGTGGGAGAATGAGCGGAATAATAGATTTGCTGATTATGAAGTAGAGGACATTCCTTGGGATATGTTCCTGGAAGCATTCCGTGAAGCGTTCATACTGGCGTCAGCTCAAGCAATTCTGGAGGATGAGCACCTCCATCTCACACAAGGCAATAATTCAGTGTTTGACTACGAACATAAATTTTGAAGACTGTCACGTTTCATTCTGGATCTAGTTAGAACGGAAGCATCTAGATGCCAACATTTCCTAAAGGGTATGAGAGACTCTATTAAATCGCACTTAGTATCTCATCAGATCAAGACTCTGATAGAATTAATTGAGGTTGCTTGTCTAGAAGAAGGATTCCAAGGTCAACTGGACTGGAAAAGGAAGGCAATAGTAATGGAACTGAGGAAGGAATGTTTTGGCTATCATAAGGTGGCGAAAGTCTATAACATGGAAACCATATAAACCCAACCTCAGAATTTTGAATGCAAACGAATGCATCGGTGCGAGAAATACTATCACTTCGGTGGTGTATGTTTTACTTATGGTCATAAAGGCCACCACTTATTCGAATGCAATGAGAAGAACATAATTGACGGAGTGCTCATCAACCACTCCCATCATAAGTAAGCATTCCGTGCACAACCAAGGAACAGTCGAGAGCCTTCTCCTACTATAATGTTGGCTCAAACCTCAAACTCAAAGGCAATTGTACTAGCAGAAAGGCCAAATCATGATCATCAAGGTCAAAGATCCCAGAACAAACAACCCTCAGCACCTGCCAAGGTATATATGTTAACTCCTATCTCTGCTCCTGAGGAAAACGATGTGGTGTTAGGTACACCTTAAATTAATCTTTATTCAGTTCTCATTGTTTCAGTGAGCAGCCTTTACCATTTTAGTATTTTAAATGTTTGAGTAGCTATTTTTATTAAGTTACTGTAATCATAGGCACCTTATTAATAAATGACAAATCTTGTAACATCCTTTTCGATACGGAGCAAGTCATTCGTTCGTATCAAAAAATTGGGCTAAAACTCTTAAGCTACCAACCTATTGATTAGCTAGCTCGTTGAGCATCGGGTTATCTTCCGGATCCCGTATGTAGTCCCAACAATTTTGTAACATAGATATTCCTATTGGGGAACAAAACTATGTGGATAAGTTAATTGTATTCCCAATCAAAAACTTAGCAGAAAGAATAGTCAGGAAGAAATGTGATGCGTATCTCGTAACAATATTGGGAGAGAAGAAAGAAGTCGTGCCAATTTTTTGAGAACCGTATAGTTTGTGAATTTCCTGATGTTTTCCCCAAAAACTTACCCGGTCTTCCTCCAGTTAGAGAAGTAGAATTTGTTATAGAATTAATTCCTAGAACACAACTACTGTCAAAGGTTCTGTATCATAATTGAACAAGCAACTTCAAGAACTATTGAAGAAAGGTCTTATTCGTCCAAGTTCATCTCCTTGTATCGATGACTTATTCAATTAATTATCTGGAGCTAAGGCCTTGTCAAAGATAGACTTGCAATCGGGATATCATCAATTGCGAGTTAAAGATTCAGATGTGGAGAAAACAATATTTAGAACCTGCTATGGACAATTATTGGTAATGCCATTTGGCTTAACAAATGCGCCATCCATTTTTATGGATTTAATACAGTGCGTGTTGAAAGAATAATTAGATAAATTTGTCATCATCTTCATCGAAGATATTCTGATTTATTCCAAAAGTAAAATAGATCCTGAGAACCATCTGCGATTAGTACTAGAAGAGCTCCAAAGCCATGAGCTATATGTGAAGTATTCCAAATGCAAATTTTGGCTTGACTTATTTGCTTTACTGGGTCATGTCATCGACTCTTAAGGAATCAAAGTCGATCAAAATAAAGTGAGCGCAATTCAAGATCAGTCGCAACCAAAATCTGTGATCGATATCAGGAGTTTCTTGGAACTAGCAGGGTACTATGGAAAATTTGTTAAGGGCTTCTCACAAATTGCATCTCCTCTCACAAAGTTGATGCAGAAAGCAGTACCATTTATCTGGAATCCAGAATGTGAGAAAACATTTCAATCATTAAAAGATGCTCTTTCTTTTGCACCAGTTCAAGCCTTACCTAAAGAAGGTCTTAACTACCAAGTCTATACCAACGCATCTGCATAAGTTTGGGATGTGTGCTGATGCAGGAAGGAAAAGTTATAGTATATGCATGTCGTCAGTTAAAACCACATGTAAAGAACTAACATGTTCATCATCTCGAATTAGCAGCCATAGTTTTTGCTCTGAAAATTTGGCATCATTATCTTTATGGCGTCCAGTGTTCCATATTCACTGATCATCAGAGTTTAAAGTACATCTTCACCCAGTGTGAGCTAAATTGCCGACAGCAAAGATGGCTTGAGCTAATAAGTTATTATGATTTAAGCTTCCAATATCATCTAGGAAAAGCAAACATCGTAGTAGATTCACTCAGTTGTCATGCTACTCTATCTTCTATAATCATATCCTATTCCCTAGAAGAAGAATTCCAAAAGCTTGAAATCAGGCAGTACATGGTGCTATGCTAAGCACATTAATACCCATGAGTTCAATTGAACCCACATTTCATCATGATATCTCCATCTCCCAAACCAAGGATGAAGACTATTTGAAGTTTAAAGCAGATATCGAAAGTGGTCATCATTTTGATCTTCAGATTCAAGGTAATGTACTCTATCAAGGGGATCGCCTATGGATTCCCAAATCCATGCATCAAGAGATTTTAGTGGAAGGCCACAATTCTGGTTACCAAGTACATCCGAGTAGTACCAAGATGTATCAAGACTTGAAGAAATCATTTTGGTGGCCTAGAATGAAGAAGAGTGTGGCAAAATTCGTAGCAAAGTGTCATGTTTGTAACTTAGTCAAACTGAGCACAAAAATCTTGGAGGGATTCTTCATCCACTAGTAATTCTAGAATGGAAGTGGTTCGATATTTTTATGGATTTTTTTATGGGTTTACCAAAATCAAGATCTGGTGCTGATTCAATCTGGGTCATTGTCAATCAACTGACCAAATCAGCACATTTTATCCCTATGCGTCAAACTGATTCTATGGAGAAATTAGCAAAGTTGTATATCAATGAAATTATCAGACTCCATGGAATTCCTATATCTATCGTATCTGATCGAGATAGTCATTTCACTTCTAAATTCTGGCAAGCAGTGCATCAAGACTTGGGAACTACTCTAGCCATGAGCACCGCTTTTCATTTCCAAACAAATGGACAAACGAAAAGAGTCAATCAAGTCTTGGAAGATCTTCTTCGTCTCTGTATTCTGTATTTTGGAGGCTTCTGGGAAGATCATATTCCTCTCGTAGAGTTTGCATTCAACAATAGTTTTCAGGCTCTATATGGCAGGAAATGCAGTACTCCATAAGCATGTTCTGAAACAGGTAGTGTTCAGATATATGGTTCAGATTTAGTTGAATAAACGAATTGTAAGATTCAACTGATCCAGCAAAGAATCAAAGAAGCTCAAGATCACCAGAGTAAGTATCACGATGCTCATCATCGTACTCTAGAATTCGATGTTGGAAATTTTGCGTATCTTAAAGTCAGTCCGATGAAAGGCGTGTATCATTTTGGTGTAGCCGGGAAGCTAATTCCCCGCTACGTCGGACCACTTGAAATCCTAGAAAAAATTGGTTCTGCAACTTATTGATTGCAATTTCCCGAAGATTTCTTTGTTGTCCATAACGTGTTCCACGTCTCTTCTCTGCGAAGATGTCTTCGTAATCCATCTCACTTAATTCAACTTCTAGCGGTATCTCTCCAGCTGGATCTTTCTTATGCGGAAGAGCCAATTAAGATCTTAGCTCATGATCAAAAGCAACTGAGGAATCGCTAAATTCCAATGGTAAAGGTTCAGTGGAGGAATCACTCTTTAGAAGAATCTATATGGGAGAAAGAGGCAGTTATGAGAAGAAAGTATCCCAGTCTCTATGAAAATCTAGGTACTCATTAACTATCTGAAATTTATTCTATTCTTTGAATTTCTTCATGTTTGTCTTCTCTCTTGAGATGATGTCGAGGATGACATCATTCTTAAGTGGGGGAGTCTGTGACAACCCTAGGTTGTTACCCTGCTAATCTATAGTCTATGTAATCATTAATTTTGATTCCATTGCTTTTATAACATCAAATGAAACCTATCCTAAAAAAAATTAAAGTCCATTAAACTTCTTTAAGTCCAAAATGATATTTTGATCAGTCTAGATGCCCTAGTTTAGACTCAAATTATTTGATCTCAGAATTAAAATCTGATTACATTTTTGAATTCCTCACCCCCAAATTAGCTAAGGGTGAAAGTTTGGTGCAATTTGGATATCATTTAGGCCAGAATTCACATTTAATTAGAATGATCTAATTGCATTTTAGGGTTTCCAACAATTTGAATTTGTAATTTTACCCTAAAACTAAAATAACGACCGGGATCCACTGTGTGGACCGTGGGCGATCTGCTGTGAAACCCTGGTTGTGCTACAGCGGAGTCCCGCATATCTCACCGTTGCACCTTCCTATCCAACAGCTAGGATTAGATCCCGCGGAACTGAGGATTTGTTGTTAGATGTGTCCTGTGAATCCTACGATGCGGATTCAATCGGGTCCGGCCATTAGGATCCAAAGGATTAGGACCGTTTCGCGGTCTTGATCGATCCATCAGACGGCCCACAGCGCACCCGCACTGTGGATCTTAATCTTCGCCATGCCCGCGACCGACCGAAGGAATCCATCGGATCCTGGACAGCTTGGCCTATCCCCCACTGCTGGTTCCACCTCAGTAGGCCATTGGGGATCTTCCCTCAATGGCATATCGATCTTGATCAAGCCTCGTGACCCAGCCGATATCAATTAGGAAAATTAAGAGCTCGTCCATGGCCTGACCACTCAGGTTTTTCCCTGCCTGAGCCAACCCTCCAAAGCTTTCCAATCCCTTACCAAGGCTATAAATAGCCCTAGCATTGCTCCAATTGACCCTTGTAGATCAATTAATCTCTCTGTAACTTCCGCCATTACCAAACACCCGAGCTTATGTAGGCAATCCAGGAGCTCCCGAACTACTGATCGTAGGCTCTCCTGGTGTTTAGGATCCTTTGCAGTGTCTGAAAGCTTAGCTAAGACCAGCCATTCCCTTAGTCGATCATCTCGAGCCATCCCGACAAACCAGGTACTCCCTCTTGCTTAGTCTGAGCCAATTAGGCACATACTCCACTCCTTTTCATTTGGTTAGTTGCGTATTGTCAATACGAACTCAAGGCTATCTAAATTACGCCTTGAGTTAGCCCTGATCGATCGAAACGATCGATTGGGCTAAGTCCCTTAAGGATGCCTCGGGTCAAGTAAGACCCTTGCATTCCAGCTCATTTCAGGCCCACAGACCATGGGGCTTCGATCCGCCTCACCTACCTGATGGTGTAGGGATTAAGCTCCGAGTCTGGCATAGCCTCTATGGGAAGAATTGTCTCCCCATAGTGGTTGTATTATAGGAGTTCTCAGGTGAGTAAGCTCTGGCTGATCCAGACCCTCTCACAGAGGGCTCCTGGTCTCTATCGGAGCTTCATGGCTAGGGGATCGATTCTTGATCAACCCGAGGCCGTGGCGTGGTCCCTAGGCCGCAGATTTGGCCGATTAGGGTTACCCTAATCAGTGAGGCGTCGGGGCGAGCGAGGGGAAGAAGATGGACTGTGCGGGTCGGGCCGACCCATGACCCGCGCTGTTCGACAGTAACGGGTCCCTGGGCCGAGCCGACCTGCGTGTTTTGGTGAATGGGCTGAACCCATTTTAATTAATATTCAAATAATTGGAATAATTTTCCTTAAGGAAAATAATCCAATTATTCCAATCATAGGGATTTAATTAAATAAAATTATAGAATGTATTAATCGAATAACTTTTAATCCACTGGTCTAAATCCTATGATATCATATATGAAATTGATTAGAAAATCATCAGGGATCTGAATATAAAAAAATATTAAATATCTAATTGTTAGATTTTCTGATTTTGCCTAATAATTGTAGATCTTAATTAGGGTGAATTAGCAATTATACTGAACCAAATTGCATGTTTAGGTTTCCATTAGTCTCCTTATAAAGAGTATAATGAATGTGTTAAGTGAATTATTTTTCTGATTTATGTACTTTAACTTATGCGCTAATCTTGTTAAACCATGATTAGTGAAAATTAGGATTTATATATATTGGATCTTAGCAAACTTAGTCTCTGATTTATTGTATGATTAAATAGAATTTATTGTATGGGATTCTGATGGCTAGATTTGTAAATTATGTGCTAATCATTTTGAATTGATTTAGGGTTTCAGTAGCACTTATTACTTTTTGTTTTCATAAATTTTTTTGTTAATATGCTTCATAATAGTAAGGTAAATATATGGAAACACTATATACTAAATTATGATGTTTAAATTGAATAAATTAGAAATTGGTGAACTTAATCCCCTTAATTAACTTAAGATGTCTTAAATTTTGATCAAGCTATTAAGACATGATCTAGGTCTAAGATTGCCACCAATAATACATACCTAATTCAATGATTTGACATTTGATCTATAAATGAATCCTTGATCTCAACTAGATATGAGTAGGGATCAAACCCTCTTCTACTTAGTTACTATCCAAACCCTTAAACCTTAACTAAAGTGGCTTGATTGTAAGAAAATGTAATTGACATTATTCCAATAATGCATCTGATTTGATATTGATCTTAAACATTTAGATTAGACATATTAAGGTTAATAATAAACCATGAGATTGCTTATTCTGAATCTAAACCTTAAATCCTTAATTTTCTCCTAAATAAGACTATTAGCAAAATAAGATTAATAAAACTACATTGATTGAACAAGTGATCTAACTCTATTAACATCCTTCATTTAAATCCCATAATTTTAGAATAAGCTATGATCAGATGACTTAATCATCTAATCTGATCATTTTAAAAGACCTAAATTTGAATATACATTGAGGTAGGAGGACTTTGCATAACTTATTGAGGTAGAAGCTTAGATGATCCCTTAACTTTAGAAGTTGATCTTAACCCCTCATTGTAGGAATCACTTAAGATTTTAGAATGACACCTTTCCTTGTGGTAGAATCTATATTGAGTGATACTTGATCACATTTTCTTGGAACCTTGTATAGGACTTACCTATTTAGGATAAGAATTATAGTCTTGATAAATCCTTGATTAATTAAATAGATTTGGGTGAATCCAAATTATTAGTTGGTGTAGTATGGCATACCCATAGTACTAATTTTCTTTAGTAGTATTCAGCATTGGTTGATTCACTCCAATATGAACTTATGAGCAGGTGCTATCCCGAGGGATTAGACAAATACAGTCTCGTTAGAGTAAATCCCTCAATACTAAGAGTCTATTAAACAGGTACTCATTCCTTAGTTTGATTGAAATACAAATCACCAATGGGGAATGCCTCCTAGTGAAGACCGCTTCAATAGGTGTGGCTCAAAAAAACTAATTAATTAGAGTCACCTTCTTTAAGACACTAAGTGTGATTATGAGTAGGGCATCTTAATAACTTAGCTTGAGATACAAATCTCCAACAGGTGATGCCTCCTATCGAAGATCGCTTTGTTAGGGTTGCTTAATCAAACTAAGTGATAAGAATCACCTTTCTTGCAAATGTACTAAATATGTGAATACAATCATCCCTTCTAATGATCTTTAAGTAAATCTTCAACTTTAACAAATTATCATTCTAAAAGCTTGGAGTCAGAATTCTTTTAGCAGGATTCTGCACAATGGAGACTTTGAATTCATTATCGGTATTTAAGCATTTATGAATTTTGGATTTTTCTTCATATAGAATAGAAGCATGGGCATAAACATGAGCATGAGCTTGAGGAATAATTCAGCAGTGATGCATGAGTATTAATAATAAATTATGGGTTACAGAATGTTGCATACATAGATTGGGGAATCTCTGGATGCATCAGCATCACCATACTATCTTCCCAACTAAGTGTGTGTATATATTGGACAGTACGACTCATAGTCTTTTATTGATAGTTCTGTGACATACCGTGGCATACCGTGCTGTGGCATATTGGGTACATCAATCTAGTGACATATAGTACAGCATTGGACATTTCACATTAATTTCTGAGCATTTTACATTTTTGTTTACTTTTAGTATCTAGTTTTGATGCAGTTTTACTTTGTTTAGTCTTTACAATTTCAGTTACATAGTGCCTTTACTATTATTTTCTACAGTTGTGCTTACTTTACTGTCTATTGCATTTGCTTTAGCATTGCTTAGTTAGTTGCGATGTGTTAGACTTCTTGTCTAGCATTGAGTACTTTTGGGATCCAGCAATTTGCTAGATCCCGAGCAGCTTGTGGAGACAGGGTAGGAGGACTTACAGGAGATCCTGGAGGAGTATGTGGAGCCTTAGTGGATCAGTCTTCCACCTTTTGGTTACTGCTTATTTTAGTACTTTAGATAGACTTTACATTTCATATTTTAAATTTATTTGTATTAACTCTAGATGCATTTAACTTTTCTTTTCTGAGATAAATACTTACTACTGCTCTGTGATGAATGTATTCTGGAAGCCTTGCTTTAGCTTCTGCACTCTATTTACTACTATACTTAGTATTGTAATGTGATCAACATACTGGAAATGTTAATATATTGATAACATACATTGGATTTATATTTACCTTTCTAAATCCAATGTATGTATTAGTCTAATATTTAAGACAAGTAATTTACTCTTATCTTAAGTATTGACTCTCGATCCTATTCTCAAGTTCGAGTCAGCAGCCTTCAGTGTGGCTCAATCTCTTAGCCAATTTGGGAAGATGGGTTTTGTAAGCTCGTCTATCCCGAGTAGTGCACCGTTCCACCACTGATTCTGATTATACTTGTCTTTTGCGTGCGGCGATGGGGCGGGGCGCTACAATTAGTTTCCTTATGATTGGTAGAATGAATATGCCAAGTAGTCTATTTTTCTGATCTTTGCATTTTAACTTATGCCCTAATCTTGTTAAATCTTGATTAGTGAAAATTAGGGCTTGTAACCATTGTATCTTAGTAAACTTAGTTTATGGTTAATTGTATGGCAAATTAGACCTTGTGTGCCAAATTGCAAGAAATTCTGATGGTTGGATTTGTATTTATGTGCTAATCCTTTTAGATTGATTTAGGGTTTGATTAGCACTAATTACTTTCTATTTTTCTAAAATTTTTCTATTAATATGATTTATAACAGTAAGCTTGTGGGGCCCCTGCACTAATAACAAGGAAGTACAGTGCTCCAACTATGGCAAATCCCAAACTTAAGTAAAGTTAGATAAACCCAACCTGCCTTAAGCCAAGGACTTGTCACCAAATGCTATAACATTCATCAATATATATATATATATATATATATATATATATATTTATAAATATCAAAGTGGTGGAAGCAATAGGCGAGTAGTAACATCCACAAGCACACATAGTAGAAAGAGAGAAAACAATATAGTAACTCGTCACAATGCAGAAACGAAATATGCAGAAATGAAATATGTCCAGAACTAATTATTACAAACTGAATTTAAAATAAAATGCAAAGGTATCTCAATCTCACTGAAAAGAAATACAGAATCTATCTAAACTGCAACAGCAAGGTCCTCTGCCTGAACGGGCTCCTCTCCTGCAGCACTGCCCACGAACAAGTCTGAAACTGATATTTGTCGGTATCACAAATGTCAGGGCCCCAGCCAACAAAACAAAAATGTTACAGTTAGACAATTGTCTAAGTACATTTTAAGCTATTTTAATGAACTAATTATTTTAAAGATATCACATTTAAATTATCTAAACATGCAAGGCAATAATGGGTGCAACAAGCTATGAGAGAAATGGGTAACTATAAACCATCCATTTATAGCTAACAACTAGTATTAAAAGTAACATATAATGCAAAATAAACAAGACTAAAAGCTAAAAGAAACATTAACTACAATACAATCTGAACCTAACATGCTTAAGATTATATTAACACATGCTGAGTATATAAATGAAACACTAGTACTGAGAACATGCAATTCTAGAATCCTAAACATGCCAATACATATAAGTAAACCATACGCGTATACATACAACATACTAGTTAAGAAAAGGAAAAGAAAAGGCCACTGAGACATGTGGCAAAATCAAGGAAAACTATGATATGTAAGGCCACTGAGACATGTGGCAAATTGAGCAAGTACTAAAAATAAGGCCACTGAAGTATGTGGAAAAGCAAAATAGAAAATAATACTGAACAATCCAGCTAAAGTAGTAATAAGCCTAAGACATAGTACTGCCATACCAGCCAATAGGCCATACAGGGCCTCCAATATCAATCAATCAAATCTTAGCCTAGCCCTCCAAATATGCTAGGTCTTAGTCTAGTCTATACAATACTACTACTGAAGAGGCAGACTAAGCTTGGACATATTCTAACAACTGCAAACAAGGCAAAACTGAATGATATGCAATTCAAATACTAACTTAGGATGTATCATCCATATCCTAAGTTCTCTTATTATGCTCAAGGAATAAGGCTCAATAACCAAGGTATGCTAAGCAAATCAAATCAAAGTTAGCGAGGGACTCAATCTAAACTCATGTGATATCTGATGTTATCTAATTACCAAATCTAGCTACTCTGAGAAGGTACAAGTTTAGGATCTCCAATATCCAGCTATCGAGTAGAATCTCAGATTTACGTCCTTAAAGTTAATATTAGAACTTAAAAAGTTCTAATCCAAAATCATGTGATGATTATATAGTTTAAGTAAGTAAATCAATGACCTAATTTATTAATATTTTACTCTTCTACGCAAATCTTGATTAAGTAAATCAAGATTTAAGGATCTTGGATTTGAACTCCACTTTGGTGTTCAAAACCTAAATCCAAGGGGGTGTCCTAATAAGAATCTAAGGTTCACACTCTATTCCAAAGTTAAGGATAAAGGATCCTATAAGCTGAAAGATCCAAGAACTAGGAACTTAGTGAAGGGTTATTCTACTGATTATAAGATAAAATAATCAATTAAGAACTTGAGAATCTAAGATCTATATTCAATCTTTAAGATAATCTCATTATCTTTAGAGATTGAATCATCCTATACCCACATGGAAGGTTTCAAAAGATTAAATAATCAATCACTTAAGGGATTTACAAAGGAGATGGTTTAATCCAAGTAGAATGTCTAAAGTCTTAGATCTAAGATCTAAGATCTGCTTATTGATCACTTTAGACTTAAGCTAGATTTTAACTTAGACTTTTACCAATGGCATTTCTTTTAGTATTTAAGCTCATAATTTAACTAAATTGAACTTATCAAAGTGGTTTTAATAATTGAAATGATTAAATTTACGTATTAAGCTAAAGTGACTTCTTTAAGGTCACTTAAGATCTTAGTGTCTTAATTAGGGCTTAATTGAAGATTTCTTAAATTAATGATCACATTAATATTATTATTAGTCTAAGAGTTCAGAGAATATTTCTAATCTATCTTAGGGTAGTTCACTGAAATTTCCAAGTTTTAAGGAGCATTTAAGCACATTTTGGTCAAAATAACCAAAATGCCCCTCTTAAGGCTAAAATTGGGATTTTAGGGTTTAGTTATCCAAACTGGATCTAATCTATTTTAAGGTTCTTCATATGGATTAATTAAGTAGGGAACACACTAATCCTAGGTTTTGACAGCTTAATTAAGTTAATTATCACTAATCACTTATTTAAGCATAATAGAGTGATTAGAGGATTTAGGGCATTCTAGGGCAATCCAACCTTGCCCAGAGGTTCTAATTTACTTAATATGCCATTAGGGACTGACCTACCCAAAATTAGAGGCTAATCTAGGGTTTAATTCACTAATCCCTAATTAGGGTGATTTAGGAGTAATTAAGAATTTTAACATTCAAATTTAGGTTTAAGGGTCTAAAATTATTCCTTAAGGTTTAATGAGCAATCAGAGCCCTAAATCATTAAATTTGGTTATTAATTAAATTTATTATGGTTTAATTAAAAATAGAAAAGGTTTGATCAATTATTTTAAATCCAACTATTAGATATGTGATTTTATTTTATATTTAGATTCCTTGCCTTTTTCTAATTCAAATGGTATATTGGATCATACCATTTGGATCAGTATAGCCAAAGTAATTTAATTAATTTAATCTGTATTTTTATTTAAATTAAAACTATAGGATTTAATTAATTAATCGCATAACCTTTAAAAATACATTCCTATAATTAATTAAATAGACGTGGCCCGAAATCAAGACTGCACGGGACGGGGTCGGCCCGGCCCGAAGCGCCAATGCATCGTCTTCCTCCTCTCGATGGGTCCGTCCCAGGCGAGACTCAGCGCTGAAATTCTCGGCGCTCAGATGACGGCGATGGCTCGGCTTGATCCCTACACATTCCTAGGGTCGAGACGCATCGATTGGACTAAGAACCCCCATCTGTATCCCTCTGGATCGACGGGGTGCTACTCACCCGAGACTCCTTCGATACGGGCATTTTAGGCGCACTGTGAGGAGACAATTCTCCTCACAGTGTCCATTATCTGGCCGAAGCTCGATACGTACACCTTCAGGGAGGTGAGACGAGTCGATCCCCCAACATTTCATAACCTGGGGTGCAGCCAATCACTGGGTCCTTACTCGGACTTGGCCATTGGCTCGACCGCTAGCTCAATAGGTTGATATGATCGATTTGAGCTAGCTTTGCCCCAGGCGACAATTACATTAGGTTTCCTAGGTGGCTAAGGTAATCTAGACGACATACAACAGATCAATTCAAGGACAGAAGAGAAAATGGATCAAAGGGATCCATGGGAGAAGGTTGTACCTGTGGAGACGAGGTTGCAAGCTCAGTCGAGAGGAATTGATGTGCCTCTGAGTTTCCTGGATGCAAACAAAGGTTCACAGGGGGTTTGAACACCAGACGGGCCCTCTATCAGTGGTTCAAGCCATTGGGATGACGCCGAGAATCCACCGAGACAATGGGAGCTCCAGAGGTTCTTAATTGGGGAATTAAGGATTCACAGTGAGCAAAGGGACTCACTATGAAATCCTAGGGGTATTTGTAGAAAGCTGGGAGCTCTGGGGATGGTTTGCAGAGCTTGGCAATGGCAAGAGGCTCAGGCCGAAGGAAATGGCTCGGGCCAACGGCTATGAGCAATTTGGGGAGAAGACAGCCGGCCATACGAACGCGCCGAGGGTAGGAGAGGAATTTTGGTCTTTTTCCCGTACTGCCATGGGGACTGGAGGGGTTATGGCTATCAAGGGGGGTGGACTAGCTAGCGATGGGAGAGGTGAAGGAGATGATCCACAGTGCTCGGGGTGCTCGGGGCCGCCTGATTGATCATCCATCGAAGCGTGATGGCCCTGATCTCCCGACACTTAACAAACGGTGCAGATAGAATGTCCACCGTTGGATTAGATTGGGTGATCTGACGGCGGATCGAGGATACTTACGACGGATAGCTGGACGCCATTGGATTAAAATCTTGAAACCGCGGAACGGTTGAGATGAAGCGGATTCGATCGTAGGCGCGGACCGTTGGATCAAAACTATAGAACGGACGGCCCAGATGGTGCCCGCGGTTTGGAAGGAGTCGACCATTGGAGGGATAATTTTGCAATTATAAATTGCTTAAAACCCTAATTTGTAATTAAACCAATTTAAATTAAATCCAAAATGTGACTAAATGACCACCAAAAATTCTCAAAATTTCACCCTTAGTTAATTTGGGGGTGAGGAATTCAAAAATGAACTCAAATTTTGATTTGGAGATCCAATTATTTTACATATTTTCTAGGGCTCAAAAATAGCCAAAAATACCAAAATTTCCAGTTTATCTCCAATTGATTTCAAACCTCTATGGTTAGATTTAAATGACCCTTTGAATCTAATGGAAACAAAATCAAGACTTGGTTTTGCTTAATTCAACTTGGTTTAGCTAGAGTAACAACTTAGGGTTATTACAGACTCCCCCACTTAAGAACGATGTCGTCCCCGACATCACCTAAGTGAAGAAAAGTATTCTGGGATTCAACAGATCAAGTAAAATATACAAGATGAAAAAGTGAGAAGAATAATACTGGGTTAGCAAACAGCTGTGGGTATTTATTGCGCATATCCACCTCTTTCTCTCGAGTAGATTCTTCCAGGGTTCGGTTCTTCCACTGAATCTTGACCATCATAATTGAGCAATTTCTCAGCTGCTTCTGATCATGAGCTAAGATTTGGACGGGTTCTTCAATATAAGAAAGATCGGGTTGAATATCTACGGCTGGGAGTTGAACGAGATGAGAAGGGTCTCGAAGACATCTTCTTAATGATGATACGTGAAAAACATTATGCATAGCTGCAAAGCCATCCAGAAGGCTTAACCGGTACGCAGATGATCCTATCCTGGCCAATACTTTGAAAGGTCCAACATAGTGGGGATTGAGTTTTCCAGTTACGCCAAATCTGAAGACACCTTTCATTGGACTAACCCTTGGATAAGCAGAATTTCCCACATTAAATTCTAGGAGATGATGATGAGAATCATGATATTTGCTCTAATGATCTTGCATTGAACAAATTCTCTGCTGAATTAATTGAATCTTCTTACTAGTTTCTTCCACTAATTCTAAACCAAAAATCTGAATGCTTCCTGTCTCGGATTAAGCTACCGAAGTACTGCATTTTCTTCCATATAATGCTTCATACAGAGCCATCTTGATGCTGGCTTGGAAACTATTATTGTAGGCAAACTCCACTAGTGGAATGTGATCTTCCCAGGAACCGGCAAAATCAAGAATGCAAAGTCTAAGCAAATCTTCCAACACCTGGTTCATTCTTTCAGTTTGACCATCCGTTTGAGGATGAAAAGCTGTACTCATGGCTAGGATAGTACCCAGGTCTTGATGCACAGCTTGCCAAAACTTGGAAGTAAATCTACTATCTCTATCAGATACAATGGACTTCAGAATCCCATGCAATCTGACAATTTCCTTGAAGTAGAGTTTTGCCAACTTCTCTATAGAATCCGTTTGATGGATGGGAAGAAAATGCGCTGATTTGGTTAAGCGGTCTACTATCACCCAGATCGCATCGGCACTTGATTTTGCACGAGGCAATCCCATGACAAAGTCCATAGATATATCAAACAATTTCCATTCAGGGATATCTAATGGATGCAGAAGACCACTAGGTCTTTGGTATTTGGCCTTTACTAGATTATAAGCATGACATTTGGCCACAAAGTCAGCTATATCTTTCTTCATTCCTGGCCACCAAAATGATTGTGTTAGGTCCTGATACATCTTAGTACTGCCTGGATGAATGTGATATCCAGAATTATGGCCTTCGATTAAAACTTCTTGATGCATGGACTTAGGAATCCATAATTGATTACCTTGATAAATTACACCATTCTGCAACTGCAATTCATGATGAAGACCACCTTCATTATCTGCTTTAAGTTTCAGATACTCATCATCTTTGGTTTGCGAGATAGAGACATCTCGGTGGAAAGTGGGTTCCACATTAATATTTGGTAATAGCGAACTCAGCATATCGCCACTGACTCGATAAATCTCGAGCTTACGAAATTCAGGTTCTAAAGAATTAGATGCAATCATAGAGGTTAAAGTAGTACAATGACTAAGAACATCGGCCAGTACATTCGCTTTTCTTGGATGATATTAGATACTGAGGTCATAATCGCTGATGAGCTCCAACTATCTTCTTTGGCAGCAATTCAACTCTCTCTGGGTGTAGATATACTTCAAACTTTGATGATTAGTGAAAATTGAACATTGCACTCCGTACAGATAGTGACGCCATATTTTCAACGCAAATATTACGGCTGCAAGTTCAAGATCATGAACTGGATAATTTCGCTCATGGGGTTTTAACTGACGAGAGGTGTAGGAAGTTACCTTACCCTCTTGCATTAAAACACAACCTACACTGATTCCAGAGGCATCGGTATAGACTTGATAGTTCAAACCTTCTTTAAGTAGAACAAGAACTAGAGCGGTAGAAAGTGCATCTTTTAGAGTTTGAAATGCTTCCACGCACTTTGGACTCTAAATGAATGGAACAGCCTTTTGACTCAATTTAGTCAATGGTGAAGCAATCTGGGAAAAGCCTTTAACAAACTTTCTATAGTATCCCACTAATCCCAGGAAACTTCTAATGTCGGTGACAGACTTTGGTTGAGCCCAGTCCTGAATATCATGCACTTTACTCTGATCTACTCAAATACCCTGAGCATCGACTGCGTGCCCCAAGAATGTAATGGAATTGAGCCAGAACTCGTGCTTGGAGAACTTGGCATACAGTTGATGCTCGTGCAGAGTTTCTAACACTAACCTTAGATGTTCTTCATGATCTCTTAAAGTTTTGGAATAAATGAGGATATCGTCAATGAAGACGATCATAAACTTGTCCAAACAAGGTTTTAGCACTCGTTGCATTAAATCCATAAATATTGATGGCGCATTGGTGAGTCCGAATGACATCACCAAAAACTCAAAGTGGCCATAACAAGTACGGAAAGTAGTCTTCCCTATATCATCTTCTTTTACTTGCAGTTGATGGTATCCAGACCTTAAATCGATCTTGTAAAATAGATTGGCTCTGGATAACTGATCGAACAAGTCATTGATTCTAGGCAGTGGGTATTTGTTCTTTACAGTGACCTTATTCAACTCACGATAATCTATACACATACGCATAGATCCATTCTTCTTTTTCACAAATTAAACTGGCGCTCCCCAAGGAGACATACTTGGCCTGATGAAGCCTTTATTCAAGAGCTCTTGTAATTGCTCGTTGAGTTCTTGAAGCTTCTTAGGTGCCATCCTATAAGGTTCTTTGGATATCGATTGGGTACCAGGGATTAACTCAATAGAGAATTCTACTTCTCTGAAAGGAGGTACACCAAGCAAATCTTCTAGAAATACATTGGCGAATTCTTTAACTATCTTACAATCAGTAAGAGAGATACTCTCTTTTGTTTCACCCATCATGGTAACTAGGTACGCATTACAACCCTTAACAATCAATTGTTCAACTTTAATTACATTTATTAAGGATAGTTGCATGCTGGTTTTTCCTACAACGTTTCAGGCTTGCCCTGAGAATGGAGAGTGACTTTCTTTTTATAACAGTTTACCACAGTGTTATTGTCACTGAGCCAATTCATCCCAAGGATGATATCAAAGTTAGCTATTGGTAGGATGATTAGTTTGGCCTAAAATTCTTGATCATTTATCGGGACTTTGATATTGCAAAATTTATGGGCACTCATTGGGTTCCAGATGAAATCCCAACACTCAATGTTTGTGCTAGGTTGCATGCGTGAAGTTTAAGGTTATTGGCAAATCATTCAGAGATAAACAAGTGACTGGCACCGATATCGAATAATACATTACAAGGTTGGTTGTTGAAATAAAGTGTGCCTAAATTTACACATTTTTGCATCAACATCTTGAAAAGATTTAAAATACAGAAATGCAATTTAACAGAAGAGAGGTTTAGGAGTGTGTACCTGAAACCGCATTGTTATCTTCTGTGGCTTCAATAGGAGTTATGACCAGCAGGACGATTGTTAGGCTGCCGTCGTTGATAGTCCTGAGAATTGGGAGCTAGTGGCTGTGTGTGAGCAACTTCAGAAGCAAGGGCTGTCATTATAGCCAGATTTGGTTCTCTCCGATTTAATGGAGTTGCTCGGAATACTTGCTTCTTCTGATAAGGCTTCATTGGAACTCCGTCTACCATTTCCGTGTGGTTGCATTAATAGAACTGGTGGCCTGTACGCCCACAATTGAAACACCTCTGGCCAAAATGGTAACACTTGCCATACGGATGTGGCTTAATACAGTTTTGAGTTTGTTCGGCGGTAGGTGCGGCTTCTAGCTGATATACTTTTGCAGGGTTTGATCCATGTCTCTTGAAGTTTCCCTGCAGGTTTAGAGTTATTTGTGCTTTTCGCTTAAGATCCTCTTTGGATTGGTGATGCTCAATCACCTTAGTCATTTCCACCAGTTTCAAGAAGCTAGTCAGACAGAGTAGCACGATCTGGTTCTTTAGTAAACCTCGAAGTCCACAAAGAAAGCGGTGGCACTTAGTTGACTCGGAATGACTAACTTCTGGGGTGAAACGAATCAATCTACGAAATTCCCTTTCGTATTCAGCTACTGAACGACTCCCTTGAGTCAACCTCATGATTGTGTCTGCAATAATGTTTTGTGCGGATGGGGGAATGAATTCAGTCTTGAAGGCCTCGACGAACTCATCCCAGGGGATGTCCTCTAACTTGTAGTCAGTGAACTTGGTATTTCAGATCTCTTCCCACCAATATTCTGCTTCTTTATGAAATAGACGGGTGGCGAGATGGATAGCTTCCGAGTTCGGTACCTTCAAACTAATGAGATTCCTTTTCACAGCCTTCAGCCAATCAGCTGTATCCATTGGTGACAGGTTCCCACCAAAGGTTGGAGGCCTTAACCTCAAAAAATGTGAAGAAGGAGCAGCTTGTGGAGCATATACTGTTAGAGCGGTGACAGTGACTGGAGTTGCATGATCATTTAGTAATTTCTGCATAACGAGCGCCTGTTGAGCTTAGTTTTCAAACAGAGTTTCCACCATGACTCGCAGATGAGCCACCTCATCGTTAGAACTACTAGAGGCAATAGTGTTCTTGACAGGAGTAATGGTAAGTGGTGATCCGGAATCCATTCTAGTTTAATTAAGAAAAGGAGACAAATTCATAATTTTCTCTAAAGAAGAGAAATCAAAATCTTTCATTAATTATATAGATAAAAGATTACAATGCCAAAATTGTAATTCTATTAGGGTTGCTTGAAAATGAGATAACAATTATCCTAACTAATACTCAGAGATTATCAATATATTTTGCCCTAAAGGCTACACAAAAGTCCTCAAAAGTTACTGTATGACGCTTTCTATTACGCTTCCTCTCGAGCCTTACAAGGGTCTCATACCACCAAACTCTGGCGTAGTCCAACATCAGGTCCATCACAATATCTACATAAAGTGACTTAGGACACTCTATGTGTATCAAAATGGACTCCACTCGGCTCAACCACTTCTTTACGTTTATGGGAAAGTTGAGCCCTCGGTATACAGCTTGCTGTAGAAGCTTCTCCAGGACTAAGGTCCCTTTCACTGAAACTCCTTCAATCTGCCAGTTGCTTTCCTGCCTCCACCTGAAGCTACAGCTCCAAACTGTTTTGAAAGCATGCAAATAATAATCTATATCGAACTCTCCATAATTCATTTGACTCTGAAGATAGAATTTTATTACATTTGTGTTAGACTCCAAATGACTAAATTATTAGGATAGAAGTATTCTCCTTCTACATTTTCCATAGAGTTACTGTCACTACTATGTTATGGATATTACTTATATTGATGTTTGTATTTTAGAAGAACGGTCCATTAGGTAGAAAGGAATCCTAGATCCCATTCTAACACCTCATGGTGTTCTCTGATACCAACTGTGGGGCCCCCGTATTGACAACTAGGAAGTATGGTGCTCCAACTGTGGAAAATCCCTAACTTAAGTAAAGTTAGGTAAATCCAACCTGCCTTAAGCCAAGGACTTGTCACCAAATGCTATAACATTCATCAATATATATATATATATATATATCAAAGTGGCGGAAGCAATAAGCGAGTAGTAACATCCACAAGCACACATAGTAGAAAGAGAGAAAACAATATAGTAACTCGTCATAATACAGAAATGAAATATGTCAAGAATTAATTATTACAAACTGAATTTAAAAAAAAATGCAAAAGTCTCTCAATCTCACTGAAAAGAAAACATAATCTATCTAAACTGCAATAGCAAGGTCCACCTCCTGAACGGGCTCCTCTCCTGCAGCACTGCCCGTGAACAAGTCTGAAACTGACATTTGTCGATATCAAAAATGCTAGAGCCCCAGCCAACAAAACAAAAAGGTTACAGTTAGACAATTCTCTAAGTACATTTTAAGCTATTTTAATGAACTAATTATTTTAAAGATATCCCATATAAATTATCTAAACATGCAGGCAATAATGGGTGCAACAAGCTATGAGAGAAATGGGTAACTATAAACCATCCATTTATAGCTAACAATTAGTATGAAAAGTAACATATAACGCAAAATAAATAAGGTGAGACTAAAAGCTAAAAGAAACAGCAACTACAATACAATCTGAACCTAACATGCTTATGATTATATTAACACATGCTGGGTATATAAAAGAAACACTAGTACTGAGAACATGCAATTCTAGCATACTAAATATGCCAATATATATAAGTAAACCATACGTGTATACATATAACATGCTAGTTAAGAAAAGAAAAAGAAAAGGCCACTGAGACATGTGGCAAAATCAAGGCAATCTATGATATGTAAAGCCACTAAGACATGTGGCAAAGCGAGCAAGTACTAAAAATAAGGCCACTGAAGCATGTGGCAAAGAAAAATAGAAAATAATACTGAACAATCCAACTAAAGTAGCTATAAGCCTAATACATAGTACTGTCATACCAGCCAATAGGCCATATAGGGCCTCCAATATCAATCAATCAAATCCTAGCCTAGCCCTCCAAATATGCTAGGTCTAAGTCTAGTCTATACAATACTACTACTAAAGAGGCAGACTAAGCTTGGACATATTCTACCAACTGCAAACAAGGCAAAACTGAATGATATGCAATTCAAATACTAACTTAGGATGTATCATCCATATCCTAAGTTCTCCTATTATGCTCAAGGAATAAGGCTCAATAACCAAGGTATGCTAAGCAAATCAAATCAAAGTAAGCGAGGGACTCAATATAAACTCATGTAATATCTGATGTTATCTAATTACCAAATCTAGCTACTTTGAGAAGGTACAAGTTTAGGATCTCCAATATCCAGCTATCGAGTAGAATCTCAGATTTTCATCCTTAAAGTTAATATTAAAACTTAACAAGTTCTAATCCAAAATCATGTGACGACTATATAGTTTAAGTAAGTAAATCAATGACCTAATTTATTAATATTTTACTCTTCTACGTAAATCTTGATTAAGTAAATCAAGATTTAAGGATCTTGGATTTGAACTCCACTTTGGTGTTCAAAACCTAAATCCAAGGGGGTGTCCTAATAAGAATCTAAGGTTCACACTCTATTCCAAAGTTAAGGATAAAGGATCCTATAAGCTGAAAGATCCAAGAACTAGGAACTTAGTGAAGGGTTATTCTATTGATTATAAGATAAAATAATAAATTATGAACTTGAGAATCTAAGATATATATTCAATCTTTAAGATAATCTCATTATCTTTAGAGACTGAATCATCCTATACCCACATGAAAGGTTTCAAAAGATTAAACAATCAATCACTTAAGGGATTTACAAAGGAGATGGTTTAATCCAAGTAGAATGTCTAAAGTCTAAGATCTAAGATCTAAGATCTGCTTATTGATCACTTTAGACTTAAGCTAGATTTTAACTTAGACTTTTACCAATGGCATTTCTTTTAGTATTTAAGCTCATAATTTAACTAAATTAAACTTATCAAAGTGGTTTTAATAATTGAAATGATTAAATTTAAGTATTAAGCTTAAGTGACTTCTTTAAGGTCACTTAAGATCTTAGTGTCTTAATTAGGCCTTAATTGAAGATTTCTTAAATTAATGATCACATTAACATTATTATTACTCTAAGAGCTTAGAGAACATTTCTAATATATCTTAGGGTAGTTCACTGAAATTTCCAACTTTTAAGGAGCATTTAAGCACATTTTAGTCAAAATGACCAAAATGCCCCTCTTAAGGCTAAAATTAGAATTTTAGGGTTTAGTTATCCAAACTGGATCTAATCTATTTTAAGGTGCTTCATATGGATTAATGAAGTGGGGAACACACTTATCCTAGGTTTTAACAACTTAATTATGCTAATTATCACTAATCGCTTATTTAAGCCTAATAGAGTGATTAGAGGATTTAGGGCATTCTAGGGCAATCCAACCTTGCCCAGAGGTTCTAATGTACTTATTGTGCCATTAGGGACTGACCTACCCAAAATCAGAGGCTAATCCAGGGTTTAATTCACTAATCCCTAATTAGGGTGATTAAGGAGTAATTAAGAATTTTAACATTCAAATTTAGGTTTAAGGGTCTGAAATTATTCCTTAAGGTTTAATGAGCAATCAGAGCCCTAAATCATTAAATTTGGTTATTAATTAAATTTATTATAGTTTCATTAAAAATAGAAAATGTTTGATCAATTATTTTAAATCCAACCATTAGATCTGTGATTTTATTTTATATTTATATTCCTTGCATTTTTCTGATTCAAATGGTATATTGGATCATACCATTTGGATCAGTATAGCCAAAGTAATTTAATTAATTTAATCTGTATTTGTATTTAAATTAAAACTATATGATTTAATTAATTAACCACATAACCTTTAAAAATAAATTCCTATAATTAATTAAATAGACGCGGCCCGAAATCAAGACAGCGCAGGACGGGGTCGGCACGGCCCGAAGCTCCAGTGCATCGTCTTCCTCCTCACGACGGGTCCATCCCAGGCGAGACTCAGCACTAAAATTATCCGCGCTCATACGACGACGATGGCTTGGCTTGATCCCTACATGTTCTTGGGGTCGAGATGCATCGATTGGACTAAGAACCCCCATCTGGATCCCTCTGGATCGACGGGGTGCTACTCACCCGAGACGCCTTCGATACGGGCATTTTAGGCGCACTGTGAGGAGACAATTCTCCTCAAATAGGACATTATCTGGATGGAGCTCGATACCTATACCTTCAGGGAGGTGAGTCGAGTCGATCCCCCAACATTTCGTAAGATGGGGTGCAACCAATCGCTGGGTCCTTACTCGGACTCAGCCATTGGCTCGATCGCTAGCTCAATTGATCAATACGATCGATTCGAGCTAGCTTAGCACTAGGTGACAATTACACTGGGTTTCCTAGGTGGCTAAGGTAATTTAGATGACATACAGCAGCTCAATTCAAGGATATAAGAGAAAATGGATCGAAGGGATCCATGGGAGAAGGCTGTACCTTTGGAGACAGGGTTGCAGGCTCGGCCAAGAAGAATTGATGCACCTCAGAGTTTCCAGGATGACAGACGAAGGTTCACAGGGGGTCTGAACACCAGACAGGCCCTCTATCAGCGGTTCAAGACTTTTGGATGACGCCAGGAATCCACTGAGACAATGGGAGCTCCAGAGGGTCTTAACTGAGGAATTAAGGATTTACAGTGAGCAAAGGGACTCACTGTGAAGTCCTGGGGGTATTTATAGAAAGCTGGGAGCTCTGGGGGTGGTTTCCAGATCTTGGCAATGGCAAGAGGCTCGGGCTGAACGAAATGGCTCGGGCCAACGGCTCTGGGCAATTTGGGGAGAAGACAGTCGGCCAGACGAACGTGCCGAGGGTAGGAGAGGAATTTTGGTCTGTTTCCCGTACTGCCACGGGGGCTGGAGGGGTTATGGCTATCGGGGGCGAGGGGGGACCAGCGAGCAATGAGAGAGGTGAAGGAGACGATCCACAGTGCTCGGGGTGCTCGCGGCCATCTGATTGATCATCCATCGAAGCGGGACGGCCCTGATCTCCTGACACTTAACTAACGATGTGGATAGAATGTCCACCTTTGGATTAGATTGGGTAATCTAACGGTGGATCGAGGATACTTACGGCGGATAGCTGGACGCCGTTGGATTAAAATCTTGAAACCGCGGGATGGTTGAGATGAAGCGGATTCGATCGTAAGCGCGACTGTTGGATCATATCCGCAGAATGGACGACCCAGATGGCGGCCGCGGTTTGGAAGGAGTCGACCGTTGGAGGGATAATTTTGCAATTATGAATTGTTTACAAACCCTAATTTGCAATTAAACAAATTTAAATTAAATCCAAAATGTGACTAAATGACCTCCAAAATTCCCAAAATTTCACCCTTAGTTAATTTGGGGGTGAGAAATTCAAAAATGAACTCAGATTTTGATTTGAAGATCAAATTATTTTAGGTATTTTTTAGGGCTCAAAAATAGCCAAAAATACCATAATTTCCAATTTAGCTCCGATTGATTTCAAACCCTATGGTTAGGTTTAAATGACCCTTAGAATCTAATGGAATCAAAATCAAGACTTGGTTTTGCTTAATTCAACTAGGTTTAGCTAGAGTAACAACCTAGGGCTATTACAAAGCTAGATGTATTGAAATCATGTATGCAAATTTATGATGTATAAATTAAACAAATCTAAAATTGAGAACTTAAACCTCTTAATTAATCTTAAGAAATCTTAAGACTTTGATCAAACTATTAAGACTTAATCTAAGTCTGAGATTGCCACCAATAATACCTCCCTAATCTACTGATTTGACATTTGATATATAAATGAACCCTTGATCTTAATTAGACATGATTAGGGGTTAAACCCTAGCATGCTCAATTTAGATCCAAACTCTTAAACCTTAATTAAATTGACTTGATTATAAGATAAAGAAATCATCATTATTCCAATAATGCATCTGATTTGATATTGATCTTAAACATATGGAGTAGACATGTTAAGGTTAATAATAAAGCTATGTGATTACTTAATCTGAATCTAAACTTTAGATCCTTGATTTCCTCCTAAATAAGGCCATTAGCATAAGAAAATTAATATAATCATATGGATTGAACAAGTGATCTAATTATAATAACATCCTTGATTTATATCCATTAATCTTAGAATAAGTTATGATCACAGGACTTAATCATCTGATCTATCACTCTAAATTTAATGATAAGTAAAACCTAAAGTGTTAATATTAGAATTAAGAATGTGAGATCTTAAGCATCTCATCATAAGATCATCTCTAAAATATTCTAAAGACCTAAATTTAAATACACATTGAGGTAGGAGAATTTTGTATAACTCATTGAGGTAAACGCTTAGATGAGCCCTTAACCTTAGAAGTTGATCTTAACCCCTCGTGGTAGGAATCACTTAAGATACTTAGAATGACATATTTCCTTGTGGTAGAAGCCGTATTGAGTGATCCTCGATCACATTATCTTGGAGCCTTGTATAGGACATACCTATTTTAGCATAGAAATTTATAGTCTTGCTAAATCCTTGTTGATTAAATAGAGTTGTGTGAACCCAGATTTTTGGTTGGTATAGTACGGTATACCCATAGTACTGGTTTTCTTCAGTAGTATTCAGAATTGGTTGATTCACTCCAATGTGAACTTATGAGCAGGTGCTATCCCGAGGGATTAGACAAATGCAGTCTCGTTAGAGTAAATCCCTCAATACTAAGAGTGTATTAAACAGGTACTCATTCCTTAGTTTGATTGAAATACAAATCACCAATGGGCAATGCCTCCTAGTGAAGACTGCTTCAATAGGTGTGGCTCAAAAAAACTAATTAATTAGAGTCACCTTCTTTAAGACACTAAGTGTGATTATGAGTAGGGCATCTTAATAGCTTAGCTTGAGATACAAATCGCTAACGGGTGATGCCTCCTATCGAAGATCGCTTCATTAGGGTTGCTTAATCAAACTAAGTGATAAGAATCACCTTTCTTGCAAATATACTAAATATGTAAATACAATCATCCCTTCTAATAATCTTTAAGTAAATCTTCAACTTTAAATAATTATCGTATAGAAGCTAGGAGTCAGAATCCTTTTAGCAGGATTCTGCACAATGGAGACTTTGAATTCATTATCGGTATTCAAACATTTATGGATTTCAAGATTTTCCTCATATAGCGTAGAACCATGGGCATAAAAATGAGCATGATGAATGATTCATTGGTGACATATGAGTATCAGTGACAAATTAAGGGTTACGGAATATTGCATATATTGACTGGGGAATTTCAGGATGCATCGGCATCACCGTACTGACTTCTCAATGGGGTGTATGTATGCATTGGACAGTATGACTCATAGCATTTTAGTGATAGTTCTGTTATGTATTTGTGGGATAACATGTTGTGGTATATTTAGATGCATTATTCCGGTGATATATTATACAACATTGTACATTTTTACCTTGATTTCTGAGCATATAATGTTTTCACTTACTTTCCGCATTCAGCTTCCAGTTCCTTTTTACCTCATTTTAGTCTTTACATACATTTTTTTAGTGGTTCAGTGTTTTATTGCTTTTCTATAGTTTTGTTTACTTTACTGTCTATTTGTATTAATTTTAGTACTGCTTAGTTAGTTGCAATATGTTAGACTTCTTGTCTAACACGAGGTACTTTTGGGATCCAACAATTTACTAGATCCTAAGCAGCTTGTCAAGATAGGGCAAGAGGACTTACAGGAGATCCAGAAAGAGTACATGGAGCCGTAGTGGATTAGTCTTCCACCTTTTACTTACTGCTTTATTTCAGTACTTCAGATAGACTTTACTTTCCATATTTTAAAATAGTTTGTAAAAATTTTGGATATATTTTACTTTTCTTTTCTGAGACGAATATTTACTACTGCTCTGTAATGAATATAATCTGGATGGTTTGCTTTAGCTTCTACACTCTGTTATACTACTTTACTTAGTATTATGATGTGATCAGCATACGAGAAATGCTGATATATTGATAACATGTATTGGATTCATATTTACCCCTTTAAATCCAATGTGCGTAATAGTCTAATACTTAAGACAAGTATTTTACTCTTATCTTAAGTATTGACTCTCGATCCTACTCTTAGGTTCGAGACAACAGCCTTCAGTGTGGCTAGTTTTAATTAGCCCTTTTCAGGAAGACGGGTTATGCTCGTTTTCCCGAGTGGCGCACCGCTCCGCCACCGATCTAATGTTACTTGTCCTTTTGCACACGGCGATGGGGCGGGGTGCTGTAGTTAGAGATGAAGCGTTATGCTCAAGAGAGGGAAATAGGGTTAAGGGAAAAAGGTCGAGAGGTAATAACTGGCGTGTGTATGTCATCTGGGAAGATCGTAGGCATGATCGCTTGTCTTTTACATTGACGTACTGTGCTTTGATCCACGCCATTTATCCCTTTCTAAGATCGAACGGCTGGATCATAAAATAAGGATCGAGTCAATTTAAGACCGTTTGATCAGTCCTTTAAAAGGCGGAACGACTAGGATTCATCCTTAACACTATTCCGTGTTCTATAGATTACGATGAATTTTCACCTTCTGTTAATTATTCATTTGATTTATTATTTATATATTTATGTATTAATTAATTTGTATAGAATAATTAAATATTTATTTACTTATTTAATTTTTTAAATTAAATACCCAAACATACTCTAAAGAATCCCAAATTTTCACCCATGCTTAATTGATGGGTGAGGAACTCAAAAATGCGATCGGAATTTTGATCGGAGGTGTATTTAATTTTCCTAAATTTCTGGTATTAAAATATTTGCAAAAAATTTGACGACTTTCAAAAACTTCCAAAATACTATCCCTAGCTATTTTGGGTGTGGTGAGTTCAATGGCAGACTTTATTTTTAATTATGAGGTCTAAATAAATTTGGTATTCTTAGAATCATCAAAAAACCAAGAAATGATGAAAATTGTTAAATGGTCTTCAAATCGCATGAAATTTGAGGTGGAGACTCTTAACAGTGTTATAAGAGTAATGGAAGAAGATTAGAGCCAATTAGGTCACTAATTGATGAGTAACAATATTAAGGTTATTACAGGTATAATCTATAATCCACTAATAAGGGAAGTATGTGCCCAGACTCAATACATCAATCACTAAGTAAATACAAGAAAAAGAGTAAAACAATACATCCAACTCACCATAATAGTTAAATGCAATTTTTAGGGAGACCTAATTTTTCACTGAAAAGAGGTACTCCTTCTTATAATTACTCTCCAAATGATTGTTCTCCATTAGCATTCAATATTCTGATGTATCGAGTGAGCACCAAACAAATGTTTTTAAGCTCTATTAAACATAGGTTCGACAGATAAAGTATTAGAGATTTTTGAGGTTTGAATAATAGGATCTAAGGCATCATAGAGTAGCCCTCACAGTCATTAGACCACTTAGAAACTGGTGCTAGAAGAACGGCTTCAATGAAACCTTCTCGCCAGTGTGCGGGCTGTACCCAGGAGCCATCGGAGTTTGCCTATTGATCTAAATCTAATGTGCCTGTGCAATTTTTTAAATGGGGACGAAGCAGTTTAATTTTAAGTCGACCCACAGTTTAGAGATCCATCTGAATTGGGCTGATTTACTCCGCTGAACCGTGTCTCACGTAATTCCCTGTCAATCCCCGTGGCGACATGCGTCGCTTTCTAAAGCAGATACGTGTCATCTGCGGCGTACAAAATCTCGTTCGTTGATGGTAGTCATTTGACCGCTGTCTTGTAAGAAAAATCCACGCCGATTATATTTTTTTGTGTCGTGGATTAAATTTTGAAAATAAAATTGTAATAATGATTAGTAATTAAATCCTAATGGTTTATTTGTGTAATTTCAATTGCATGTATCTTTTAAACCACTTAACTAAAATGCATGATATGATATATCATTTTAAACTAAAAATGTGTAGATTAATAATGTATCATTTGATTTCTATTTTGATGATTATTTTACTTAATCATTCTCTTAGATTAATTAATTTAATTGCAATTTAATTCCAATATTGTAAGTGACATAATTTGATAAAATGATGTCCAAACTTGTTGATCAAATAGTTCATTTCACTCACAAAAATGTGAGGAAAAATAATATGAGATCAAATATAGGTTTTAAACTCTAGATCTCTTAACAACATTTTTAATCCTAATTAGGACCCCTCCAAACCCTAGAAAATTCAATGTTGTCCAAATTCAACTTAGTTATTATCATTTTACTCCTTAAGATACAGGGAGCACATTGACATGTATAGCATATTATTTGGAAAACATTTGGACATTTTAGGTATTTAGCTTCTTAATTTATATAAAATGTTAATTCTTTATTTTTCATTTATGCTTATTATAAGATGTGTGAACCTTAGGATAACAAACTTGTTTCATTTATTATCTCACACATAATTTTAAATTAAATGTTTCAGTCTTACATTTCCATAAATGTGATGATTGGAATCATTTAATGCACAATTAAATTAAATTTCATCCATTATAGAATTACCTAGAACTGGATTAAATTAAATGAAATGCATGTATCTTCTCAAATTGATTTATTCATAATGTTATTAATAATTCTTATATTAATGAAAATTATGAATTAGAAATGTTTAGGAACTTCTATAATTGATTATTTTCATATGTATAATTAATACATGAATGAATTAAATAGAATGATTATATAACATATGCTGAATTTTATTCTTCTATGTTATGTATGTTTTATATAGAATTTAGTTTTCTTGACTTGAATATATTGTCAAATTTCATATAACTAGAATGTAAAGTTACATGTAATTTGCTTATGTTGGAACATAATTAGAATTCATATTTTATGCTTTAAATTAGGTTAATGAAAATTCTCTAATGAAGTGTTCTTTTATTCTACATTCTAGCAAGTTAAGAATTATACAAACATTCATGTTTTATTTTATTTGTGAATGTTATGTGCTTAGTTATGGAATGTAGTATCAATTACTTATCTCATCCTAGTATTAAATTGGAATAAGCAATCCTATGTAATGGATTGACTTGAAGTTAGCTTTATATTGTTGATCTTTCCAATTAATCTTACAAATCAATGGAAGACTTGCATGTTAATGTACTATGTGTTCCTTTTGAACAAATACAATAGAGTTCATGCCAAAATTGTTAGAATTGGAATGAGATTTTTATATTCCTACTTATTTTACTTCTCCTTTAGTTGGATGTTAGAATTAACTAAGAATCTTTTAATTTCTTTTATATTCTATTTTAGCTTAATACTTCGAATTGCAAAGTTAAAGTTATTTAAAAGAACTTATGATAAGACTAGTGCTCAAATAATCACATAAATGATTAGCTCCTATTTCCATAGTCTTTAACCTTCAAAATTAGATCTCAATTGATTAAACTAGAGAACAATAGCTCCTTTTAGTGCTTTAAATAAGCTATTAGATTTCTAATTTCCTACAACTACAAATGAATTATTACTTGTAGGATATAATCTACTTCTTTCCTTACTTTCAAATACTCAACATCAATTAATCTTAGATAACTTCATGATTGAATTGATTTGATATTTTCTAGTTTGTAAGCTAACTAGATGAAGCTAATAGAATTTTATTTAGCTTAGCAAACTATAAATCTTACTCTTTCTTACTAGTTTCCTTAAACTTTAATCATTAATCTATTTGATTTGATTAGTTTAGGACTAGTATAGGATGAACTTCATTTACTTGAAAGTACTATTTTCTAAACTTCACTTTCTTCTACTACTAATTTTAATTAACTTAAAGATTAATATCTATAAGTCAATTGGGAGCTCAATTAGCGCCAATCATTTAGTAGTTCATTAAAATTTAGATAATAAAAAGATATCACATAGTTTACAATTATTGAAATTTATCGAATGCTTGCTTATTTGAGCCTTTTTCCTTGAACATTCATATATGATCATTGTGCATATATAAAAGTTTCATAAAATTGTATGGGGAATGCCTTATGGAAAATTTGAACAAGAAAGATAGTGCTTATTATAGGACTTCACATTTTAGAGAGGGTAAATGTGATTATTTGACACCTCACTATATCTAGTTAGGCAGACGTGCTTAACTCCTCATCTCATTCTGTTGAGTGCTCCCACAGAATGAGACATCTTCTAAATGTAACTTGAACTATTAATATAAGAGTTCTTGTACAATCTTAGTGCTTTGTAAGATCTTTACATAACTATTTAGTTATGATTATATTTCATAGTCTTAGGTTATGTTTGTCTTAGACTAAGAGTATAAGATACTTCCTGACTTTCTATGCCTTAAACTCTCTATTTCTAGTATTGTGTTATGCTTATTTATAGTTTATTTTCAATACAGTGTATGTTGTTTAATTTCATTTAATGCTTCATTGTATTTCAATTGCTTACTTAGCATAAATTTTGTTGAACATGTATTACTTTCATTTCATTTACTTTAAATGAACATAGTAGTTTCTAGACTTTTAGGATGCTTTTCCCATACCATTTTTGGAAGAAGGCTAGGACTTATATAAAAGTGAGTATTTTTACTCAACTTATTTTATACTGTCTTCTCTACAGTAATGTTTACTTCCATTTTTCCATACTTGATAGCTTTTAATAGCCCCATTGCTTAAATTATACTGTAAATTATGTTAGTGATATCTTATTAACTTAAATTAGTAGCCAATCTTAAAAATATGTTTAGACTGTCTAGTATAACCATACTTTTTCTTTTATTGACTTAACACTATCATATTTAAATACTAAAATATAATTGATCAAGAGCTCTTTGATTGAAGTAATGCAGGTCCTAGTGCATGAAGAGCTTATAAAGAATTTTTCTTCCGCTTAATTTAAATGCTTACTTGCATTTTATTACAAGTGAGAGAGTGACTTACTTTCTCTTACTCTTACTTTTAAAAGGCTTATAATAAATAAATTTTAAACTGTTTGAGTTATTTTTACCTATCCTTGTCTATCTGTGTTGTGTATTCCTATTTTTGTAATTGCTTGGGTTGAAAGAGTGGATTATATTAACTACTTGTATTGTATCATACTTGTAATGTTTTATCTACCTTCTATTACTCTCATTGCATTTTACTTTAACTTAATATTAGCTCATAAAGAGACTTGGCCACTTAGCATCTATATTTGATTTATTTTCTTTTAATTGAGTATTGGGTGCTAAGGTAACATCCCAATGTTTGGATTAAATCATTTATCTAATTATTAGGGTCATTACAATTGGTATCAGAGTCAAGGTTGAGAATGTTAAGTTAAAAAGAGATATCCAGTCATCCAAGACAACACCATAGAAAGGTAAAAATACTTAAAGAACATCACCTTAGGAAAGTGAATGAACTTCAAATTCAATAATTGATTTAAATCTTAATCGAATTTAAGTAACTAATTCCAAGATGAAATAATCTTAAGTCTGAAATAGAATACATTTCTAATTCCTTTAATAATCACTTGAAACTTATAGCTTCTATTTCCTTACTAATTATGTGTACTCTTGCTAAGTACTACAATCTCTTAAGGAACATATTAGGGAGTTTCCTTTCTATTTGAATCTAAATCAACTGACTCTCAGATAGAGAATCCAAAGTCAGAGTTAAGACAGTACACTAGAGAGTTTTTTAGTATTAGGAATATAACCATAGCTTTGGCTCGATGTATGGACGTCTCTACTTGGAAGTGTCTAATGCTGGAGGTGAAGTGCTTGATAAAATAATAAAGTACTACATGTCAGGGGAGACTGCATCCAACAGTTAGCTAGGGAGTGGCTATTAAGGGTCTCCAATACTTTCATTGCCATAAGATGCCCCAATCATATACGCCTCCAAATGTTAGATGAGTTCTTCAATAACTATGCCCAAGATTGGTGGGCTCATGCCCACAACATCTTTATTCGAGCAAACAGATGCTTTCATCATGCACCCCAATATACTGATTTTGAATTTATATTTTATAACAAATTCTGTAAATGAATAATTAGTTTCCTTTTCAAGCAACTTTAATAGTAGTATGTACATTGTAGCTGCTCTTTCTCTTCTATCTTATGTACTTTTCTTAATGTATCTTAAATTTTGAGTATTAATGAGAAGTCCTTCCTTTTGCTACATGTTATAAATTTTCATTTCTCTTTATTTATTAGAATGAATCCAGATCAAGAAGATCTATCTTCTTCCATTGTGAAGGATGCTGAACCCAATAACCCATCTCTTTAAGAAGAGATGAGGCAGATTATGGGTTTATTCAAGACAATGATTGAGGCCCAGACAAGGGCTACTGAAAGAATAACTTCCATAACCAATCCTTCTCAAGCATCTCATGTTTCTCATTTTCCCTCTCCAATCCTACCACAATCTTTACAAGTATCACTTCCTTCTTATCTCGCCTTACTAGAAACTCTTGCTCCTGCTTCTATGACAGTTTCTGCTCCACTACCACCTACCCTAGGCCCGGTAGTTGATGCATTTCTCCTAGCTTTCCTACGCTTAAATTCTCCTACTTTTAATGGCCAAGCCTCACCAATGGAAGCAGTCAATTGGTTTAGTGCAGTAGAGAAGCTGTTGAGAAGCAAAAAGTATTTGAAGAGTGAGAATATTAGATTAATAAGTCACCTTTTTAAGGAAGAGGATGAGTTCTGGTGGGATAGTGAGTTGAAGGCTCACTTTTTAGATACATGTCTAGAAGATATTCCTTGGGAGGAATTTGAACAAGTTTTTAAAGATGAGTTCATTCCTCCTTCTGCTCGAACAATTATAGAAGATAATTTTATGCAAGAAAATCGTATAGTTCATATATACGAGTTAGAATTTAGAAAATACTCTTGTTTTTCACCAGAAATAGTCCACATTGAAGTGGCAAGGTGCAGTCATTTCTTGAAAGGCTTTAGGAGCTCGATTAAGTGTCATCTAATGTCAGTACATCACGATGATTTCCCAAAGCTATTAGAGGGTGCGAAAATGATCGAGCACCACCAAGCTCAATCTGAGATGCAAAGAAACCTCATCCTCCACCACAACCCCAAGACTCTTACAAAAGTAGTCATACTCAAAGTCCGAAAGCTTTCCATATGTTAAAAGGTAAAGAGCAGCAGGGAAGCTCATCAGCCAAGTGTAATAGACCACACCCATATGGAAAGTGCTATGACACAGGGAATAGGTGTTGAATATACGGTAGAACAAATCATTATTAGCAAAATTGCCATACTATTTGGACTATTGACCGAATGAAGATCAATCATCAACAGGAAGTGCACAATCCCACTCCCTATAGTACTAAGGCTCTACTCCCTGCTCTTATGCCCCCTCCTACAAGTGGAAATATTCATGATAAGAAGAAAGTCTTTCACAACATCGCTTTCATCTTTAGCGATGGAAGCTAAGAGAGCATACACCCTTGGTATGGCTGAGGATTGGTCGACAGCTTTGCCTTTATCAGCACGATTACCATGCCCATACCTTTGGGCTTGTGCCAAAATTATTAGAATTGGAATGAGATTTTTATGTTCCTACTTGTTTTACTTATCCTTTAGTTGCATGTTAGAATTAACCAAGAATCTTTCAATTTCTATTATATTATATTTTAGCATAATACTTGCAATTTCTAAGTTAAAATTCTTTAAAAGAACTCATGAAAAGACTAGTAAGTTCACTAAATTGATCATTTTTCCCCTACTTAAGAGTCTCAAAATCTATCTTTTGATTTAGGGCCCCAAATTGGATTTTCTTGATGCCAAATAATTCCTTATTGTCTAACATAAAGATAGATAGTAAGTTCACTAAATTTGGATATGAATTAAGCCTTATGAATTCAAATTAAGAATTTTGACCTAAGGGGGTAGTTTAGAAATTTCAACTGGTGAAGTCTAAAAATTTGTGTAGTTTACTATTATTTGCTATCCAAGGATTCCATAGTCCAAGAACACTAAATTTTGAGGTCTATTGGTTGAGTTATGATGATTCCAAGATTAAGGGTTAAATATGTAATTTCTAGGGCTTAGGAAGGATCCAGAACCTAACTTTTCTATTTGATATCTAAATTCAGTAAACTCAGTGGCTATAGCTTTCCTATAACACACTGAGTACTTTTACTGAGAGTAGACCAAAATTGGATTTCTTTTGGTCTAGTTATGACCTAATTAAGTTATAGGGTGATTAGTCAAGGTACCCAATTGCCATTAGTCAAATCTTACACCAAACAATAAAGTGGATACTACCATAATGATCTAAATATTCTTCTAATTAAAATGAGGCCCATATTGACTATGTTTGGATCAGTATGTAAAAAAATATGAATGCTTGAAGCTTAAGGGCATTTAGGTTAAATGAGGGGTCCTAAATGTCACTATTTTAATTAAGCATTGTACAGAAAAATTGATACTACCATATTATTCCTCTCATTTTCCTGAGCAAAATGAAATATATATTTAATATGTTTGGATTATTAGTCTACAATTTATGAGGGTTTGAAGTTTCCCTTAATTAAATAAATCATGAATATTCAAATCAGTTAAATCAAATTTCACTGTTCTAATTATAATTATAACTATTTTAATAGTCTCTGCAGGTTGAAAAGCAGCAGGACGGCTCGACAGGGACAGGCGGGTCCCACGACTAAAGGTCTAGTGACGGGCACGGGACCCACTGTCAGGCTCACTAGGCCGACTGGCGCGTATACACAAGTTGGCGGGGCACACTGGCCGATCACTGTGGCTTACTCACCATGCAGGACTCATGACGCCGAACGAGTCCATGACTTTGACCACTGGAACGCCCAAACCAAACTGCTCGGGTGAATGGTCTAACAAGCCTAAATAAAGGGGAGGTTTTTCCTATCGAAACGACACAGACCCTAACTAGGGCATGCCCTTGATCATCGTGTGGGGATTGTCTGGGCTTAGAACATTCAAGAAGAAGGAGCTCTCACCTTGGCCTTCTGAATGAAGTTAAAAACTTTGAGCAGCACCTCGCTAACGCCAAAATTCTTGATGCCCTAATATTCTAGTTACAGCAGCAGAGACCTAAACTCCCAATCGACAGAAACTTCGGGATTAATTAATTGTGATTAACACATTTATAACGGAAAAAATTGCATGATGATTGATTGATGAAAGTAACAATTCGAGTATTGAGTAGCTTAATTATGTATGAACTCGAAGAAATGGAGTACCTGGTTAGGGTTCTTTGATGGCTTGCGTGAAGACGGGATGGAGCTAGCAGTCGCTTAACCTGAAAATTTTTTTCCACTAACCCTATTCATGTGGAACTTTGTAGAGCCGAGGGCGGAGATTGTGAGGTCTTGAAGCTCACGGCAGCAGGCGCCTGCAGCGTACAGTAGGGGGACACGTGCATGTGCGTTACAGGGGAGACCAATCTAGGTCGTTTGATCAAACGACCCAATCAAATGGCTAAAGAAACATCGTCCGGGTTCAATAAAAGAACCCGGCCCATTACCGCAAAAAGACGGGTCCCAGCTGATTAAATAATAATTAAGTTAATTAATTTATATAAATTAAATTCTAGATTTTATTAATCAAATTTATTTATTTAGATGACTTCCAACAATTTCCAAATATTCACCCCTAGCTAATTGAGGGGTGAGGGACGCAACGACAAAGTTGGATTTTAATTTTGGCGAGTATTTAATTTTCCTATTTTTTGAGGTATTTTAAATATATTAAAACATTCGACTTAATTTTGATGACTTTCGATTACCTCCAAAACATCACCCCTAGCTAATTTGGGGGCAATGAGTACAATTTTGAAGTTCAACTTTTAATTTGAGGTGAATTTAATTATGTCAATCTCCAGGGTTCCTGAAATTCTCCGAATCATGGTTTGATCCACTTGACTCTTGATTTGGACTAAGTCTTGGTGGTGAACTCCTAATGACTTAATTAGTGTACTAGAATTAAAATCAGGACTTGGATAAATCCTAATTGGCTAGGTAATAACTTGGGTTATTATAGACTCCCCACTTAAAAATGATATCGTCCTCGACATCATTCAAGTGGAAGAACAAAGCATGAATGGGTTGAATAAAGAAGAAACTAGGGAGATGAGAAGGTGCTAGGGTTCTCCATTTAGAATCAAAACTTAAGGTTTAAGGCTGGACCTTCATAATCCTTCCTCACAGTTAAGGTTTGAGAATGCTAACCAACTAAGTCATAATTATTATTCAGTAAAGATAGCAATAACAAAAATAAAGGCTAACATTCAACCAGGTTGAATGTAACCTTCAGGAATTAAGGATCAATTACTGAATCATAACACACAACTTGGCATTATAGGATAGAAATATCACTTAGCAGATGACATCATATAATAAGCATAGGGTAGATTAAAGATCAATGATCCTAAAGATTCTACGCTTAAGTGACATTCATCACTTAAGGGGGTTTAGGCAATGATAGTTAAGTCATTACAAAACTTACCCAGACTTAAGGAATACCAAAGATTCTATTTCAATGAATTAGAATCCAAAGATATAGCATCAAAGAACTAGAGTTTCTTAACTACTTTCTCCAATAGAGTCTAGGATTGGAAACTAGCAAAAGGGCTAAGGGATTTATGGTTAAATCCCACCAAGAGAATAAGTTTGGGATGAACTAATACCTGAATTAGTCCAAATGGGGTTTTGAGTTAGAGAGAGACATCCATTTCTTACTAGGGGTTTTTCTAAGGCAAAAAAAAAAGGATTAATATCCAATTATGATACATAGCCTAAAGGTTAAGGAGAACTTAGGACATTAAGTCACACATGATGACTTAACACTAATGATTTAAGAGGTTACAAAAAGGTTATTAACACAAGTCATAACTATGGCTTGGTTAAGGTAAGGAACTCACTTATCCATAAGGATAAGTGCTAGAAAGTCATAACTATGGCTTGGTTAAGGCAAGGAACTCACTTATCCATAAGTATAAGTGCTAGAAAGCTTAATAAGGACCTTTGCTAAAACCATAAGTCATAATCTATGACTTAGGTCAAAGGCTCTAGAATGAAATGCTAATATATAAGCCACCAGATGTGGCTTAGATTATTAAGAATTGAAAGGTTAAACTTAACCTAGTTTGAAGGAGAACTCATTCCAAGGGAATTAACAATAATTACTTGAGTCACATCTTGACTTAGGCACATATTTAAGGGTTGCAGTTAAGCTTCTTGGAAAGGAGAATTTTCTATTTTATAGGAATAAGATATTCCATAACCCAATTACTACTATTAATTGACACTGATTACTTAAAGAAGATTATACTAAGAGAATTACCATCCCATTGAGATGGACAAAGGGAGATACAAGGTTATCTCATTAAGTGACCATATGTGACTCAACTAAGAAGGGTTCCTATTGATAACTAGGAATCCTAATTCAAGAATTAAAATTCAAGTGCTTGACAATTTAAAGGGAAGTTAAACTTTCAAAGAACAAAGATTCCTTAACTTATAAAGGATTCAATAGCTAAAAGCTAGCTAACACGCCATTATTAGACAATGTCTAATGAGGCATGTTTTACTACAATCTATACTCATGAGTTTACAGACATAGGTTAGAATAATCTAATCATGATGTATCCCAATGCTAGGAAGGACTAGGGCAAACTAACCATAGGGTTAATCCAATCTAAAGCTTCAACCATTAACAAGGTGCTTATCCTTGCTCGAAGAATAATAATAAGATAAAGAGTGTGATAATCCAACTTGGATAACTAACCTCAAGGGAGAGGGAAGTTTGATGAATCAATTTTGAAATAATAATAAAAGTAACCTGTCACAAGTAAGCCATACTTATCAAAAATTGATATCTCTATCTTGAAAGTGAATAATATATATATATATATATATATATATATATATATTCGAGCGGGCAATTTCTCGAAACTTGAAGAAATCAAGCACGTCTACTATGATTATCACAATTTGGATTCCAATATTGCCATTCACGCATTATTCTACCTATGCTAGCCCCCACTTAAGCATAGTCATAGACTCCTTATATCTTCACGGAATAGTTGATCAGTGAACTAGTCCCGTTCTTATAATATTCTGTATGGACTATAAATACTTCTCATGAATTCCCATTTAATTCAATCAATCAAGATACATTAACTATTTTTGGAAGTATCTCAGATAGTGACAGTAAACTTTAATTATAGCTAATTTGTGAAGCAAAAGTGTATAATTAAATTAGCATATATAAATATAGTTCATGATATTTGGAGTACCTATTTTCTTATAGCTAGGTTGATCTCTTACAAATTTGTGTGAAAAATCTATTGATTAATGAAGAGAAGAAAAATACAAATTTTTATTTTCTTTCCTCGCTCTCTGTGTGTTTCAATGTTAGTAAGAGAGTAATAAGAAGAGAAGAGAATGATTGTGGAAGTGAATATAATATAGTTAATAGTAATAGTGATGGCGACAAGAAATCGTGTTAATAATGATAATAATAATAATAATAATATCCATGATATTATTATTATTATTTATATTTATAAGATAAAAATAAGAATATTGGAGAGAATAATATGTAAGTGAATATATATATATATAAAGAAGTGATAATAATAATATTATATTATTATTATCATCATCATTTATATAATGATTTACATGTGAAGTGTATTATTTTTATTTATTCTAGTGAGAGAATATGATAATAAGAAAAAAATAAAAGTGTTAATTTATATGAGTATTTTACGTGAATGAACTTATTTTAGAAAGATTATATGATGGCAATAATTATTATTATCATCCTTACTATTATTAGTATTCAATAATAAGTATAATAATACACTTATTATTATGTAGATCAAAATACCGAGAGTATATGATAATAATAATAATAATAACTAAAGTAGTATACTTATTATTATTATTATTATTATTATTATTATTATTATTATTATTATTAGGAGATAATAATAAAGAGAGAGAATAATATAAGAATATGAAATAGTATAATAATAATATTATTAATATTATTCTTGTTATATAACTATAAGTATATGGAGTTATTATCATCATTTTGGTGATAATGATAAATATTATATTATTATTACTATTATTATCTAATGATAATAATAATAATATTCATATTATGATAATATTAATAATAACATATTATCACTATTAAAATAATGATGATATAATAACATATTATAACTATAAGAATTATAATATATATATATATATATATATATATATATATATATATATATATATATATGATAATAAAAAATAAAAATCGCATAAATGAAAATATTATAAGCAGAATAAGAGGTTAGTAGCAAAAAAAATAAAAAAAAATAGGAAGAGAAATTTAAAAGTAACAAAAATAAATGTTATGGGCAAAAATAAAAATTAGTAATTAGTAGGTTAGTGATGTTAGTACTCAAATATATTTTTAGTTATTTTTGACCCCATTTAAAGTTTTTATATTTCAATTGGCCCATTTAATTTTTCTGCCTCACATTTCTTTTTTGAGTTTTTTGTGGTCCTTCTCCCCGTTCAAAGGGAGCTTGCCAAGGGCGGTGGCGATTTGCCGAAGAGATAGGGGACGACTTGTGGGGATTTCGACAGCGTGCCGGCGTGGCGTCAGCAAGGTTAGGCGATGGGGCGAGGAGAGGTTGTTGGTCGAGGAGGAAGAAAGAGATGGGGAGAGGTGGGGGGAGACCTTGGGGTTGCCGAGGGGGAGGGAGAGGATAGTTGCAGTTTGCCGGCAAGGTAGGGAGGTGGAGGAGTGAGGTTAGTAGCGGCTGAAGGTGGAAGAAGAGGAGGAACTTGAGGGAAGAGGAGAGGAGGGGCAGCATTATTTATAGAGAGGAGCGGTTGGCTGCCCGGCCTTCAGTCAGCCCGGACAGGCCGAGCAGGAGGCGGCGTGGTCGCTCCCAATGGGAAAAGTGATGGGCCGGTCCTTCCATGGCTGCGGCTACGTGTGAAGCATGCAACCAGCCCTAGGCCATGCATGATAGAGAAGAAAACGACAGTGAGGAGAAGGAGAAAGGAATATAATTTTTCTTAATTATTTTAAATAAAAATTTGATTTAAATTAAACGTATTTTTTCGTCATTTGATTTCTGAATTTGACAAAACTTAACTGGGAGGTTGTCTTGACGAGATGAACATCCTCAAATAAAAAATTCTAAATTTAGAGTTATATATTATTTTTAATTAATTTTTGAAGATAAAAATTTCAAAAATTAATTACGGACAATCCGACACTCCAAATTTGACGAAATTTTTTGTGTAGCCTTATTTTATTAGCGTGTATCCAACCGCACCAAGATTATTGAATTTGGACATATATTTAATTTTCTTAATTTTTTTTTATTTAAAAATTTTAATAATTAATATAAGAGTATCCGTCCATTGGATCGCCTCCAAACATGAGTATTATTATCACAAAATATACTATTTATAATGGTATATTTGGCTAAGTCTAGTTTTGAACTTTCTCGGGAACCTGATTTTATCCTGAATGGTTCGACAATTTGGCTTTCAAAATTTTGGGTTGATATAGAATCCCCTACTTAAAATCGATGTTATCCTCGATATCATAGACAATTTATGTTAATAATTACCTGGTTATTTTAAAGGTATTTGGATATTTTGTGCTCATGTCATCTTCTTTTTCCCAAGTGGATTCTTTTGAACTTTGGTTGCTCCATTGAACCTTTACCATAAGAATTGATTTGCTATATTTTGTCAGAATTTTGATAGGTACTTTGATATATGTTAAGTATGACTGGATGCATTCTCTAGGGACATAGGTTTCTTGTTTTGTGTTGATTAAACATTTACAGAGAGGTGATACTTGAAAAACATTATGCACTATAGAAAAATCCTTTGGTACCTTAATTGATAAGATGAGCTTCTTACGTAAACTAATACTTCAAATGGTCTGACATATCTGGGGTTTAGTTTTCTAGTTACTCCAAAATGGTGTAATCTTTTTATTGGACTTATTTATAAGCAAGCAAAATCTCTTACTTGGAATTTAATTGGCCTATGTTTAAAATCAAAATATTTCTTCTGTCAATCCTGTGTTACTTGCATCCTTCATTATATTAGTTGAACTTTTTTACTTTGAAGCTTCTATGAGCTTTGATCCATAGATTTGAGTGTCACCTAATTTGAACCAAGATAATGGTGTATTACACTTCCTTCCATATAGTGCCTCATATAGAGCCATTCGTATACTTTCTCGATGGATGTTATTGTAACAACCTAGGTTATTACTTAGGTAAATTAGGACTAAACCCAGTCGTGATTGTGATTTTAATACTTTAATTAAGTCATTAGGAGTTCACTACAAAGACTTAATCCAAATCAGGAGTCAAATGGATCAAGTCCTGATTTTGAGAATTTTAGGAACCCTGGAATTTGACCTATTTAATTTGACCTCAAATCAAAAATCGAACTTCGTCATTGCGCTTATTGCCCCCAAATTAGCTAAGGGTGAAGTTTTGTATGCAATCGGAGGTCGCTAAAATTTTTGGTGAATATTTTAGTAATTTAATTAAGCTGCACCTCCCACCTCGTCTGTGTTGAAGGAGAAGCCGAAGGGTCAACTGGATCGAGTCGAATCCGACCTGCCTGTTCATGTTCCCTCGTGAAGCATGAGGATCGGGGCAGTGGGACCCGCATCCATGCGTCGCGCGTGCAAGCATCGCGACTCGGCAATGGGCCCCGCACCGCATGTGCTGGTGGGTCCCACTTCTGAACTTTGTCGCCTGGTCGACTGCCATGCAAGTTGTGTGGGTCCTGCCGTGTGGATTTAAGACAATAACCTATTACATGTTAATAAGATTAATGGAATTAGTTTAATTTAATTTAGAAAATTTCAAATCTTTAGGCTGATAACTTTTGATTCATGGCTCCAAATATAGCAAATATGTATCTCATTTTGATCAGCCAAAATCAAGAAATATTATGGCAGTGTTTATTTTTCCAGTAGGGTAATTATTTCACATAGTAATATTTAGGACACTTAAATAATTACCAAATTTGCCACTAATATTAAAATGATCATAACCTTACACACACTTACCTAAACATACCCAATATGGGTCTTGAAGTAATTAGGAGAACCTCTACATTGTGTTGATGGTGTTAATTTCTTTGTTTGGGTTATATTTTGCCTAATCACTTTTAGGACCCTACCCTTATTACCCCATTAAACCCTAGAACTTTAATTGATCATAACTTGATCAATTGAGCATCAAATTAGGTCTTCCAATATACCATTTTGATCAAGAAAACCTAATAAATAGTAATATGTAAAAATATTTAAGCTTTGATGGTTAGATTCCTTAATCACCCACTAATCACCATAAATCTTGATTAGTGAAGATTAGAAAAATTAGGGATCCAAATGAATGATTCAAGTTTTTGATAGTTCCTAGAGTATATTATAACCTAGTGGTGTGATTGGTTTTATGATTTTATGATTAATTTTACTAATCACTCACTAATCACCCTTAACCATAATTAGGTCATAACTTGACCAAATGAGGTCTAAATTGGGTCTACTCCCAATTAAAGTACTTAGTGTGCCATAGGAAAGCTATAACCACTGAGTTTATTGAATTCGAACTTCAAATGGAAAAGTTAGGTTTTTGACCCCATTTATAAAACACTAATTTACATATTCAAACCCTTAACTTATTTTGGCTATAACTTAGCCAATACATATTAAAATTCAAAAATTTTAGATTCTATGGAACCCTAAGACAGAAAGTATTAATAAATTGAAAAAAAAAAAAGATCCCATTAGGACAAATTACAATTTTGCCCTTATAAATCAAGTTCCTTAAATTGAGCTCATAAGGCTTAATAATTATCCAAATTTGGTGTACTTACTGTCTTTCTTTGTGTTAGACAGTAAGTAATCATTTCCCATTGAAAATTTCAAATTTAGAGCCCTAAATCAAAAAGTGGATATTTAGACCCTTAAGTAGGGGCAAAATAGTCAATTTTCCCAAATTTAGGGTTAAGTGCTTTTAATCTTTAGTTTCATAAACTAATCACTAAATTCAGTAAGTAAAATGTTTGAGAAGTTAATTTAACTGATTTAAGCATTTAATCAAAATTTCATGCAAAACCCTAATTTTTCTTCCTTAAGAAAATTCTAAGTAAAATGTTAGTTGTATGATGTGGGATTCATCTCACATCATACATTTCTTTGAACCTTCTAGTTCATCTCTTAAGTCCTAATAACATTAGTTAGGATTTGTGTATGAGTGTTAATCTTGGTGTTTAAGTGCTCTTTCCTTAGAAATTAGGAATATATCTTATGTTAGAGTTCATTTATTGAGTAAATTGGGTTACTCCACAGGTGAAGCCTTAGTTTTGGTAGTTTATATATTTACATAATTTATTAATGATTATTTGATCCTTTAACCTTAGTTTTAAGAATAGAGATCTATCCTATTAAGTTTGACTTCATTCAATAGGATTTGCCTTAACCTCAATTCGTGAGATTGGGTTGTAAGCTTTAGTCCTTTATGATCACCTTTGGATTAACCAATTAAACCCCAATATTTGGAGTTTAATTCTTAATTCTTTCATCTTGATTTGGCTTAATCAAGATGGGTTTGGGTTGCTCAAATTATCAAAATAATTCGATTGATTTATTTATTTAACTTATATAGTCGACATTGATTTAATCAAATTAGAACCTGGCCAGTTCTAATTGCTTTCAACTTGTAAGACTGTGAATCTAAGTTACTTATTGCATATGAATTGATGATTCTAATCTTGTGTAACTTAGGATAGATAGAGTGAATAATTAGACAACAATTGATATCACTTGTGTCTTAGTAGAGTCTTTGCTCGTTTGGACTTTGATACTTTACACCTTATTTTGAGCCTTATACCTTGGACATATATGTTGGATATAAGATACTTAATGAGTATCTCATGTCAAGGTTGATTTACATAAATATCATATACATTTTATCAATGTTTTTGCTTTATTGATTTTGGTTTAGTAAAGTGTAGCCTAAGTTATATGCCTCTTTAGCTCGTTCGATTTGGGAATGTCACTGGTGATACAACCATGTTGGCGATCTATTCCATCTTGGTTGATCTGGGATGGTGCGTAATATATCCTTCACCCACAAAACTTCATTAGTTAAGGTTTTGAAATGGTAGTACTGGCTTAGGTGCACTTTTACTTAGTGTTTTTCTGCCTTAGCTCAGTGGGCTAAGTAGCTCTTTTACATGTTTTTGGTTTATGTGGCTTGATGGCCATAGCAAATTTTCAGTCTTGTACTTATTGTTTCATATCATTTTACTATTTCCTTAATTTTTACTTTATAGGTATTATTGCTTATTTCTATGTCATCTTTCTTAGCTTGTGTATTTACATACTTGTTAGAATGATAGTCTTATTCATTATAGGATGTTAGACATGTATATTTGATCACATATAGGATGTTAGTTTTACTTTATGTGCACATTTAGGATGTTAGTATTACTAAACTTAGGATGCTGGCTTTACTCTCTTTATACATATATAAAATGTTAGCCTTACTCATTTTATATAGGATGCTAGATGTAATTTGAAAAGTTTTAATTATATTTTATAATTTAATTAGGTTATATGAATTAGCATGAGCTACTTTGATAATAACATAATTAGGATAAGTTTCCTTACATTTGTTAGTATGTTATTTTTTCATCTTCATAATAAACCTTGTTGCATCAGAGTTTTGAAGGTATGTGCTTACCTTCTCTTGTTTAAGTTATAAACCTATTGTTTATAGCTATATGTTCCTTACATATGCTTTCTTGCTTCTATATATTGTTGCTTATTTGTTAAGTTTATGGTGATATCTAAATTAACATAATAATATATCAGCTTAAAATGTACTTAGACATTTTGTCTAACTAAGATTTTCTTTTCTTTGGATGGGGCTATATCATTATGAAATTGATAATGATAGATTCAGTGTTATTTGAAGTTGTGGAGCCATCCAAGGATCTGCCTTTGGAGGAGGATCATATTGTCAAAGACTCTTAGCTTATTAGATCTCTTTCTTTTCTGCTTGTGAGGCTGAGTGTCTTTATATTTCCCTTACTATTAAACTATTTAAATATGTTGTAATAATACAGGGATAAAACTTTACTTTATGCTGCTTTACTTATTCTGAGTTTAATGTTTAGATTTTCATATTATAATGGATGGATGTTATTATTTCACTTTCGCACTCTACTTTCATGAATATTTCATTTAGTAATTCATGCTTGATATGGTAAAGTCCTTGATAAGTTCTTCTAGATCATTTGTGTGATCTTGGAGCTTCGATCAACATTATGCCTTACCATATCTATGAACACTTGCGGATAGGAGGGATGGAAAACATTCCAACAATTTTAGAATTTGCAAATCTAGATTCATTGACCCCACTAGAAGTTGTAAAGAATGTAGCTGTTGTCTTAGGAAGTTTTGTCATCCCTACTGATTTTATAATTTATGAATGGGATAGATGGAATGAAAATTCCACTATCATATTTGGACGACATTTCCTGGACAACACTAGGGCTATCAATGATGTTGTTAGGGGAGGAATGAGTATTAGAGTGCATGGAAAAATAGAAGAAATCAACTTAAAGCCCAATCTATATAAATTGAAAAATATGGAATCATAGTGGAGGAGACAAGTGGGGAGAGAGTCTAAACCTAATAAAATTGATCTAAGAAATCTAAAATTAACTGATAAAAAATCTTATAGTAGCCAATGCACCTCATTTGGAGGAGAGGCTAAGGAGAAAACAAAAAGGGAAAAGAAAACTAGAAGGGGAAAGAGGAAGAAGAAGAGAATCTCTGAACCAAATTTTGAGAAAAAATAGAGGGTAAGTGGAAAGCAGAAGTTAAGGGTTTGAGTACAGCCCATGCTAGTGCTCACCCAAACACTTTAAAAATATGGAAAGAAAGACCTTAAAGGAGCTAATCACTTAAGATCTTAAAATGGTCGAGCTGATAATACTAAACCAAGCGCTTCTGGGAGGCAACAACCCATATGTCTTTCTTTTTGTTTTGATTTGATCTTCTTTTGAATTGTTATCACTTGAGTGTGTGTAGGAAAAGTGAGTTTTATTAGTAATAAAAAATGCAACCTAATAGTGATTGGAAATGCAGAAAAGTTACTTTAACTTCAAGAAAAAAGTTTTTTTTGTAGGCGCTATAACGCGCCGTAGCGGATTTCAATGCTGTAGCGTGCTGAACAAAAATTGCTGCTATGGCACATCACAGCGAAATTCAATGCTGCAGCGGAAATCAATGCTTACACATGCCAAAACAGGAACCTTGATGCTATTGCGCGTCGCAGCATGCCATAGCGTGCCACAGCGTGCGATGCACAGCTGGAGCCTTTATTGTTTGCTTGGGAATTCCCAAGCAGTCAAAGTCACTACAGTGTGCCTTGGGACCTAAAATATGATAAAGAATATTGCTAGATGCTTTTTTCTCTATTTCTAAAGGCTAAATCAAATCACACTTATCGTATAATTTAATGATATCCTTGACTGGCCATAAATGTGGTTTGAATTATGAATTAAGGGGAAAGGTGAACAAATGCTGGTCTATAAATAGTGGAGAAGGGAGAGGGTAGCCAACACACTCTTTGTGCTTAAAAACTTTTTATCTAGATTTTCTTTAAAACCTCAACCCTCTCCTACACCTATGGCATCACAAAAGAAAAGTGTCACTAGTAAGGAGCTGAAGCCTCTATCGCTAGAGGATCCTTCAACAAAAAGAGGTATTCCTTGGTGGAGGTCGAGCAGCGATTGGTCCAAATTACTTCATGACGAAAGCTCATCCCGGAAAGGGGGTTTAAACTCATTTACCCCATTTTCCACAGTGACATGTCACATCCAGGATGGGATAACTTGGACAGCCTGCAGACCAATTCTTACCCATCCCTCGTGCAGGGCGGTAGAGGATTATGCCTACCAAACCCTACTAAACCTTGAATTTGATCCGAGTACTATAGCTGGTGCCTTAACCTCCAATGATGCGAGCTGGAGAGGGAATCTTACCAACATTCCATGAGCCCTCCTTAGGGACTCATGTAATGCATGGAATGTCCTCATCTTTAGTAGAATAATGACAACTAGGCATTTAAGTGAGGTAATCCAGTCAAGAGATATATTAATTTATGCAATCGAACAACTTGGAGATATCCACATCTCCAGGGTCATTCTTGAACAATTGTGAAATGCCTTGATCGGGTTGTGCACTGCATTGGCATTTGGATCACTGATCATTAGGATATTCCTTACCCCGGGGGTCAAAATATCCTCCAGTGACAGTAGTTCCTCCCCGTGTTCCTCTTACCTGATATAATTTACACTCCGTTTTCAAGAGGGTAAGAGGAGCCAGAAGAGAAAAGGGAAGGAAGAAGAATCTTCTTCCTCCAGAATAATGACGTCACTTAAACATTTATAAAAAGGAATGAACAGAATGAGGGACTATCAAGTGCAAATGGGGAAGAGTATAGCAGCAGGTATGCGGTACTGCAAGGCTGAACTGTCTAGATAGTGCCAGTTTCAAAATGAATTCCACTTAGCTCTTGGAATGATGTTTTTGAACTGGAGCTTGCATGGTGGAACAAGTGATGCTGTGCTACCACACCCCCTAGCTTTTGAACTCCCTCCAAATATAGAACGACCGGAGGAAGATGATGATGAAGAAGTAGATGAAGAAGAAGAAGAAGACGAAGAGGAAGATGAGTGAACAAGTTGTAGTTTTTTATTTTACTTTATCTTAATTTTTGTACTTTTTAATTTTACTTAAATGAATCTTGAAATTTGATTGTCCCCCATAATGCTGTGAAAAATTAAAATGCTTACATCATAAATTTTTTTAAAAACCTTAATGTTGTGGATTCAATGATAACTTAACTTGTGATACTTTTTTTTTCATGATTACTTGCTTAACAAATTGTGGTCATACCAAAAGGAAAGCTCTAAGACTTTCCACACCAAGTGTTTTCCCAAAACTACTTTAAGTTTCCAATAAATCCAAATTAATGATGTTAAAAATTTAAGTGTGGGGGTGGGGATCTAATGAACTTGACTGAGAATGGCAAGAAAATGTGAATCTAAGAGTGTGCTAGGTTTCTGTAGGACTTCATGATCGCAATGAACTTGGACATGGATGGAGAAAAATGTCTCTCCCTGAATTGAATGCAAAAAGAAAAGCTTAGGGGTGAAAAAAATAACTCTCCCAAAATAAGAAAAATTGAGAAAAATTGGATAAAGAAAAATATCTCTCCCGAAAAGAGATATTCATTGCAGTTTATAAGAAGAAGCACATATATCACAAATATCTAATTCACCGATTTTGGCCTATCCTAGTTAGGAATTCCTAGAATTTTTCCTCGGTAATTTAGAAGCAAGCATCATGAATGAGAAAAATGGAGACTAGAAAGGTAAATAGGAAGAAGAACATGAGTTTGGGAATTATTAGAAGCTAAAATTTTCTAATTACACTATTAAGCAAGTCATGAAATGATGAAACACTTCACACCTTATTGAATTTCAGTTAACTATAAAATTAGAAAAACTCATTTTTGATCTTACTCAAAGATGAGCCAGAATTTAAGTGTGGGGGTGTGATAAATCCATGATTTACAATAAAATAAGAGAGTAAATACAAACACTTTTAAGATAGAATGGTATACTTTGATGGGTTTCTCACTGATTTCAGGCAAAAAGAGGAGCTGAGCAAAATTTGAGCCAGAAATAAAAAATTTGGAAAAAAACTGCTATAACAAGCTGTAGCGCTCCACAACGCGCTTAAGCGGAAACAAACCCGAGAGCTCGGCGTTAAAGCGTTCCATAACAGGTACAAACAGAGAGATTGGCACTATCGCGTGCTGTAGCGGGTATAAACCAAGAGCTGGGCGCTATCATAGGATGTAGCCGACATAAGCCCAAGTGCTCGGTGTCATCGTGCGCCATAGCGGACACAAACATGAGGGGTTGGTGCTACCGTGAGCCGCAATAGAAGATCATACCATAATCCAAAAATGATTTGCTACCGCACATCCAAGCATGCAAAAACAGAGAGCTCAGCACTTTCTCATGCCGTATTCATAACCTCAAGAGCTTGACACAACCGTGCAGCACAGTAGACAAAAATCTGAGAGCTCGGCACTTTCACGCGCCATAGCGGGTACAAACAAAGAGCTCGACGCTACTGCGTGCCTCAGCGGGTACAAACCCGAGAACTTGCCGCTACTGCACGCCGTAGCGGGCATTTACTTATCAAGATTGTAAAGCAAAACTGCTGTAGTGCGCCCAAGCGTTAAAAGCCAATCCTTTGCCTTCCCATAGTAGCCATTAACTCAAAATGCAATCAATTCTCCTCCTTTTTAAGAGAATAAAGGAATATTCAGTTTAATTCATTTAATTTTTAGGAGAGATAAAAGGTTGGCTGAAATAATGCAAGACCCTTTGTTCAGCATCTATAAAAGTTGAGAAGAAATACTAAGGAAGTGTTGTCCCCCTCTTTAACATTTATTGCTCCCAAATTCATAAGTTGCTGCAAGAGAGAAAGGAGAACCCTACCCAAGGAAGGAGATGGTGACCACCAAGGAGAAGCAGGAAAGCAAACTCAAGGATCAGGTAGGAAGGCGAGAGAGCAAAAAGAAAATCAGAAGAATGCAAAATGCTGTTCCTAGTATTTTTCCTTAATCCCATCTTTATTTCTTGCTGTAAGATCAATTCAAAGATTCATTTCCTTGTCTAACATTTTCTGCATTTCATTTGTGATGGAAAGCTAAGCCCTCCTTAGGGAGGACTAGGCTAAGTCATGTAATAATTATGGGATAAAATAATGTTTGTACTGAATCTCTAAATGAATAAAGTCTTTATTATTTCTTTGGTTTATATATGAATCTTGCTTTTATGCATGCTATGTGAATGAATGCTTTTAATTAAATTAAATGGTTATTAAAGATAAAAATGCCAAGCCAACTAACCATATATGTTTAAGAAAATGCCCATAATGGTTCTCTCCGTGAATATATATTCATCGTGCAAGGATTCTCAGTGTAACCACCTTAAGATTGATATGATGACCTGAACTTGGTACTTAACTCTCTTAGAGCTCCATAGCTCACTGATTAACATAAATCTAGGAATATGTGCATTAGTGCTTAGAGCCCGGTGACAAGCTCTTAAGCCTAATAGAACTTTTCCTTGAGCTTAGTCAAGAGGGTGATGCATGTGAGCTAAGAGCCACTAATTACGCTCTGTAACTCATCATAAGTTAAGGGAGGAAGAGGAAGGATTGTGTACTTGTGGATGAATGTGACATAATCCACTTAGCCCAATAATTCACTTCCTTAGCTAAACTGTGAGGGAAGCACATGATGCTAATTGAGTGGAATCAAGTTTATGTGATTGCTATAATTAAAAGTGCAAATTTGAGAACTTAAACGTAAGAATCAAATTTAACTAATATCATTCACATAAGGGTCTACGTGCTGAGATTGAACCTTCTTGAGATCATCTTGAGCACTAGGCGTGACATAGTCAGAATTAGAGGACACTCTAAGGAACGCTATTAGCACATGATTATAATTTTTATGTGAACATGTCTCATTAAAAATGGATAAATACAAGTACTTACACCAATCCCATAACAGATTACATGATAAAACCCAACTCTCTCTTCTTCTCAAACTAGTATTTTTGAATTAAGATCTTTGAACTGCTAATTAGGAGGAAACAACACCACTAAATATCATTTGCCTAAACATTATTAAAAGTAAACTTACATTAGTAACAAAACACTCCATTCCCTATGGATAATAAATCTCAGAACATACATTCTATTAATACTTCAGACCACGTACACTTGCATGCAAGCACAGACGTGTATTTACAGTATGTCAATAGTCATCATCATTATTACAGTTGTTGTGGTTGTTATTTTTGTGGTCTTCGTCGGAGTTTTTGTTTTCATTATTATCATTGTTTCCATTATTGTTATTGCTATTTTAGTCTCCAATGTTGTTATTTTAGAATCGTCTTCATTGCTTCCGTAGTTGTTCTTTTCATCATCATTGTTATTTTCTTCATCATCCTCATAGTTGTTGTATTCAGCATCATGGTAGTTGATTTATTTTCTTAATCCAATTCATAGTCATCATCATTGTTATTTTTGTTGTCACCGTCATCATTGATATTTTGATCATCATCATTGTCGTTGTTGTATTCATCGTCATGGTTATTGTTTCATCATTCTCATTGATTTTGCTGTTGTCATTGTTGTTGATTTTGTTGTCATCATCGTTGTTTTTGTTTTCATCATCCTTGTAATTTTCATCATTGTTTTCATCAAGTTTGTTGTTTTCATCGCCGACATTGTTATTTTCATCATTGGTGTTTTTGTCAATGTTGTCGTTGGGGTTTTTCTTGATGCTTTTGTCATCTTTATTATCATTTTTATCACCATCATCATTATTGTTGTATTCATCATCATTGTTATTTACATCGTGTTCGTTGATTCCATAGTCACCATCATTATTGTTTTAGTCATCATCATCGTGTTTTCATCACAGATTTTTATCATCATCATTATTGTTATGGTTATTATCGTTGTTATTTTTGTTATTGTTACATTGTCAGAGTTGTTATTTTCATTGTCATCATCATTTTCTTCATCGTTGTTGTTGTTTTAGTCACCAACATTTTTATTTTCATCTCCGTCATTGTTCATGTCATCGATGGTGTTTTTATTATTATTTTTTATATATTTTCATAGTTGTTCTTTTTATCATCATTGTCATTTTCATCATCATCATCATAATTATCTTATTCATCATCATATTTGTTAGTTCATTGTCCTCTTCGATTTCTTAGTCATCGTCATTGTTGCTTTCATTATTGTCATCATTGTTGTTTTCATCATCATTGTGATTTTCATCGTCATCACTGTTCTCTTCATTTTGTTATTTTCATCACCGACATTGTGTTCATTTTATTGGTAATGTTTCCATCGTTGAGGTCACTGGGATTTTTGCGGTTGTTTTTTTTTTGTCAATGTTACCTTTACATCATTGTCATCTTTATTATTTTTGTCATGGTTGCTATTTTCAATGCCGATATGGTTATTATTTTTATTGTTATCATTTTTGTTGTGGTTGTTATTGTTATTTTTGTAGTCATTATTGGAGTTGTTATTTTCATCGTCATCAATATTTTCATCATCGTCATTCTTGTTTAAGTCACCACATTGTTATTTTCATCGTCATTGTTGTTCATCACATCAGTGGTATTTCCATCATTTTCTGTTCAGTATTTCCTTAGTTGTTCTTTACATCATCGTTGTCATTTTCATCATCATTATCGTTGTTGTTGTATTCAACATCGTGGTTGTTATTTCACTATCCTCATCGATTTTGTAGTCGTCATCATCGTTGTTGTTTTCATTGTCGTCATTGTCGTTGTTTTCATCATCATTATTATTTTCATCGTTATCATTATTTTCTTCATGTTTGTTGTTTTCATAGCCGACGTTGTTACTTTCGTCGTTGCCGAGCTTCTTATAATCAGTGACGTTTCAGTCGTTGTTGTCGACAAAATTTCTGTTATTATTTTTTTTTGTCATTAGCGTTTGCATCATCATCATCATCATTGTTGTCTTCATCATTGTCATTGTTGTTTTCAACGGTGATGTGGTTGTTTTTTGTAATTGTCGATAATATTTTCATTATTGTCATTGTTCTTTTTGTTGTCATCGTCGACATTGTTTTCATCATCGTTGTTACTTTCATTATCCTCATTGTAGTTCTTTTCATTGGTGGTGCTTCTATCGTAGTCATCATTAGTGTTTTCATGGTTATTTTTTTCATCATTGTTCTCATTTTTATCATCACTATTGTCATTGTTGTTTTCATCATCATCATTGTTGTTTTAGTTGCAGACATTGTTATTTTCATCATCGTTGTTGTTCATTTTAACGGCGGCATTGCCATCGTTGTTGTCTCCAATGTTTTTATAGTTTTTCTTTTCATCATCATTATTATTTTCATTATCATCATCATCGTTATTATATTTATCATCATGATTTTTATTTCATCATCCTCATTAATTTCTTAGTTATCGTAGATATTATTGTTTTCATCAACGTTGTTAATTTCATCATCACCATTATTTTTACCATGTTTGTTATTTTCTTCGCTGACATTATTATTTCTATCATCGTCGATGTTCTTTTCACCGGTGGTGTTTCCGTTGCTATCGTCACTGGAAGTTTTGTGGTTTTTTTTTTGTCGTTGTTATCATTGCTGCTTTTGTTGTTGTCATTGTTATTTTCATTATCATCGTTATTGTTAATTTTATGTCGTCAATGTTTCCATCATCGTTGCTATTTTCATAATCATCATCATTTTCTTTTTGTTGGTGGAGCTTTTTTTGTAGCTGTTGTTGATGTTTTCGTGGTTATTTTTTAACCATCGTTGTCATTTTTAATATCATCGTCATCGTTGTTGTTTCATCATTATTGTTATTGTTTTAGTCGCCAACGTTGTTATTTTCATTGTGGTAATTGCTCATTTCATCGGTGGTGTTTCCGTTTTTAACACTTTTGTGGTTGTCATCCTTGTTGTTTTCGTTATTTTCTTCATGTTTGTTGTTTTTGTCACCGATGTTGTTATTTTCACCATCATTGATGTACTTTTTATTGGTGGTGTTTCCGTCATTGTAGTTGCAATTTTTGTGGTTATTTTTTTCATTGTCGTTACTGTTTTCATCATCGTCATAATCGTTGTTGTATTTTTCACCATCATTGTTGCTTACATAATGGTCATTGTTTTCGTAGTCATCATCGTTATTATTTTCGTCATCATCATAATTATCGTGATCATTGTTATTTTTGCATCGTTGTTATTTTCATCATCGTCATTATTGTTCTTTTCGTTGGTGGTGCTTCCATCATCATCATTGTTGTTTTCGTTATCGTCGTCTTTGTTATTCTTTTCAATATCATCGTTGTTTTCATCATGTTTGTTGTTTTTATCACCGATGCTATTATTTTCATCATCTTCGATGTTCTTTTCATTAGTGGTGTTTTTGTCGTTGTTGTCGTCGAGGTTTTCATTGTTATTTTTTTGGCATCGTATCATTTTCATCATCATTGTCAACATTGTTGTATTCATAGTCATCATTGTTATTTACATCATTGTTGTTGATTTCGTAGTCAACATCGTCATTGTCGTTATTTTCATCATTGTTGATGTTATTTTTGTTATCATCATCATCATTAAATTTGTGTCATCATTGTTTTCATCATCGTTATTATTTTTGTCATCTTCCTCGTTTTTATTTTCGTTGGTGGTTCTTTTCTCATAGTCATCGTTGGTGTTTTCATTGATAGTTTTTTTGTCGTCATTGTCATTTTCAGTATCATGATCATCATTATTGTTTTCTTCATCGTCATTGTTGTTTCAGTCACTAATGTTGTTATTTTCATCGTTGCGGTTGTTCATTTTATCAATAGTGTTTCCGTCGTTGTCATCTTCAATGTTTTTGTAGTTGTTCTTTTCATCATCATTGACATCGTTGTCGTATTCATTATCGTGGTTGTTGTTTCATCATCCTTATCGATTTCATAGTCGTCGCCATTCTTGTTTTTGCTGTCATCATCACTGTTTTTTTCATCATCATTGTAATTGTCATTATCATCATTGTTTTAATCCTTTTTTATGCTTTCATCACCAACGTTGTAATTTTCATCATTGTTGATGTTCAATTTATCGGTGGTGTTTCTTTCTTTGTCGTCATTGTGGTTTTTGTTATTTTTTTTTTGTCATCGTTATCATTTTCATCGTCATCGTCATCAATTTTGTATTCATCATCGTCATTATTGTTTAAATCGTGGTTGTTGATTCTTTAATTGTCATTGTTGTTGTTTTCGTCATCGTCGTCATTATTATTTTTATCATGGTTGTAATTTTCATTGTCGATGTGGTTGGTATTTCTATCATCATTGTCTTTGTTGTGGTTGTTGTCATTGTTATTTGTTGACATCGTTAGAGTAATTGTTTATCATCGTCATTGTTTTCATCATCATCGATGTCATTTTAGTCACCAATGTTGTTATTTTTATCGTCGTCGTTATTTTCATCATCATCGATGTCATTTTAGCCACCAATGTTATTATTTTCATCGTCATCATCGATTTCATATTCGTCGTCATTGTTGTTTTCATTTTGTCATCGTTATTTTCATCCTGGTTATTATTTCCTCTGTCATCATTGTTTTCATCATGATTGACGTTATTATTTTCATCGTCATCGAAGTTCTTTTCATTGGTTGTGTACTTATCATTATCATCACCGAGGTTTTCATGGATATTTTTCATCGTCGTCATCATCGTTGTTGTATTCGTTGCCATCGTTATTGTTTACATCTTGGTTATTGATTCCGTAGTCATTGTCATTGTTGTTTTAGTCATCATCGTCATTGTTGATTTTGTCGTTATCATTCTTATTTTTGTTATCATGGTCGTTGTTATTTTTGTGTTATCATTGTTTTCAGCATCGTTGTTAATTTCATCATTGTTGTTGTTGTTCATTTCATTGGTGGTGCTTCCATTGTCATCATTGTTATTTTCATTGTTGTCATCATCGTTATTATTTTCATCATCATTGTAATTTTCATCATCATCGTTATTTTCATTGTTGTCGTCATCGTTATTATTTTCATCATCATTGTAATTTTCATCATCATCGTTATTTTCTTCTTGTCTGTTTTTTTCATATCTGACGTTGTTATTTTCATCATCGTCGATGCTCTTTTTTTCGATGGTGTTTTTGTCATTGTCATCATCGGGGTTTTTGTGATTGTATTTTTCATCGTTGTTAGCATTTTCATCGTCAATTTCATCGTTGGTCTGTTCATCATTTTCATTGCTTCCGTAGTCATCGTTGTTATTATTTTTGTCATTGTCGAAGTTATTTTCATAGTCGTCATTGTTGTAAATTTTGCATCGTTGTTATTTTCATCATTGTTATCATTTTCATCATCATCATGGTTGTTCTTTTCATTGGTAGTGCCTTTGTTGTAGTGTGGTGCCCTGCCCCCAAATATGCAAGGTTTGACTTAAGGGGAGGTGTGCCACTCTTAAAAATCCCTCACTTTTCATTGGGTTAGGTATAATTCATAATCCACTAATAAGAGAGAGATATGCTCAGAATACATACAACATGAATCAATCATTAAGTAAACGCAACTCAGAGTGTGGAAGCAAGGTAAATAAATAGCACATCCAATTTACAACAATATATAAGGAAAGTGCAACATACAGCTCAGAACAAAAAGTATAGTAAGGAAAAACACACAGTTAATGGTATATGTATTATTATAATATTTTAAATAAGTTTAATGAAAGGAAGATAAATAAAATCTCTCATCCTCACAAATAAGCAGAAAAGGATTGAATACCTTCTGCTTCACCCGGTTGCTCCTCCTCAAGGAAAAACTCCTCTACATGGCATGAGCTCCCTAAAACAATCTGATTCTAATATTATCGATTTCACAATGCCAGGGCCCCAGCCAAAAAAGAGAAAAATCTTATTAGAAAATTGTCTAAGTATATTTTAGGCTAATAAATTTTCGTAAGCTTAGTATTGTCACCATTTACTTTAAACTAAACAAAACCTAGCTAGCATAGGAGCAACAGACATCCAATGGAAATGATAAGTTATAAATAAAGTATTTATAACTAAACAAGAATGAGGCAATAGACATACCTCAAAATAAGCTAGTACAAGGCTAGGCATATATGTATAAATAAAGTAAATAAAAGTACTAAAATAAAGGCTAAACCTAAATATGCTGGTGATTATATGACATATGTAGATTGAAAATAAATAATCTGATTGTGATACATAAAATAATCAGCAAAAAATTCTAACATCCTATAATATAAGAGTAAGTAGGTAAGATAAAGTTGACTGAAGTAAAATACAACAGTAAAATCGTTAGCTGTAAACAATAAATTGTAATAGGTGTGTACAAACAACCATATCAGAAATTGGCCAATAGGGCCACAATAACATTTCCAAAGCATTTCTAGGCTAGGGCAGAACATAACTGAATAGGTGCGACTGAGGAGGCAGTAAATACAAATGGTTAATTTACTTTGCTCTTGTGGACACGTCCAGAAGCAACCGAGGAGTCGAGCATGTCTGCAACGCTTTTTGGGTTCCAAACTTAGCATAGCACTCCTCAATGAGTAATACTAAGTTATCCCTTATTTCTCCTTACCCCTGTCCATTAGGGTAAGTGTGCACCAGAATCAACTTGAATACTGAACCCAATGCAAACGTTGTCCAAATTATTCTAAGTTTTTTTTCATGCAATAATGTTATATAATATGACATGTCCAAGGTAAAGGCAAAAAATATAATGAATGCGTCAGTATAAGAAATCAATTGTGAGCCAGGAACTTTACAAATGGTGACATCAGTTGTCATCTACTTAACCATTCTAATTATTCCAAATTATATAAGTTCAGGATCTCCAATTCTTACTATTAAGTATAATTTAGAAGGAAGGCCTTGTAAGTTAAAAAGCAATTGGAATTGACCATGTTCTAATTAAATTAAATTAATATCACCTATAAGTTAAATAAAAAATCAAAACATCCTAGTTGATGAATTTAGACATTCTAAACTAAGATATGAACAAGATATACTAAACAAGGGATTATGAATTAAGCTCCACAGATTGGAGTTAATCACAAAATCTAAAGGTAAAGCCTAAGATCTAGGGTTTTAATTCTAAATGTGAACTAATGATTAAGGCAAATACTATTACGCAAAAATCAAACTTAATAGGATGATCCTCCTATTCTTAATCTAAGATTAAAAGATCAAATAATCAGAATTAAACTTTAAGTTCTAGAAAACTATAAAACCAAGGTTTCATTCATTGAATAACCCACTTCATTCAATGAAAGAAATCAAACATAGGATCTATTCCTACTCTTAGGGAAAGGTCCTAATGTGAGGTGTAGATCCTAAAGAGCTCCTTACTAAAATGACTTAGAGAAATTTAGGAGTTAATGGAATTTATTACAATTTGACTTTACTTGCTGATTTTATTCATCTAGATGGATTAAGGGTGGTTTCTAACTAAGTAAGGGTGCTTTAACCTTACTTAGGGACTTTAAGCTCATAAGGGGTTTTTTCTTTAACAAATTAATCAAATTATGGGATTCATGACTTAGATTGATGTTAAATCTGTATTATTACTGTTTTTAATGATTAATATGATATTTTAGGGTTTTAGAACACTTATCCTAAATTTTGGGCAAAATGACCATTTTGCCCCTACTTAAGAGTTCAAAAAGCTACTTTTTGATTTAGAGCACCAAATTAGATTTTCTTGATAACTACTGATTCCTTATTGTCTACACGAAGATAGACAATAAGTACACTCAATTTAGATGAGAATTAGGTCCTAAAGGGTCAAACTAAAGATTTTGACCTAAGGGGCAGTTTTGTAGTTACACTTAGGTTAAGTCTAAAACTTTGTGCAGTTTATTGTTATTATTTTATCTATCATCATTATTTTCATCATGATTATTTTTTCATCATTGACGTTATTATTTTCATCATCATCGATGTTCTTTTCATAGGTGGTGTTCTTATCGTTGTCATCACCGGGGTTTTCGTGGCTGTTTTTCATCGTCATCTTCATCATTGTTGTATTCATTGCCATCATTACTGTTTACATCATAGTCATTGATTATGTAGTTATTGTCATTGTTGTTTTAGTCATCATTATCATTCTTGATTTCGTCATTATCGTTGTTATTTTTGTTGTCATGGTCTTTGTTATTTTTGCGTCATCGTTATTTTCAGCATCGTTGTTAATTTCATCATCGTCGTCATTGTTCATTTCATTAGTGGTGCTTCGATCATCATCATTGTTATTTTTGTTGTCGTCGTCATCGTTATTATTTTTATCATCTTTGTAATTTTCATCATCATCATTATATTCTTCATGTATGTTTTTTTCATCACCGACCTTGTTATTTTCATCATCGTCGATGCTCTTTTCTTTGATGGTGTTTTCATCATTGGCATTGTCGGGGTTTTTGAGGTTGTTTTTAACATCGTTGTTATCATTTTCATCGTCAATTTCATCATTGTTGTATTCATCATTGTCATTGTTGTTTACATTGTTGTCGTTGATTCCGTAGTCATCGTCGTTATTATTTTTGTCATTGTCGAAGTTATTTTCATAGTCGTCATTGTCGTAATTTTTGCGTCGTTCTTATTTTCATCATTGTTATCGTTTTCATCATCATCGTGGTTGTTCTTTTCATTGATGATGATTTTGTTGCACTGTGGCTCCCCGCCCCATAATCTGCAAGATTTGACTTATGGGGAGGTGTGCTACTTTTGCAAAACCCTCACTTTTCATTAGATTAGGTATAATCCACACTCCACTAATAAGGGAGTGATATGCTCAGAATACATACAACATGAATCAATCACTAAGTAAACACAAGTCAGAGTGTGGAAGCAAGGTAAGTAAATAGTACATCAATTTACAATAATACATAAGAAAAGTGCAACATACAACTCAGAACAAATACTATAGCAAGGAAAAATACACAATTAAAGGTATCTGTATTATTACAGCATTTTAAATAAGTTTACTGAAAGGAAGATAAAGAAAATCTGATTGTGATACATATAGTAAGTAGCAAGAAAATCTAGCATCCTATAATATATGAGTAAGCAGGTAAAGTAAAGTTGACTGAAGTAAAATACAATTGTAAAATAGTTAGTTGTAAACAGTAAATTATAATAGGGGTGTACAAATAGCCATATTAGAAATTGGCAATCGGGCCACAGTAACATTCCCAAAGCCTATCTGGGCTATGGCAAAACATAACTGAGCAGACGAGACTAAGGAGACAGTATATACAAATGCAGAAAATTGTAGTTATTTTACTTTGCTCTAGTGAACACGTCCAGAAGCAACCGAGGAGTCATGCACGTCTGCAACACTTTTTGGGTTCCAAACTTAACACAGCACTCCTCAATGAGTAATGCTAAGTTATCCCTTATTTCTCCTTATCTCTATCCATTAGGGTAAATGTGCACCAGAATCAAACTGAATACTGAACCCAATGCAAACATTGTCCTAATTATTTTATGTTTTTTTTTCATGCAACAATGTTATCTTATATGGCATGTCTAAGGTAAAGGCACAAAATATATGGAATGCGTGAGCACAAGAAATTAATAGTGAGCAAAAACTCTACTACACATGGTGACATCAATTGTTATCTACTTAATCATTCTAATTATTCCAAGTTATACAAGTTTTGGATCTCCAATTCCTACTATCAATTATAATTTAGAAGCAAGGCCTTATAAGTTAAAAAGTAATTAGAACTTATTAGGTTCTAATTAAATTCAATCAATACCACCTATAAGTTAAATAAAAAATCAAAACATCCTAATTGATGAATTTAGGCATTCTAAACTAAGATATGATTAAGATCTACTAAACTAGGGATTATGAATTAAGCTCTATGGATTGGAGTTAATCGCATAATCTAAAGGTAAAGCCTAAGATCTAGGACCCAACAACAAACTACACAAAGTTTGAGGTATATTGAATTAGTTATGGCCAAAGCTTTGAATTTGCCATAACTAATTCAATAGACCTCAAAATTTTGACCCCTGATCTCAAAATTTAGATGTTCCATAGAGTCCAAGAACACTAAATTTTGAGGTCAATTGAATTAGTTATGGTTAATTCAATTCTATGAGCTTTTATGTAATTTCTATGGTCCGGGGTCAAAAACATAACTTTTCCATTTGATGTCCAAATTTAGCAAACTCAGTGGATTTAGCTTCCCTATATCACACTTAGTACTTTAACTGGGAGTAGATCCAAATTGGACCTCAATTAGCCAAGTATGTCATAATTAAGGTTAGGGGTATTTTGGTCAACTTAGGGTTTTTAGTAGTCAAAACCCTAATTATATTTCAGTTTACTATTGTTGGTGTTTTTCTGAGCAAGAAGGAACTTAGAATGACTTAATTTGGGGTTCAATTGACTAAGTTATGGATATTTCAATTTTATAAGGTTTTAAGGGTAATTAGGAAAGGTCTTAAAAATAATTAGTCAAACTAATTATCCTATAGAAAATCTAATACCATCATGGCAAACTAAACACATTCTTGATTAATTTAAGACCTGTATTGACTATTTTGGATGAGTGTGTGCACAATTATGACTAAGGGAAATTTTGGTTCAATGTGTGGAGGTCCTAAAAGTGTCACTGTATTATATAGGAGTCCTACAAAAAATTTGATACTACCATATTATTTCTCTCATTTTTCTGAGCAAAATAATATATATATATATTAAATATATTTGGATTATTAGTTAAGTAGTTATGATAGTTTAAAATTCTAGCATTTAATTTAATTCGAATTAAATTAATTAAGCTACTCTTTGAATAAATATAATTGTATTTATTAAATTATAACTAACATAATAATTAAATAATTTAAAAACAGTGGCAGGACTCATGGTTGTACACACAGCGACCTCAGATTTGCAGAGTTGAGTAGAGCGAGCCCCATAGGTAGGCCACGAACCTGACACAGTGGGGCCCGCATGACACGTGGCTTGAAGGCAGCGAGAAAGGGTCAGCGGTGGACCCCGCACAATTTATTTGACTGCGAGGCATGGGGCCCGCAGTCATGAGCACTGTACGCCGTGTCCGACATGAACGAGTTGAGCCTTGGGTCGATTCGGCCTGACCCGTAGCGCCTCACTCCTTCCCGAACACTCGTGACTAGGGCACGGGAAAAGGAGGTCACCCCGGCCTCACCGGAGATCAGCCTGCATAGCAATGGAAAGATTAGGAGAAGACCTTTCCAAAGATGGTAGGCCTGACACCGGAGGTGGCCTAAAGCGCCAGTTATGTAAAGCCTGAGGCTCCACTGCTCGGAATCTCGCCTCTAACAATTTAGACTGCAGATGATCAAATGAATTGATCTAATCAAACTGATGATTCATCAATCAGACGCCATATCAATGCGATTAGTTTGCTGAAATAGGTATAGAAAAATTAAAATCTAGGAATTGAATGGGTGCTAGAGGAGAATCAGGGGTAGATGATGAGCGGCTGCTAAGATCTTAGGGTTCGAGAAAGATGATTCAAGCTCCAAAAGGATCAATTCACGCAACAATGCTCCTCATGCGTGGGTGAGGACCTTATCAGCACCCGAGCGAAGCAGCCGAGGCCGAGGCTTGTGGGGTTACCCAGCGCGTGCGGCGGGGCGCCGCGTGGAGGCTCGACGAACTGCACGAGGAATACGGCCCGATGACCATCTGATCGAATCTGATTGGACTGTAGGATGGGAGTAACGGTGTGATGCGGATGGCATTAGGAAAAGCGATGGCATGGGAAGTGGGGTAGATGACGCCGTTAAGTGATAATTTAAATATTAATATTAATCAATTAATTTTAATTGATTAATTGTATTCAGAAAATTTCTAAATATTCACCCCTAGCTAATTGAAGGGTGAGGATCGCAATGACGATGCTAGATTTTTGATTCAACTAGTATTTTATTTTCTCATTTTTTAAGGTATTTAAATATTATTAAAATATTCGTCAGATGTTTGACGATTTCCAATTGCCACCAAAATATCACCCCTAGTTAATTTGGGGCAGTGAGCGCAAAGACAAAGTTCAATTTTTGATATAAGGTCAATTTTCAGGGTTTCTAGATTTCCCAAAATTAGGGTTTGATCCATTTGATCCCTGGTTTGGACTAGGTCTTAGTGGTGAATTTCTAATGACTTAATTAGTGCACTAAGATCAAAATTAAGACTTAAATTTGTCCTAATTGGCTTGGTTAACAACTTGGGTTGTTACAGACTCCATTACTTAAAAATAATGTCCTCCTCGACATCACTCACATGAGAAGAAAGAAGTGCAGAATTTTATGGATGTGAATTGAAATGATAATAGTTAGAAAGGTACCTTGGCTTTCAAATAGCTTATGGTACTTTGATCGCGTATCATATTCTTTCTCCCAAGTGGCTTCATTTCGAAATTGATTTCTCCACTGAATGTTCACCATATTAATTGAATAACTTCTCAATTGTTTTCTATCTTGGGCCAAGATACAAATGGGTTCTTTCATAAAGGATAAATTTGGCTGAATTTGCACTTCCAGGAACTGAATTAAGTGAGAGGGATTTCTAAGGAATTTTCTCAATGAAGATACGTGGAATACGCTATGACTACCCACAAAGTCATCGAGTACATTAAATTTGTAGGCAGAAGATCCTATTCTTTATGTTACTTCAACTGGCCCGACATAGCAGGGGCTTATTTTCTCAGCTATGCCAATTCAAAAGACTCCCTTCATTGGGCTAACCTTTAAGTATGCAAAATCTCCAGCACTTAATTCTATGGGTTGATGATGCATATCATGGTACTTACTCTGACAATCTTGAGCAGTACAGATCCTTTGTTGAATTAACTGAATCTTCTTATTGGTTTCTTCCACTAATTTAAACCCATTCAACTTCACACTTTCCACTTCAGACTAGGCTAATGGAGTGCTACACTTTCTACCAAATAGGGCCTCATATAGAGCCATTTTGATACTAGCCTGAAAGCTGTTATTATATGTAAACTCCACCAGCAGGAGATGATCTTCCCAAGATCAGCAAAGTCTAGGATACATAATCTAAGTAGATCTTCAAGAACTTGATTTACTCGCTCTGTCTGACCATCTATTTGCGGATGAAAAGATGTACTCATTGCTAGGGTTGTTCCTAGATCCTAATATACTGCTTGCCAGAATTTGGAAGTAAATCAGATGTCTCTATCAGATATAATTGTTTTGGGGATTCCATGCAACCTGACTATCCCTTTTATGTAGAGCTTGGTGAGTTTTTCGATTGAATCTGTTTGCCGAATAGGAATGAAATGAGCAGACTTGGTCAAATGGTCAACTATGACTCTGATAGCATCGGATTCAAACTTCGCAAGAGGCAATCCCATAACGATGTCCACTGATATACCTAACCATTTCCACTCGGTGATCTCAAGTGAATGAAGCACACCACTGGGGCTTTGATGTTATACTTAACTAACCTACAAGCATGACATTTTATAATGAAGAATGCTTTACTTTTCTTCATACCTAGCCACCAAAATAATTGCTTCAAATCCTGATACATTTTGGAACTTCTCGGATGCACTTCTTACCCAGAATTGTGACCTTCAACTAGAATCTTCTGATGTATTGGATTCAAGGAAAATTATTTAAATATATAGCGCCCTTCGTAAAATTTTGCTCGGGATGATGACCACTTTCAATTGTGATCTTAAAGTTCAAGTAGTCCTCATCCTTGGTTTGGGATATGGAAACATCTCTGTTGAATGTGGGTTCCACATTGCTCATGAATATTATTTCACTTAATAAGTCACCGCACACAGACTTGATATTCATCTTACAAAACTCTTCGTCCAATGGGCTTTCAGAGATAATGGCATTAAGGGTAGCATGACATCTCAGAGCATCAGCTATGACATTTGCTTTTCCAGGATGGTACTAAATGTTGAGATCTTAGTCACTGATTAATTCTAAACATGATCTTTGTCTACAGTTCAATTCTCTTTAGGTGAATATATATTTAAGGCTCTGATAGTCAGTGAATATCGAATATTGAATTCCATAACGCTAGTGATGCCAAATCTTTAAAGCAAACACTACGACAGCTAACTCAAGATCATTGACAACATAATTTCTTTCATAGGTTTTTGGATGGCGGGAAGCATAAACGATTACTTTCCCTTCTTGCATCAATACAGCCCCCAAGCCTGTCCCATAAGCATCGGTATAGACTTGGTAGTTCAACCCTTCTTTAGGAAGAACTAAAACTAGGGCGAAGGAAAGTGCATCATATAGTGCTTGGAATGCTTTTTCGCAAGCTGGAGATCACTCAAATGGTACTACCTTCTGGGTTAGCTTAGTTAGTGGAGAAGCTATTTGGGAAACTCCCTACACAAACTTCCTATAATACCTAGCTAAACCCAAGAAGCTTCTGATGTCTGTGACTGATTTAGGCTAGATCAATTCCTCGATGGCACAGACTTTTTTTTGATCCACCCTAATACCTTGTGCATCTACCATGTGGCCTAGATAGGTTATAGAATTGACCAAAAATTCACGCTTTGAGTATTTGGCATATAGTTGGTGACTATGCAATTCCTCTAATATAGTCTTCAGATGATCTTCACGCTCTTCCTTAGTCTTGGAATAAATTAGGATATCATCAATGAAGATGATGATGAATTTGTCAAAATAAGGTTTGAGGATGCGCTGTATTAGATCCATAAATATTGACAGTGCATTTGTCAATCCAAATGACATAACCAGGAACTCATAGTGACCATATCTAGTCCTGAAGGCTGTCTTTTCAATGTCAGAGTCTTTAATTTGTAGTAGATGGTATTCTGATCGCATATCGATCTTCAAGAACACCTTTGCTTCGGACAGCTAATCAAATAAGTCATCTATGCAGAACAACAAGACTCTATTCTTTATCGTGACTTTGTTAAGCTCCCGATAGTCAATGCACATACGCATGGACCCATCCTTCTTCTTAATAAATAGCACTAGTGCTCCCCAAGGGGATGAACTAGGTCTGATAAGACCTTTCTCCAACAGCTCTTGTAACTATTTATTCAGCTCCTATAATTTCTTTGGTGCCATATGGTAAGGTGCCTTAGAAATAGGTTGGGTTCTTGGGATAATATATATTACAAATTCAACTTCCCATATGGGTGGAAGACTATGTAGATCTTCGAGGAAGACATCAGCAAATTCGCAAATGACAGGATTCTTAGATAGGGGAATATCTTCTTGCTTTTCTCCTAAAATTGTCACTAGGAAGGCGCTACAACCTTTACTCACTAACCTCTTAGCTTTGATGGAATTGATCAAAGAAGCTCTCGTAGTAAAATTTCTAATGATTGACTTAGCTTGTCTCGACTACCCAAGGCGATCTTATTCTTCTGGCAGTTGATGGTAGTGTCATGTTGATTTAGCCAATTCATTCCCAGAATGACATCAAAATTGGCTATTGGTAGGACTACAAGCTTGGCTGCAAACTCCTTGTCTCCAATAGGGATCCAAATCTTATAGAACTGATGAGCTGTCATTTGAGCTCCATATAGTAATGCTATGCTTAAAGGCTTGGCTAGATGGTATATTGGCAAGTTAAGAGGTTTGGTCCAGCTTTCAGAAATGAAGGATTAACTAGCTCTGGTGTCAAATAATATGTTACAGGGCTTGTTATTTATATAGATTAATTCTAATTACAGATGCAGTAACTTACTAGCTACTTTAAGCAAGTAATACTAAAAAGTATATTAGTTTAGAAATGTGTACCTAACACCACATGATCGGCTTCAGCTGCCTCAATCGGGGTGAGGGCATACACACTGGCAGGATCGGTAGGCCTGTTGTTGTAGGGCTACTGAGGTGGTGGCTTTGGAGCTTTTGAATGGGAGACAATGACCATCTGTCACTGTTGAGTAGGAGGAGGAGGTAGTGCTGGGAGGGCTGTTGAGAGTTTTCAGAATAGGTCGAATACTTGTTGACACTTAGATTGATCAATTTGATTGCCATCGATGGTATTGGTGTACCTACACCGATAGTAGGAGTGACCTGGCCTTCCGTAGTTGAAGCAGTTCCCGATTCTATGGTAGCATCAACCGTTAGGGTGGGGTCGAGTGCAATCGTGAAAGAGGTTGGCAGATGGAACTTCTGCTTCAAGCTAGTATACCTTAGCTTGTTTAGGGTGCTCATGCTAGAATGAGGTCAACCCAAAACTCCTTTTAGGTCCTTCCAATGCTTGAACTTGCTCCATCACTTTAGCAGATTCCAAGAGTTCAGCAAAACTTGTCAGACGGAGGGGGACAACTTGGCTTTGAATAGAAGGTCGCAAACAATTTTGGAATCCGTGGCATCGATCAGATTCAGTAGGAACAAGTTTGGCGGCAAACTTTGATAGTCGTCAAAACTTAGCTTCATATGCGAGAAAGAGCGATCTCCCTTGCTATAATTTCAGAAATTGATCCCCCAGGTTATGTCTCGTAAAAGTGGGGATGTACTGAGCTTTAAATTCCTCAATGAACTCATCCCAGGAGATATCCATAAGCTCTAAATCAGTAAAAAGTGTGTTACAAGTATTATCCCACCAATACTTTGCTTTATCTTGGAAGAGGTGGGTGGTCAAATGAATTACTTCGGAGTCAAGACACTTGATACTAGTGAGATTTTTCTCGACCATCTTGATCCAACTGGTAGTATCAACAGTAGAAAGGCTCCCGTTATAAGTAGGGGGCCTTAGACATAGAAAACTATGTAGCATCTCATCTGTGGATTGAACATGATGCTGGAACGAGTAGTAGGATGTATGGGCTATCTCAGAATTTGGACGACTTAGATTCATATGTGCCATCAATAGTCGTTCCATTCCCTTGGCTTGTTTTGATTGGGATTCTGCCATTATTTTGGCTTGCTTATTATGCGAATCCACCATCATTTTGACTACTTCAAGCAATGCACTCAGTTCAGAGGATGAGCTGCCAGATGCAGCTGGGGAGAAACTCTGACCAGGATTCATTTTTGTGCTAGTCTGAATTTATAAAATGACACCCTTTTAGAATTTGTAGGAATCAAAACATGATGATTCTTGCATTACTCATTTAAATTTGAAATACATGAAATAGAAAGATATATATTCGATGTGGTCCTGATGGAGGAGGGATACTATGGAAGCTCAAATGTCATTGAGACATTCTATCGCTTCCCAAATGAAGGGCACACGCTTCAGCCACTCCTTGGCTTGAGTGGGAAGGTCGAAGCCTCTAAAGATGTCGTGTTGGAGCATTCGATCTAGCACTCAAACTCCTTGCTCCGACACTCCTTCGATGTATCACCCGTATCTTTGGTCAAATTGGGAGACATACTCCCATATAGCCTTAAATCACCGGTAGTACCACCAGAATGACAACTTCGAGTGTCTAATGATTCCACAGGTTAAATTAAAGTTTATTAGTTCAATTTCCTTAATCGATGTTCTTTATATTGGAGCATTTCATCTTACTTATGTCTTCTTATTCTGAGCATGATATTGTAGTAATTTGGATGTAACTCGTATGTTTTAATTAGTAACTGATTGGCAGAAGAATAATCCATTAAGTAGAGAGGAAATGCAAATTTCTATATCTGACACCTTATGGAGTTCTCTAATACCAACTGTGGCGCCCCGCCCCCTAATCTGCAAGATTTGACTTAAGGGGAGGTGTGCCACTCTTGCAAATCCCTCACTTTACATTAGATTATGTATAATCCACAATCTACTAATAAGGGAGAGATATGCTCAGAATATATACAGCATGAATCAATCACTAAATAAGCACAATTCAGAGTGAGGAAGTAAGGTAAGTAAATAATACATCCAATTTACAATAATACATAAGGAAAGTACAACATACAGCTCAAAATAAATAGTATAGTAAGGAAAAACACATAGTTAAAGGTACTTGTATCATTATAGAATTTTAAATAAGTTTAATGAAAGGAAGATAAGGAAAATCTCTCATCCTCATAAATAAGTAGAAAAGGACTAAATAGCTTCTGCTTCACCTAGCTGCTCCTCCTCAAGGAAAGGCTCCTCTTTAATGACGAGCTCCTCAAAATGATCTAATTCTGATATTGTCGGTTTCACAATGCTAGGGCCCCAGCCAAAAATAGAAAAATCTTATTAGAAAATTGTCTAAGTACATTTTACTGTGATAAATTTTCATAAGTTTATTAATATCATCATTTACTATAAACTAAGCAAAACTTAGTTAGCATTGGAGGAGCATGCATACAATGGAAATGATAAGTTATAAATATAGCATGTATAACTAAGCAAGAATGAGGGAACAAACATACCTCAAAATAAGCTAGTATAAGGATAGGCATATATGTATAAATAAAGTAAATGAGAAAGGCTACACCTAAACATGATAATGATCATATGACATATGCAAGTTGAAAATAAACAATCTGACAGTGATACATATAGTAAGCAGCAAAAAAATCTATCATTCTATAATATATGAGTAAGCATGTAAAGTAAAGCTGACTGAAGTAAAATACAATAGTAAAATATTAAGCAATAAATAGCAAATAATAATAGTTGTTTACAAACTGCCATATCAAAAATAGGCCAATCGGGCCATAGTAACATTCCCAAAGCCTTTCTGGGCTAGGTCATAACAGAACTGAAAAGGTGGGACTAAGGAGGCCAAAAATACAAATGCAATAAATTTTAGTTATTTTACATTGCTCCTGTGGACACGCCCAGAAGCAGTCGAGGAGTCAAGCACATCTGCAAGACTTTTTGGGTTCCAAACTTAACACAACACTACTCAATGAGTAATGCTAAGTTATCTCGTATATCTCCTTACCCTTGTCCATTAGGGTAAATATGCACCAAAATCAACCTAAATACTGAACCCAATACAAATGTTGTCCTAATTATTCTAAGTTTTCTTTTCATGTAATAATGTTATCTTATATGACATCTCCAAGGTAAATGCACAAAATACATGGAATTCATGAGCACAAGAAATCAATAGTGAGCATGGGACTCTACTACACATGGTGATAGTAGTTGTTATCTAGTTAACCATTCTAATTATTCAAAGTTATACAAGTTCAGGATCTCAAATTACTACTAACAAGTATAATTTAGAAGCATGGTCTTATAAGTTATAAAGCAATTAGAACTGATAAGGTTCTAATTAGATTCAATCAATATCACCAATAAGAAATCAAAACATCTTAGTTGATAAATTTAGACATTCTAAACTAAGATTTGATCAAGATCTACTAAATTATAAATTATGAATTAAGCTCCATGAATTGGAGTTAAATCACATAATCCAAAGGTAAAGCCAAATATCTAGAATTTTAATTCTAAATGTGAACTAATGATCAAGGCAAATTCTATTAAGCAAATATAAAGCTTAATAGGATGATCCTCCTATTCTAATCTAAGATTGAAAGATAAAATAATCAAAATTAAATCATAAACTCTATAAAACTATAAAACTAAGGTTTCATTCATTGAATAACCCAGTAAATCTAACTTAGGATCTATTCCTAATCTTAGGAAAAGGTTCTAATGTGAGATGTAAATCCTAAAGAGCTACTTAATAAAATTACTTATATAAATTTAGGAGTTAATGGAATTTATTACAATTTGACTTTACTTATTAATTTTATTCATTTGGATGGATTAAGGGTGGATTCTAACCAAGTAAGTGTGCTTTAACCTTACTTAAGGACTTTAAGCTAATTAGAGGGGATTGTTTTTCAACAAATTGATCAAATTATGAGATTTATGACTTAGATTGATTCTAAATCAGTTTTATTCTTATATGATATTTTAAGATTTTAAACACTTATCCTAAATTTTAGGAAAAATGACTAATTTGCCCCTACTTAAGAGTCCAAAATGCTACTTTTTGATTTATGGCTCCAAATTAGATTTTCTTAATACCTACTGATTTGTTACTGTCTAACATGAAGATAAATAGTAAGTACACTAAATTTGGATGAGAATTGGGTCTTATAGGGTCAAACTTAGGATTTTGACCTTAGGGGAAGTTTTGTAATTTTACTTATCCTTATTATTGTTTGCTAAATAAGGATTCTATAAAGTTCAAGAACATTAAATTTTTAGGTCTATTGAATTAGTTATGGCCAATTCAATTCTAAGGGAATTTATATAATTTTTAAGGTTAAGATGGGTCAAAACCTAACTTTTCCATTTGATGTCCAAATTCAGCAAACTCAGTGGCTATAGCTTCCCTATATCACACTGAGTACTTTAACTATGATAGACTCAAATTGGACCACAATTGGCCAAGTTATGTCCTAATTAGGGTTAGGGGTATTTTAGTTAACCAAGGGTTTTTAGTGGTCAAAACCTTAATTTTATTTTAGTTTACTGTTGGTGGCATTTTCTTGTCTAGAAAGGACTTTGAATGACTTAATTTGGACTTTAATTAATTATGTTATGGACGTTTTAATTTTCTAGTGTTTTAAGGGTAATTAGGAAAAGTCCTAAAAATGATTAGTCAAATTAATCATCCTATAGCAACTCTAATAACATCAGGGCAAACTAGACACTTTCTTGATTATTTTAAGACCCGCATTAACTATGTTTGGGTGAGTGTGTGCAAATTTATGACTAAGGGAAATTTTGGTTAAATGTGTGGAGGTCCTAAAAGTGTCACTATGTTATATAGGAGTTCTATAGGAAATTTGACACTACCATATTATTCCTCTCATTTTTCTGAGTAAAATGATTTATATATTTAATATATTTGAATTATTAGTTAAGTAGTTATGAGGGTTTAAAATTCTGGCATTTAATTTAATTCAAATTAAATTAATTAAGCTACTGTTGAAAAAAAATAATTGTATTTATTAAATTATAAATAACATAATAATTAAAGAATATAAAAATGGTTGCGGGAACCACGACTATACATGCGGCGACCTCAAATTTGCAAAGTAGAGTAGAGCGGGCCCCGCAGGCAAGCCATAGAGCCGACACAGTGAGGCCTGCGCGACATGCAGCGCAAAGGCAGTGGGTGTGGGCCAGCAGTGGACCCTGCACAATTCATTCGACTGCGGGGCATGGGCCCACAGTCACGAGCATTGCACGCTTTGTCCGACATGAATGGGTCGAGCCTCGGGTCGACCCGGCCCGACTCACAGCACCTCATCCCTTTCCAAATACCCGAGACAAGAGCACAGGAAGCGGAGGTCACCCCGGCCCAGCCGGAGATCAGCCCACACGGCGATGGAAAGGTTAAGAGAAGACCTTTCCAAAAATAGTAGGCCCAACACTGGAGGTGGCCTAGCGCGCCGGTTATGTAAGGCCCTAGGCTTGACTGTTCGGACGCTTGCCCCTAAGAGTGTATATTGTAGATGATCAAACGAATCGGTCCAATCAAATTGATGATTCGTCAATCATATGCCTTATCAATGCAATCTATTTGATGAAATAGGTAAACAAAAAATAAAATATAGGAATTGAATAGGTGCTAGAGGAGAATCAAGTGTACCTGATTAGCAACTGCTATGATCTTAGGGTTCGAGGAAGATGATCCGAGCTCTAAAAGGATCAATTTGAATAATAATGCTCCGCACGCGTGGGTGAGGACCTTATCAGCATTCGAGTGGAGCAACCAAGGCTGAGGCTAGCAGGGTTGGCCTGTGCGTGCGATGGGGCATCGCGTGGAGGCTTGGCGGAACACACCAGGAAGACAGCCCATTGACCGTCTGATCGAATCTGTTGGATGGTAGGATCGGGGTAACGGTGCGATGCAGATGGAGTTAGGGAAAAGTAACGACGTGGGAAGTAGGGTAGATGGCGTCGTTAAGTGATAATTTAAATTTTAATATTAATTTATTTCCTATTTAAAATTAAATAATTAATTGTATTAAAAATTTTCTAAATATTCACCCCTAGCTAATTTAGGGGTAAGGAATGCAACGACGATGCCAGATTTTTGATTTGGCTAGTACTTTATTTTTTCATTTTCTGGGATATTTAAATATTATTAAAATATTCTACATATTTTCGATGACTTCCGATTGCCATCAAAACATCTCCTTAGCTAATTTGGGTGCAATGAGCGTAATGACAAAGTCTAATTTTTGATCTGAGATCAAATAATTAGGTCAGTTTCTAGGGTTTCTAGATTTCACAAAATCAAGGATTGATCTATTTGATCCCTAGTTTAGACTAGGTCTTGGTGGTAAATTTCTAATGACTTAATTAGTACACTAAGATCAAAATTAGGACTTTTATTAGTTCTAATTGGCTTGGGTAACAACTTGGGTTGCTACATACAGTAATTGTTGGTATTCTTGTGGTATGTTTTTTCATTATCGCTGTCATTTTCATCATCATCATCTCATTGTTGTTTACTTTATCGGCATTGTTGTTTTAGTGGCCAATGTTGTTGTTTTCATCATCGTCATTGTTCATTTCATCAGTGATGTTTCTATTGTTGTCGCCTTCAATATTTTTGTGTTTGTGCTTTTCATCGTCGTTGCCATTTTTATCATCGTCATCGTCGTGGTTATTGTTTCATCATCCTCAACAATTTTGTAGTCATTGTTGTTCTTGTTTTCATTGTTGTCATCATCATTGTTATTTTCATCATTATTGTAATTTCCATCGTCATCATTGTTTTCATCATGTTTGTTGCTTTCATTGCCGACATAATTATTTTCGTCGTCGGCAATGTTCTTTTCATCAATGGTATTTTCGTCATTGTCTTCGTCAAGGTTTTTTTGGTTGTTTTTTCATCATCGTTATCGTTGTTGTTATCATTATTGTCATCATCATCATTATTGATTACATCATCATTATTGATTTCGTAGTCGTCATCGTTATTATTGTCATTGTTTTTTTTGTCATATTGTTGTTTTTGTCACCGATGTGATTGTTATTTCTATTATCATCATTATTGTTGTGATTGTTTTCATTATTATTTTTGTTGTTGTCTTCGGAGTTGTTGTTTTCATCGTTGTCACTATTTTCATCATCATTGTTATTTTCATAGTCGCAAACATTATTATTTTAATCATCGTTGATGTTTATTTCATCGATGGTGTTTTTATCATTGTCATCTTCAATATTTCCATAGTTGTTCTTTTCATTGTCGTTGTCATATTCATCATCGTCATCATTGTTGATGTATTCATTGCTATGGATACTTTTTGAACCTCCTCATCAATATGGTATTCATCATCATCGTTGCTTTTGATGTCATTATTATTTTTATCATCATCATTGTTTTTGTCATGTTTGTTATTTCATAGCTCACGTTGTTATTTTCATCATTATCGATGTTCTTTTCATCAGTGGTGTTTCCGTCATTATCGTCGTTGGGGTTTTAGTGGTCCTTTTTTTCATCGTCGTTATCCTTTTCATCGTCACCATTGTTCTTTACATCGTGGTTGTTGATTCTGAAGTTATCTTCATTGTTGTTTACATCGTGGTCATTGATTCTGTAGTCATCGTCGTTATTTTTTTCATTATCATTGTCGTTGTAGTTTTCATCGTTATCGTTGTTATTTTTGTTGTCATCATCATAGTTGTTATTTTTGTGTTATCATTGTTTTTATCATCTTTGTAATTGTTATTTTAATTGGGGTTACTTTTGTCATAGTTATGTTTGGTGTTTCATTATTTTTTTTTCATTGTCATTGTCATTTTCAATATCATTGTCATCATTATTATTTTCATCATCACCGTTAACTATTTTAGTTGCCAATGTTATTTTTTTCATCGTGGTCATTGTTCATTTCATCGACGGTGCTTCCCTTGTTGTCGTCTTCGATGTTTCTATAGTTGTTCTTTTCATCATCATTGACATTTTCATCATCATCCACATCATTGATGTATTCATTATCATGGCTATTGTTTCATCGGCCTCATCGATTTTGTAGTCATCGTTGTTATTTTTGTTGTCGTCGCCAATGCTGTTATTTTCAGCATCATTGTTATTTTTATCATCGTTACTTTTGTCATGTTTGTTGTTTCATCGCCGAAATTATTATTTTCATCATTGTCGATATTCTTTTCAATGGCGGTGTTTCCATCGCTGTCATTGCCTAAGTTTTTGCAGTTTATTTTATCATTATAGTTATCCTTTTCATCATCGTTGTTATCATTGTTGTATTCATCGTCATTGTTATTATTCACATCATGGTCATTGATTCTGTAGTTGTCGTAGTTGTTATTTTCATCATCGTCATTGTTGTTTATTTCATCGTTGTCGTTGTTATTTTTGCAGTCTTCGTCGTCGTTATTTTGGCATTGTCGTTGTTTTCATCATCATTGTTATTTTCATCATCGTCATTGTTATTTTGGCATTATCATTGTTTTCATAATCATTCTTATTTTCATCATCATCATCGTTGTTCTATTTATTAGTGGTGCTTCTATTTTAGTCATCCTTGGTGGTTCAGTGGTTATTTATTTCATCATCATTATCATTTTCATCATCATCAACATCATTGTTGTATTCATCAATGTCCTTATTGTTTTTGTCGCCAACGTTGTTATTTTAATCGTCATCTATTTTCATTACATCGGTAGTGTTTTCGTCATTGTCATCTTCAATGTATTTCTAGTTATTCTTGTCATCATTGATAACATTTTCATCATCATCATCATCATTGTTGTATTCATCATCGTGGTTATTATTTCATTGCCCTCATTGATTTCGCAGTCATTGTCGTTGCAGTTTTCATTGTCATCATCATTACTTTCATCAGCGTTGTTAATTTCTTTATCATCAATATTTTTGTCATGTTTGTTGTTTTCATCACCAACGTTATTATTTTCATTGTCATCGATGTTCTGTTCATCGGTAGTGTTTCCGTCATTGTCTTCATTGGGGTTTCTGTGGTTATTTTTTTAATTTTCATTGTCATCATCATCGTTGTTGTATTCATAGCCATCGTTGTTATTTACATCATGATTATTCTGTAATCATCAACGTTGCTGCTTTAGTCATCATTAGCCATCGTTATCACTATCGTTATTTTCATCATTGTTGTTCTTTTCTTTGTCATCTTTCTTCATGTTTGTTATTTTCATCATCATTGTTATTTTTGTCATGTTAGTTGTTTCATTGCCGACATTATTATTTTCATCATCGTCGATATTTTTTTCTTCTAAATGTTTCTGTTATCATCGTCACTAGGGTTTTCGGGTTTTTTTTTTATCATCGTTATCATTTTCATCGTCAACATTAACATTGTTGTATTCATCATCATCATTGTTGTTTTCATCATGGTCATTGACTCTTTAGTCAACTTCGTTGTTGTTTTTGCAATCGTTGTCGTAGTTGTTTTTATCATGGTTGCTAATTTCATCGCTGATGTGCATGTTATTTTGTATCGTCATCATTATTGTAGTGGTTGTTATTTTTGCTGTCATCGTCAAAGTTGTTGTTTTCATCGTCATCGTTGTTATTTTCAACACCATTGTTGTTCTTTTGTCTGCGATATTTCCATCATCGTCGTTGTTCTTTTCATTGTCATTATAGTTGTATTCATTTTCATGGTTGTTATTTTTGTTGTCGTCGTTAGAGTTGTTATTTTATCATTGTCATTATCGTTTTCGTCATTGTCATCCCAGTTGTTTTCATGGTTTTTTTTTGGCGTTGTCATTTTCATCATCATCATTGTCATTGTCGTATTCTTCTTCATTACTGTTGTTTACATTATGATCATTGATTCTGTAGTCGTCATCGTTGTTGTATTTGTTGTTGTCATAGTCCATTTCATCTAGGTTGTTATTTTCATCACCGATGTGGTTGCTGTTTTGTTGGCATCCTTATTATTTTCGTCATTGTCATTGTTATTTTTGTTGTCATCATCGTCGTTGTTATTTTTGCATCATCCATATTTTCATCATCATTGTTATTATGGTCATTGTCATTATTATTTTCATCATTGTTATTTTCATTGTCGTCATCATCATTGTTGTTCATTTCATCGGTGGTGCCTTTGTCTTAGACATCATTGGTGTTTTCATGGCTATTTTTTTCGTCATCATTACCATTATTTTTTTTTCTTTGTTATTTCTGTCGTTGTTGTTTTCATTATCATCATCATCGTTGTTATTTTCCTCATCATTTTTATTTTCATCAGTATTATTTTTTGTTGTCATCATCATTGTTGTATCCATCATCATTGTTGTTGTTTACATTGTGGTCCTTGATTCTGTTGTCATCGACATTGTTATTTTCGCCATCGCCGTTGTGGTTGATTTCATCAGGGTTGTTGTTTTCATCATCGATGCGATTGTTATTTTCATTGTCATCATTATTTTTTATCATTGTTGCCGTTGTTATTTTTGTTGTCATCATCGGAGTTATTCTTTTCGTCATCATCGTTGTTTTAATCATCGTCGTTATTTTCATCAACGACATTGTTATTTTCATTGTCATCACGGTCATTGTTATTTTTATGTCTTCATTATTTTCATCATCATTGATATTTTCATCATCATCATCATTGTCAATCTCTTCACCGTCATCATCGTTGTTGTATTCAACATCATTGTTGTTTCATCATCTTCATCAATTTTGTTGTTATCGTTTGTTGTCATTATCATCATCATTATTGTTCTTTTCATCATAGTTGTTATTTTCATCATCCTCATTGTTTTCATCATATTTGTTATTTTCATCAACGACGTTGTTATTTTCATCGTCATTGATGTTCATTTCATCAGTGGTGTTTTCATCGTTGGCATCTCAATGTTTTTGTTGTTGTTCTTTTTATTATGGTTTTCATTCTCATCATTGTCATCATGGTTATTGTGTTCATCATCGTGGCTGTTGTTTCCTCATCCTCATCTATTTCGTAGTTGCCATCATCGTTGTTGTTGTTTTAGTTGTCATCATCATCATTGTTGTTTTCACATCATTGCTACTTTCATCATCAATGTTGTTTTTATCGTTTTTGTTGTTTTCATTAACGACATTGATATTTTCATCGTCGTCAATATTTTTTTCATCTGTGGTGTTTCCGTTGTTGTAGTCGCTGCAGTTTCATGGTTGTTTTTATCATCATTTTTGTTTTCATTGCCGTCGTCATCGTTGTTGTATTCATCGTGGTCATCTTCATTTTTGTTAAGGTTCTTGTTTTCATCGCCAAAGTGGTTGTTGTTTTATCATCTTCATTATTTTCCTCGTCGTTGTCATTTTCATCATTGTCAGCATTGTTGCTGTATTCATCATCGTGGTTGTTGTTTCATCAACTTCATCAATTTTGTAGTCGTTGTTGTTGTTGTTTTGTTGTCGGCGTTGTTGTTATTTTCATCGTCATCATTATTTTTGTCATGTTTGTTGTTTTTGTCGCCGATATTGCTATTTTCATTGTTGTTGATATTTTTTTCATCGATGGTGTTTTTGTCATTGTCGTCGTTGGGGCTTTCAAGATTATTATTTTTATCATAATTATCATTTTCATTGTCGCCGTCATCATTGTCTATTCATCATTGTTGTTGTTTACATCGGGGTCATTGATTCTGTTATAGTCGTCATTGTTCTTTTATCATTGTCGTCATTGTTGTTTTTGTCGTTGTCGTTGTTATTTTCATTGTCGTTGTTATTTTTGTGTCGTCATTGCATTTATCATCAATGTTATTTTCATCATCATCGTCGTTGTTGATGTAGTCAAAATTTGTAGCAAAAATCTAGTATTTAAACAGTCATATCATTATATATTTCCCTATACTTTGAGTAGAATTTGATGTATTTTCAGGAAAATGAAGAAAACAAATTGCAAAGGCTGATCTACCAAATTCTGGACAAAAACTGCCGTAGTGCGCTCCAGCGCGCTGCAGCGCGCCATGGCGTCCCCTTAAAATTGCCTACCTGGAAGTACAACTACAGACTTGGAGCATGACCGTTGCAGAGCTCCATGGCTCCCCATAGCGCACCCCATCGTCATATTGATAAGGATAAATTAAAACCTTATAAACGGGTAATAAAACAGTAAAATCGCAAGTTGCACGCCACAACGCACCACGGCGCGCCACAATGCGCTCCAGCGTCATTTATCGTTAATTATTGAAACCTTATAAATAAGTAATTGAATAATGAAATCGCAAGTTGCACGCCGCAGCGCGCTACAACGTCATTTCTCGATGATTATTTGAAGTTTATAAATAAGTAATTGAACAGTGATCCTGCAAATCGTCCGCTGTAGCGTACTACAGCAGGTAAATTTTTTGTTTATAAAGCTATAGTTAAACTAATTGAATAGTGAAAATCACAAGTCGTCCGCTATAGTGCACCTCAGCGTACGCTGCAGTGACTGAGCAAAAAAGACACTAACTTATATGCAGGGAAAGTGCTTGGAGCGCTGTTGCCACAGCGCGATGCAGCGGAACAGTAATTGAAATGTCGCTGCCCCAGCGTGCCGCAGCGGAACAGTAAACAAAATGTCGCTGCCATGGCGCGCTGCAGTGCACGGCCCAGAATTTTTCCGAAAACAGAAATTAAGAGGCATTGGGAAGGCCACAAAAATGTGCCCTTTGGTCTCCCCCAGCCTCTTGAAAATTGATATATTAAATCTATGCTGAATCCCAATAGTTAAATAGATAAAAATATTAGAAGGGATTGGAATTAAAGGAAGGAAGAGGAAAGGTCACACACTAAAAACTGTAAGGCTGAGTGCATCCCTATTTAAGGGCCAATCTCAAACCTTGAAAGGGTTCCAATTTTGGCTACTCAAAAGACCTAAAGGAAAGGCTGCAGAAGAGAGGAAAGAAGGAGAACTCTCCAAGGGGAGGAGAGAACCAAGAACATAAAGGAAGAAAAGATAGTAATGAACGAAGGGTGGAACTTCAAGAGGACAACGCAGGAAAGTAAAGAGAACCCCAGAATTTCTCCGGGTGATTCCTTGTATTTTTCCTAAACTCCCTTGATTAAATTATGGCGTGAACTGATGGCGACGTTCAGTTTTCCTTGCATGTATGTTCTTTCTTGCTTAGTAATGGTAGGTTAAAAACCTCTTGGAGAGGGTTGAAATGTAATTATAGAATTATGTAAGGAAATAATGGTTGTATGTTGACATTATTTAAATGTAATGAGAAAGTGTTTGTGTGTTAATTTTTATTATTATTAAATGAATGCTTGGATGAACTGAATGCTTAGTTATTTTAAATCAAAAGAGCTTGTGTTCTAATGCTCATCAATTGGGTAAGAGTGAGGAAGGTAGTGCGAGTCGAGTTGAGAATTATGTGATAGAATTCTCAAGGCTCACTTGCACCCTCTCTTAATAGCTCTCCAAAAGATTGAAGCTTCAGAACCAAGCTCTCCATTTACCTTGCTTTGCTGCTCGGCAAAGTCGAAGGGATGAAAGGACATTGGGAACTTCATGGATTATGTGACAAAATCCATTGACTCAATGCATCCTATCATCCAGCAAAACTGCGTGTGAAGCGCATGACGCATGATAGATGTAATCTTGCTTGTGAGATCATTATAATTAAAAGATGTTTTGGTGATCTAGACGTAGTAGATCAAAAGCTAACAAATCAATTAATATCTCATAAGAGTTTATGTGCTAGTGATGAACCCAAAAAGAGTTCTCTTTGTGCACTAAACTTGAACCTAATATAATTGGAGGATACTCCAATTCCAATGGTGTTCATTTGATTAAACAAAGTAAATAGATTGCACATCTACATTTGAACAATGAAGTAATATAACTAACCCCTTGCATATATTACAACAAAATCTCAACTCTCTCCTTTTTAATCCAATCGTATCTTAACTCAAGTCTTGTGTATTGCTAATTAGGAACCACAAAAATCAACCAAAATTGTTATCAAAACATTAGTGAAAGAAAATACAACTCGGTAACAAAACAACCATTCCCTGAGGTTTGATAAATCCCATAAACAAAACTTTCCACTTATTACTTCAGACCACGTACACTTGCGTGCAAATGCAGACGTGTATTTCCATCTGTCAGTTATTCTTTTCATTGGTGGTGCTTTTATCATAGTCATCATTCGTATTTTCATGGCTAGCTTTTCATCATCGTTGTCATTTTCATCATCATCGTTGTAATTATTTTAGTTGCCAATGTTGTTATTTTCATCGTGGTCATTGTTGATTTCATCGGAGGTATTTCTATCATTGTCACCTTCAATGTTTATGTAGTTGTTCTTTTCATCATCATTTTCATTTTCATCATCATCATCATCATCATTCTTGTAGTCATCATTGTGGTTGTTGTCTCATCATCCTCATCGATATTGCAGTCGTTGTCGTTGATGTTTCCGTTGTCGTCATCGTCGTTGTTTTCTTCAATGTTGTTATTTTCATCTTCTTTCTTTTTTTCATCATGTCTATTTTTTACATCATCGAGGTTGTTATTTTTATCATTGTCAATGTTTTTTCATCAATGGTGTTTCCATCATTGTCGTTGCCAGAGTTCTCATGGTTATTATTTTCTTTATCATTATCATTATCATCACCGTCATCACCATTGTTGTATTTGTCATCGTTGTTGTTGTTTACATCGTGGTAGTTGATTTTGTAGTCATCATCATTGTTGTTTTCGTCATTGTCGTTGTTGATGTTTTTGTCATTGTCATTGTTATTTTTGTAGACATCGTCGTAGTTATTTTTGAACTTTCGTTGTTTTCATCATCGTTGTTATTTTCATCATCTTTGTCATTGTTCTTTTCATTGATGGTGCTTCTATCATAGTCATTGTTGGTGTTTTCATTAGCAAAGTTATTATTTTTATCATCCTTGATACTCTTTTCATCGGTCATGTTTCTGCCATTGTCATCGCCAAGGTTTTCGGGATTGTTTTGATTGTCATTGTTGTCATTTTCATCATCGACATCATCATTGTTGTCTTCAACATCATCGTCATTACTTTCGCCATGGCTGTTATTTTCATTGCCGAAGTGGTTGTTTTTTTGTCATTATCATTATTATTTTCATCGTTGTCATTGTTTTTTTCATTGTCATCATCATCATTATTTTATTCATTGTTGTTATTTTAATCATCCTTGATATTCTTTTCATCGGTCATGTTTCTGCCATTGCCATCGCTGAGGTTTTCAGGATTATTTTGATTGTCGTTGTTGTCATTTTCATCATCGACGTCATTATTGTTGTCTTCGACATCATCGTCATTGCTTTTGCCAAGGCTGTTGTTTTCATTGTCGAAGTGGTTGTTGTTTTGTCATCGTCATTATTATTTTCATCGTTGTCATTGTTCTTTTCGTTGTCATTATCATCATTATTTTCTTCATTGCTATTATTTTAATCATCCTTGTTGTTGTTCTTTTCATTGGTGGTGCTTCTGTAGTAATCATCCGTTGTTGTTTTCGTGGTTAATTTTTTCATCATCATCATCGTCGTTGTTGTTTTCATCATGATCATTGTCATTTTTGTCTCAAACATTAATTTTTTAACGTCATCGTTGTTAATTTTATTGGTGGTACTTTCGTTATTGTCGCCTTCATTATTTCCATAGTTGTTCTTTTCATTGTCATTGTCATTTTAATTATTGTCATCATCATTGTTGTATTCATCGTCATGGTTGTTGTTTCATTGTTCTCATCGATTTTGTAGTCATCGTTATTATTGTTTTCATTGTTTTCGTTATGTTTGTTGTTTTCATCATTGACATTGTTATTTTCATCATCCTTGATGTTCTTTTCATCAGTGGTATTTCCATAATTATCATCGCCGGAGTTTTTGTTGTTATTTTTTTCATTATCATTATCGTTTTCATCATCGTAATCAACGTTGTTGTTTTCGTCATCATCATTAATGTTTACATCATGGTCATTGATTCTGTAGTCGCCGTTGGTGTCATTTTTGTCATCATCATCGTTGTTGTTTTCATCGTTATCATTGCTATTTTCGTTATCGTCATCATTATTATTTTTGTGTCAGCATTGTTTGCATCATCATTCTTATTTTCATCATCATCATCGTTGTTCTTTTCAATGTTGGTGCTTCTATCCTAGTGTTCATTGGTCTTTTTAAGATTATTTTTTTCATCATCATTGTCATTTTCATCATTATCATCGTTGTTGTTGTATCCATCATTGTCATTTTCATCATTATCATCATCATTGTTGCTATTTTCATTGTCATCGATGTTCTTATCGTTGGTGGCATTTCTGCCATTATCATCATAATCATTTTAATTATTGTCATCATCGTTGTTGTATTCATTCTCGTCTTTGTTGTTACATTGTAGTTGTTGATTTTGTAGTCATGGTCGTTGTTGTTTTCATCATCATCATCGTTGTTATTTTCATCATGTTGTTGTTTTCATCACCGATGTGGTTGCTATTTATACTGTCATCGTTATTGTTGTGATTGTTGTCATTGTTGTATTCAATGTCCAGGCTGTTGTTTCATTAACCTCATCAATTTTGTAGTCATCATCATTGCTGTTTTTGCTATTTACGTCATGTTTGTTGTTTACGTCGCCAAGGTTGCTATTTCCATTGTCATCGATGTTCTTTTCATCGGTGGCGTTTTCGTTGTTATTGTTGTTGGGGTTTTCATGGTTGTTTTTTTGTCATCATTATCGTTTTCATCATCGTGGTCATCGTTGTTGTATTCATTGCCATCATCGTTGTTGTATTCGTCATCGTCATTGTTGTATACATCATGTTCATTGATTTCGTAGTCGTCATTAGTGTTGTTTTTGTCATCGTTGTCGTTGTTATTTCAATTATGGTTGCTATTTTCATTGTCGATGTGTTTGTCAATTTTATCATCGTTATTGTTAAGGTTATTATTTTTGTTGTCATCATTGAAGTTGTTACTTTCGTCATCATCGTTGTTTTCATCATCATTTTTATTTTTGACATTGTTGTTGTTCTTTTCATCAATGATATTTCCATCATCATCATTGTTCTTTTCATCGTCATTGTAGTTATATTCATTGTTGTAGTTGTTGTTCCATCGCCCAAGAAGTTTTTATAGTCATTATCATTATTGTTTTCTTTGTTGTGAACAACATTGATGCTTCATCATTGTTGTCGTTGTTGTTTTTTGTGGCGTCATTGCCATTTTCATCATCATTGTTGTCATTGTTGCATTAATCATCTTCATTGTTATTTACATTGTGATCGTTGATTCTATAGTCATCATCATTGTAGTATTCGTCATCGTCGTCATCATTTTTTTCAAGGTTGCTGCTTTCATTGCCAACATGGTTATTATTTTGTCGTCATCGTTATTTTCCCCCTTGTTTTCAAGGTTATTTTTTCGACGTCAATATCATTTTCATCATCATCGCCATCATTGCTGTATTTGTCATCGTCATTGTTGTTCACATCGTGGTCATTAATTCCATAGTCATCATTTTCGTCAAGGTTATTATTTTCATCGTTGATGTGGTTGCTGTTTTGTGGTCGTCCTTATTATTTTCATCGTTGTAGTTATTATTTTTGTTGTCATCATTGTAGTTTTTATTTTTGCGTTGTTGTTGTCTTCATCATCATTGTTATTTTTGTCGTTATCATTGTCATTTTCATTGTGGTCATCTTCGCTGCTATTTTTGCGTCATCATTATTTTCATCATCATTGATATTTTTGTCATCGCCGTCATTGTTCTTTTCATTGGTCGTGCTTCTATCGTAGTCATCATTGGTGTTTTCATGGTGATTTTTTTCATCATTCTTGTCAATATTATTTTTCGTCGTTCTTGTTTTCATTGTCATCATCCCTGTTGTTGCTTTCATCATTGTTGTTATTTTCATCGTAGTTATTTTCATTGTCATCATCATTGTTATATTAGTCATCATTGTTGTTGTTTACATCGTGGTCGTTGATTTCGTAGTCGTCGTCGTTGTTCTTTTGTCATCATCGTCATTATTTGTTTTATTGTTTTCATTCCTATTTTTGTTGTTATATTTGTGTCATCATTGTTTTCATCATCATTGTTATTTTTATCATCATGATTGTTGTCATTTTCATCATCATCATCATCATTTTCATAATCGTCATCGTTGTTGTTTTCGTTGTTTTTGTCGTGTTTGTTGTTTTCATTATCAATGTTGTTATTTTCAACATCATAGATGCTCTTATCATCGGTGGTGTTGATGTTCTCTTTTCATTGGTGGTTCTTCTTTCATAGTCATCATTGATGTTTTCATGCTTATTTTTTTGGTCCTCATTATCATTTTCATCATCATCGTTGTAATTGAATTCACCATTATCCTTATTATTTTCATCATCATCATTGCTTATTTTATCGGTGGTATTTTCGTCATTGTCGTCTTCAATGTATTCCTAGTTGTTCTTGTCATCATCATTCTCATTTTCATCATCATCAATAATGTTGTATTCTTCATCGTGGTTGTTGTTTCATTGCCCTCATTGATTTCATAGTCATCATCATCGATATCTTTATTGTCATCATCGTTGTTTTCATCATTGTTGATATTTTCTTTTTAATCATTGTTATTTTCTTTGTCATTGTTGTTTTTAATTTCATCATTGTTATTTTTGCAGTTGTTTTTGTCATCGTCATTATCATTTTCATTATCATCGTCATCATTGTTATATTCATAGTCGTTGTTATTTACATCGTGGTTGTTGATTCCGCAGTCATCGTTGCTATTGTTTTAGTCATCATTGTCATTGTTGTTTTTGTCATGGTTGCTATTTTCATTGCCAATGGGGTGGTTATTTTTATCATCATCGTTATTGTTGTGGTTGTTATTTTTTGGTCATCGTCAGAGTTGTTATTTTCTTTGTCATCATTGTTATCATTATGTTTGTTGTTTTCGTCATCGACTTTATTATTATTTTTGTTTTTATCATCATTGTAATTATCATCGTCATCGTTGTTTTCGTCATGTTTGTTGTTCTCGTCGATGACATTGGTATTTCCTTCGTTTGTGTTTCTGTCATTATCGTCACCGGGGTTTTCGTAGTTGCTTTCGTTGTCGTGTTATTTACATTATGGCCGATGATTCTGTAGCCGTGTCGTTATTGTTTTAGTCATTATCGCCATTGTTATTTTCATCATGGTTGTTGTTTTCATCACCGATGCGGTTGTTATTTTTATCGTCATCGTTATTGTTGTGGTTGTTATTTTTGTTGTCATCATCAAAGTTATTATTTTCGTCATCATCGTTGTTTTCATCATCACTGTTATTCTCATTGTCATTGTTGTTCCTTTCTTTGACAATATTTATATTGCAATCATTATTATTTTCATTGCCAACATTGTATTTTTCATCAGTGTCGTTGTTAATTTCGTTGTCGTCGTCGTCATTATTTTTGCAACGTCGTTGTTTTCATCATTGTTTTTATTTTTATCATCGTTGTCGCCATTCTTTTCGATGGTGGTGCTTCTATCGTACTCAGCGTTGGTGTTTTCGTGTTTATTTTTTTCGTCATCACTGTCATTTTTATCATCGTCGTCGAGGTTGCTATATTCATCATTATCGTTGTTGTTTTCATCACCAACGTTGTTATTTTCATCATTGTCGTTGTTATTTTGATGTCATCATCATCATTGTTATTTTGTGTTGTCGTTGTTTTCATCATCGTTATTATTTTCATCATCATTATCGTTGTTCTTTTAATTGATGGTGCTATAGTAGTAGTCATCATTGGGGTTTTCGTGTTTATTTTTTTGTGATCATTATCTTTTTTATCATCATTGCCATAGTAGTTGTATTCATAATTATTGTTGTTGTTTTCATCAGCAATGTTGCTATTTTCATCGTTGTCATCGCTATTTTTGTTGTCGTCATCGTTGGTGTTATTTTGGTGCCATCATTATTTTCATCATCATTGTTATTTTCATCATCATCAATGTTGTTCTTTTTATTAGTCGTGCTTCTGTTGTAGTCAACGTTGGTGTTTTTGTGATTATTTTTTCTATCATCATTGTCTTTTTCATCATCATCGTCATCATTGTTATATTCTTCATTGTCGTTGTTGTTTTCATCGCCAACATTGTTATTTTCATCGTAGTCGTTATTCATTTTATCGGTGGTGTTTCCGTCATTGTTGTCTTCATTGTTTCTGTAGTTCATCATCGTTGATATTTTCATAATCATCATCGTTGTTGTTGTATTCATCTTCATGGTTGTTGTTTAATCATCCTCATCAAATTTGTAGTCATCATCATTGTCATCGTCATTGTTGTAATTTTCACCATCGTCATTGTTTTTGTTATGTTTGTTGTTTTCATCGCCAAAGTTGTAATTTTCATCGTTGGTGTTTTCATCGTTGTCATCGTCTGTAGTCTCCATCGTTAAATTTTTAGTCATCATCGCCATTGTATTTTTCATCATGATTATTGTTTTCATAGCTAATGCGGTTGTTATTTTTATCATCATCATTATTGTTGTCGCTGTTATTTTTATGGTCGTCATTAGAGTTGTTATTTTCATTGTCATCGTCGTCGTTCTTTTTGCATCGTCATTGATTTCATCATTGTTGTTATTTTCATCATCATCGTCGTCGTTCTTTTTATTGGTGGTGGTTCTGTCATAATCTTCGTTGGTGTTTTTCTTTTTATTTTATTTGACATTCTTCTCATTTTTATCATCATCATCGTGGTTATAGTATTCATCATTGTCGTTGTTATTTTCATCGCCAACATTGTTATTTTCATCACTGTTGTTGTTATTTTTGTTGTCGTCATCGTCATTACTATTTTTGTGTCGTCGTTGTTTTTATCATCATTATTATTTTCATCAACATTGTCGTTGTTGTTCTCATTGGTGGTGCTTCCATCGTAGTCATCGTTGGTGTTTTCATGGTTATTTTTTTTGTCATCGTAGTCATTTTCATCATCATTGTCATTGTTGTTGTATTCATCATTGTCCTTGTTGTTTTCATAACCAACATTGTTATTATCATCGCCATCATTGTTATTATCATCGCCATCATTGTTCATTTTGTCGGTGGTGTTTCTGTCATTATCGTCTTCAATTATCTTGTCATCGTCATTGTCATTTTCATCATCATCATCATCATCGTTATTGCATTCATCAACGTGGTTGTTGTTTCATTTTCCTCATTGATTTTGTGGTCATCATCATTGTTGTTTTCATCGTCATCATCATTGTTATTTTCTTTGTCATCTTTGTTTTCGTCATGTTTTATATTTTCATCACTGACATTATTATTCTTTTTCATCGATGTTCTTTTCATCGGTGTTGTTTCTGCTATTTTTGTAATAGTGGTTTTAGTGGTCGTTGTCTTTTTCATCGTGGTTATTATTTTCATCATCGTCATCATTCATTGTGTTCATTATCATCGTGGCATTTATATCATGGTCATTGATTCCGTAGTCATCATCATTTTTCTTTTGGTCATTGTCATCGTTGTTGTTTTCGATATTTCCGCTGTTATTTTTGTAGTCATTGCCATCGTTATTTTTGCGTCGTCATTGTTTGCATCTTCATTGTTATTTTCATCATCATCATCGTTGTTCTTTTTATTGGGGGTACTTTTGTTGCAGTCATCATTGGTGTTTTTGTGGTTATTGTTTTTAACGTCATTGTCATTTTCATCATCATCGTCATCATCGTTGTTGTATTCATTATTGTCGTTGCTGTTTTCATAGCCAATGTTCTTATTTTTATCGCCGTCATTGTTCATTTCATCGTTGGTGTTTCCGTCATTGTCATCTTCAATGTTTTCGTAGTTGCTCTTTTCATCGTCGTTGTCATTTTTGTCAATCTCATTATCGTTGATGTATTCATTGTCATGGTTGTTGTTTCATCATCCTAATAAATTTCGTAGTCGTAGTAGTTGTTCTTTTTGTTGTTTTCATAATGCTTGTTTATTTCCTCGCCGACGTTGTTTTTTTCATCATCGTCGATGTTCTTTTCATCGGTGGTGTTTTCGCCATAGTCGTCGCAAGGATTTTTGTGGCTATTTTTCTCATCATCTTTATCATTTTCATCATCAACATCATCGTTGGTCTATCCATCGTCATCGTTGCTGTTTACAACGTGGTCATTGATTTTGTAGTCATCATCGTTGTTGTTTTCATCGTTAGTATTGTTATTTTAGTTGTCATCGTTGTTGTTATTTTTGTGTTGCCGTTATTTTCATGATCATTGTTGTTTACATCATAGTCATCGTTGTTCTTTTCATTGGTGGTGCTTCAGTTGTTGTCATCATTGGTGTTTTCCTGGCTTTCTTTTTATCATCGTTATCATTATCATCATCATCATCATCATCATTGTCGTTGTTCTTTTCTTCATCGTTATTGTTGCTTTAGTGGCCAATATTTTTATTTTCATCATGGTCATCATTCATTTCATCAGTGGAGTTTTCATCATTATGTCTTCAATGTTTCTGTAGCTATTCTTTTCATCATTATTGTCATTTTCATCATTGTCATCGCGTTCTTGTTACTTATATCATTGTCATTGATTCCATAGTCATCATCGTTGTTGTTTTCGTAATTGTTGTCGTAGTTGTTATCATCTTGGTTATTGTTTTCATCATCATTATCATTATCGTAATCGTTATTGTTGGGGTTATTATTTATGTGATCCTATCAGAGATATTGTTTTCTTCGTCATCATTATTATCATTATCGCTGTTATTTTCATCATCGTTGTGGCTTTTTTCATCGACGATATTTCCATCGTCATTGTTGTCATTTTCATCATCATCATCATCATTTTCATAATCGTCATCGTTGTTGTTTTCGTTGTTTTTGTCGTGTTTGTTGTTTTCATTATCAATGTTGTTATTTTCAACATCATAGATGCTCTTATCATCGGTGGTGTTGATGTTCTCTTTTCATTGGTGGTTCTTCTTTCATAGTCATCATTGATGTTTTCATGCTTATTTTTTTGGTCCTCATTATCATTTTCATCATCATCGTTGTAATTGAATTCACCGTTATCCTTATTATTTTCATCATCATCATTGCTTATTTTATCGGTGGTATTTTCGTCATTGTCGTCTTCAATGTATTCCTAGTTGTTCTTGTCATCATCATTCTCATTTTCATCATCATCAATAATGTTGTATTCTTCATCGTGGTTGTTGTTTCATTGCCCTCATTGATTTCATAGTCATCATCATCGATATCTTTATTGTCATCATCGTTGTTTTCATCATTGTTGATATTTTCTTTTTAATCATTGTTATTTTCTTTGTCATTGTTGTTTTTAATTTCATCATTGTTATTTTTGCAGTTGTTTTTGTCATCGTCATTATCATTTTCATTATCATCGTCATCATTGTTATATTCATAGTCGTTGTTATTTACATCGTGGTTGTTGATTCCGCAGTCATCGTTGCTATTGTTTTAGTCATCATTGTCATTGTTGTTTTTGTCATGGTTGCTATTTTCATTGCCAATGGGGTGGTTATTTTTATCATCATCGTTATTGTTGTGGTTGTTATTTTTTGGTCATCGTCAGAGTTGTTATTTTCTTTGTCATCATTGTTATCATTATGTTTGTTGTTTTCGTCATCGACTTTATTATTATTTTTGTTTTTATCATCATTGTAATTATCATCGTCATCGTTGTTTTCGTCATGTTTGTTGTTCTCGTCGATGACATTGGTATTTCCTTCGTTTGTGTTTCTGTCATTATCGTCACCGGGGTTTTCGTAGTTGCTTTCGTTGTCGTGTTATTTACATTATGGCCGATGATTCTGTAGCCGTGTCGTTATTGTTTTAGTCATTATCGCCATTGTTATTTTCATCATGGTTGTTGTTTTCATCACCGATGCGGTTGTTATTTTTATCGTCATCGTTATTGTTGTGGTTGTTATTTTTGTTGTCATCATCAAAGTTATTATTTTCGTCATCATCGTTGTTTTCATCATCACTGTTATTCTCATTGTCATTGTTGTTCCTTTCTTTGACAATATTTATATTGCAATCATTATTATTTTCATTGCCAACATTGTATTTTTCATCAGTGTCGTTGTTAATTTCGTTGTCGTCGTCGTCATTATTTTTGCAACGTCGTTGTTTTCATCATTATTTTTATTTTTATCATCGTTGTCGCCATTCTTTTCGATGGTGGTGCTTCTATCGTACTCAGCGTTGGTGTTTTCGTGTTTATTTTTTTCGTCATCACTGTCATTTTTATCATCGTCGTCGAGGTTGCTATATTCATCATTATCGTTGTTGTTTTCATCACCAACGTTGTTATTTTCATCATTGTCGTTGTTATTTTGATGTCATCATCATCATTGTTATTTTGTGTTGTCGTTGTTTTCATCATCGTTATTATTTTCATCATCATTATCGTTGTTCTTTTAATTGATGGTGCTATAGTAGTAGTCATCATTGGGGTTTTCGTGTTTATTTTTTTGTGATCATTATCTTTTTTATCATCATTGCCATAGTAGTTGTATTCATAATTATTGTTGTTGTTTTCATCAGCAATGTTGCTATTTTCATCGTTGTCATCGCTATTTTTGTTGTCGTCATCGTTGGTGTTATTTTGGTGCCATCATTATTTTCATCATCATTGTTATTTTCATCATCATCAATGTTGTTCTTTTTATTAGTCGTGCTTCTGTTGTAGTCAACGTTGGTGTTTTTGTGATTATTTTTTCTATCATCATTGTCTTTTTCATCATCATCGTCATCATTGTTATATTCTTCATTGTCGTTGTTGTTTTCATCGCCAACATTGTTATTTTCATCGTAGTCGTTATTCATTTTATCGGTGGTGTTTCCGTCATTGTTGTCTTCATTGTTTCTGTAGTTCATCATCGTTGATATTTTCATAATCATCATCGTTGTTGTTGTATTCATCTTCATGGTTGTTGTTTAATCATCCTCATCAAATTTGTAGTCATCATCATTGTCATCGTCATTGTTGTAATTTTCACCATCGTCATTGTTTTTGTTATGTTTGTTGTTTTCATCGCCAAAGTTGTAATTTTCATCGTTGGTGTTTTCATCGTTGTCATCGTCTGTAGTCTCCATCGTTAAATTTTTAGTCATCATCGCCATTGTATTTTTCATCATGATTATTGTTTTCATAGCTAATGCGGTTGTTATTTTTATCATCATCATTATTGTTGTCGCTGTTATTTTTATGGTCGTCATTAGAGTTGTTATTTTCATTGTCATCGTCGTCGTTCTTTTTGCATCGTCATTGATTTCATCATTGTTGTTATTTTCATCATCATCGTCGTCGTTCTTTTTATTGGTGGTGGTTCTGTCATAATCTTCGTTGGTGTTTTTCTTTTTATTTTATTTGACATTCTTCTCATTTTTATCATCATCATCGTGGTTATAGTATTCATCATTGTCGTTGTTATTTTCATCGCCAACATTGTTATTTTCATCACTGTTGTTGTTATTTTTGTTGTCGTCATCGTCATTACTATTTTTGTGTCGTCGTTGTTTTTATCATCATTATTATTTTCATCAACATTGTCGTTGTTGTTCTCATTGGTGGTGCTTCCATCGTAGTCATCGTTGGTGTTTTCATGGTTATTTTTTTTGTCATCGTAGTCATTTTCATCATCATTGTCATTGTTGTTGTATTCATCATTGTCCTTGTTGTTTTCATAACCAACATTGTTATTATCATCGCCATCATTGTTATTATCATCGCCATCATTGTTCATTTTGTCGGTGGTGTTTCTGTCATTATCGTCTTCAATTATCTTGTCATCGTCATTGTCATTTTCATCATCATCATCATCATCGTTATTGCATTCATCAACGTGGTTGTTGTTTCATTTTCCTCATTGATTTTGTGGTCATCATCATTGTTGTTTTCATCGTCATCATCATTGTTATTTTCTTTGTCATCTTTGTTTTCGTCATGTTTTATATTTTCATCACTGACATTATTATTCTTTTTCATCGATGTTCTTTTCATCGGTGTTGTTTCTGCTATTTTTGTAATAGTGGTTTTAGTGGTCGTTGTCTTTTTCATCGTGGTTATTATTTTCATCATCGTCATCATTCATTGTGTTCATTATCATCGTGGCATTTATATCATGGTCATTGATTCCGTAGTCATCATCATTTTTCTTTTGGTCATTGTCATCGTTGTTGTTTTCGATATTTCCGCTGTTATTTTTGTAGTCATTGCCATCGTTATTTTTGCGTCGTCATTGTTTGCATCTTCATTGTTATTTTCATCATCATCATCGTTGTTCTTTTTATTGGGGGTACTTTTGTTGCAGTCATCATTGGTGTTTTTGTGGTTATTGTTTTTAACGTCATTGTCATTTTCATCATCATCGTCATCATCGTTGTTGTATTCATTATTGTCGTTGCTGTTTTCATAGCCAATGTTCTTATTTTTATCGCCGTCATTGTTCATTTCATCGTTGGTGTTTCCGTCATTGTCATCTTCAATGTTTTCGTAGTTGCTCTTTTCATCGTCGTTGTCATTTTTGTCAATCTCATTATCGTTGATGTATTCATTGTCATGGTTGTTGTTTCATCATCCTAATAAATTTCGTAGTCGTAGTAGTTGTTCTTTTTGTTGTTTTCATAATGCTTGTTTATTTCCTCGCCGACGTTGTTTTTTTCATCATCGTCGATGTTCTTTTCATCGGTGGTGTTTTCGCCATAGTCGTCGCAAGGATTTTTGTGGCTATTTTTCTCATCATCTTTATCATTTTCATCATCAACATCATCGTTGGTCTATCCATCGTCATCGTTGCTGTTTACAACGTGGTCATTGATTTTGTAGTCATCATCGTTGTTGTTTTCATCGTTAGTATTGTTATTTTAGTTGTCATCGTTGTTGTTATTTTTGTGTTGCCGTTATTTTCATGATCATTGTTGTTTACATCATAGTCATCGTTGTTCTTTTCATTGGTGGTGCTTCAGTTGTTGTCATCATTGGTGTTTTCCTGGCTTTCTTTTTATCATCGTTATCATTATCATCATCATCATCATCATCATTGTCGTTGTTCTTTTCTTCATCGTTATTGTTGCTTTAGTGGCCAATATTTTTATTTTCATCATGGTCATCATTCATTTCATCAGTGGAGTTTTCATCATTATGTCTTCAATGTTTCTGTAGCTATTCTTTTCATCATTATTGTCATTTTCATCATTGTCATCGCGTTCTTGTTACTTATATCATTGTCATTGATTCCATAGTCATCATCGTTGTTGTTTTCGTAATTGTTGTCGTAGTTGTTATCATCTTGGTTATTGTTTTCATCATCATTATCATTATCGTAATCGTTATTGTTGGGGTTATTATTTATGTGATCCTATCAGAGATATTGTTTTCTTCGTCATCATTATTATCATTATCGCTGTTATTTTCATCATCGTTGTGGCTTTTTTCATCGACGATATTTCCATCGTCATTGTTGTTGTTTTCATCGCCAATGTTATTATTTTCATTGTCATCATCATCATTGCTATTTTTGTGCCTCCATTATTTTTAACATTGCTGTTATTTTCATCATCGTCGTCGTTCTTTTCATTGGTGATGTGTCTATCATAGTCGTCGTTGGTATTTTTGAAGTTATTTTTTTATGTCATCATTGTCATTTTCATCATCATCATTGTCATCATTATTGTTTTCATCATCATTATTATTTTCGTTATGTTTGTTATTTACGTCACTGACGTTGTTATTTTCATCATCATCAATGTTCTTTTCATCGGTGACTTTTCTGTCGTTGTCATCGCTGGAGTTTTCAAGAATGTTTTTTTCGTCTTCTTTATCATTTGCATCATCATCATCATTTTTGTCAACGCAGGTGTGGCTGTTGTTTTATCATCGTGGATATTATTTTCATCTTTGTCGTTGTTCTTTTCATTGTCATCGTCCTGGTGGTTGTCATCATCGTTATTACTTTCGTTGGTTGTGCTTCTGTTGAAATCATCGTTGGTGTTTTTGTGATTATTTTTTCTTTGTCATTCTTGTTTACATCATCATCATCGTCGTTGTTGTTTTCATCATCATCATTATTCTTTTAGTCGCCAATTCTGTTATTTTCATTGTCATCGTTGTTCATCTCATCAGTGGTGTTTCCATCGTTATCATCTTCAATGATTCCATAGTTGTTCTTTATGTTATCATTTTCATTTGCATCATTGTCATCATCGTTGTTGCTTTCATCATCAGGGCTATTTTTTCATTATTCTCATCGATTTCATAGTCGTCGGCACTGTTGTTTTCATCATGTTTGTTGTTTTCATCACCGACGTTGTTATTTTCATCATCGTCGATATTCTTTTCATCGGTGGTGTTTCCAACATTGTCGTCGTCAGGGTTTTCGTGGTTGCTTTTTTCATCATCGTTCTCATTTTCATCATTATCATCATCGTTGTTTTTATTCATCATCATCGTTGCTGTTAACATCGTGGTCGTTGATTCTGTTAGTCATCTTCATTGTTGTTATAGTCATTGTAGTCATTGTTGTTTACATCGTTATCGTTGTTATCTTTGTTATTGTCGTCATTATTATTTTTGCGTCATTGTTTTTTTCATCATTGTCATCGTTGTGATTTTCATTGGTGGTACTTCTATCATTGTCATCGTTAGTGTTTTCGTTGTTATTTTTTTCGACATCATTGTAATTTTTATCGTCATTGTCATCATTATTGTATTCATCATTGTCGTTGATATTTTCATCGTAGTCATTATTCATTTGATCAGTGGTGTTTCATCATTTTTGTCTTTAGTGTTTCTGTAGTTGTTCTTTTCTTCATCGTTGATGTTTTCATACTCATCATCATCGTTGCTGTATTCATCATCGTGGTTCTTGTTTCACCGTCCTCATTGATTTTGTAGTCATCATCATTGTTGTTTTCGTTGTCATCGTTGTTGTTTTTGTTTTCATCATCATTGTTATTTTCATCATTGGTATTTTTGTCGTTGTCGTTGCCGAAGTTTTTGCAGCTGCTTTTGTCATCATCGTTATCATTTTCTTCATCGTCGTCATCATTGTTATTTACATCGCAGTCGTTGATTCCATAGTCGCCATCATTATTGTTTTAGTCATCATCGTCGTTGATGTTTCCGTCATGGTTCTTGTTTTCATCGCCGATGCGGTTATTATTTTTATCGTCATCATTATTGTTGTCGTTATTGTCATTGTTTTTTTTCGCTGTTGTCATCATTATTATTTTTGCATCATAGTTGTTTCATCATCGTTGTTATTTTTATCTTCCTCGTCGTTGTTCCTTACATTGGTTGTTCTTCTATCATAATCATCGTTGGTGTTTCGCAGTTATTTTTGTTGTCATCATTCTCATTTTCATCATCATCGTCGTCATTGTTGTTTTCATCATCATCATTGTTGTTTTAGTCACCAACATTAATATTTTAATCATCATCGTTGTTCGTTTTATCAGCCGTGTTTGTCATTGTGGTCTTCAATTTTTACATAGTTTTTCTTTTCATTGTCATTGTCATTTTCACCATCGTCATTATCATCGTTGTATTTGTCAGCATCGTTATTATTTACATATGGTCGCTGATTCCATAGTCGTTATCATTATATCGTCCTTATTGTTGTTATTTTCATTGTCATCGTCGTTTTTATTTTTGTATCATCGTTGTTTTCATCATCAATGTTTTTTTCATCATCGTCGTTGTTGTTCTTTTCATCGTTGGTGCTTCTGTTGTAGTCATCGTTGATGTTTTCATGAATATTTTTTTGTCATCGTTGTCATTTTTATCATCATCATTGTCATTGTTATATTTATCATTGCCTTGAATTTTTGTTGCCAGCATTGTTATTTACATGTTTGGTTGCTCATTTCATCGGTGGTGTTTTCTTCCTTGCCATCTTCATTATATTCCAAGTTATTCAAGCCATCATCATTGTCAGTTTCATCATTGTCTTCATTATTGTTGTATTCACCATCATGGTTGTTATTTCATCATCCTCATCAATTTCTTAGTTTTTGTTTTTGTCATCGTCGTCATTGTTGTTTTCATCATGGTTGTTGTTTTCGTCGCCGATGTGGTTGTTGTTTTTATTGTCATTGATATTATTGTGGTTGTTGTGGTCGTCATCGGAGTTGTTGTTTCCGTCATCGTTGTCATTTCATCATCGTTGTTATTTTCATCGATGTTGTTGTTCATTTCATCGACGTTATTTTTATCGTCATTGTTGTTGTTTTCATCGTCATTGTTGTTGTTTTCATCGCCAACATTGTTATATTCATCGTTATCGTTGTTATCTTCATTGTCGTTATTGTCAATGTTATTTTTGTGTCATCGATGTTTTCATCGTCATTGGTTTCATCATCGTCATCGTTGTTCTTTTCGTTGGCTGTGCTTTTGTCGTTGTCATCGTTGGTGTTTTCGTGGTTATTTTTTTCATCATTATTGTCATTTTCATGATCATCGCCGTTGCTGTTGTATACATCATTGTTGTTTTTCTTTTCATTGCCAACGTTGTTGTATTCATTGTAGTCGTTATTCATTTCATCGGTGGTGTTTCCATCAATGTCGTCTTCATTGTTTTCATAGTTGTTCTTTCATCGTCATTGATATTTTCATCATCGTCATCATCATTGTTGCATTCATCATCAAGGTTATTCTTTCATCATCATTCTCTTTTTTGCCATCATCATCATCATTGTTGTATTTGTCATCGTCATAATTATTTACATCGTGGTCATTGATTCTATAGCCATCATCATTATTGTATTTGTTGTCGTCGTCATTTTTGTCAAGGTTGTTGTTTTCAACATCGATGTTGTTGTTGTTTTGTGGTTGTCCTTATTATTTTTGTCGTTATCGTTGTTATTTTTGTTGTTGTCATCATAGTTGTTATTTTTGGGCCATTGCTGTTTTCTTCATCGTTGTCATTATTATTTTTGTTGTCGTCATCGTCATTGTTATTTTTGCGTCTACGTTGTTTTCGTCATCGTTGTTATTTTCGTCATCGTCGTCATCGTTCTTGTCAATGATGGTGCTTATGTCATAGTCATCATTGGTGTTTTTGTGGTTATTTTTTTTCATCATCGTTGTCATTTTCGTCATCATCACTGTCGTTATTGTATTCATCATTGTCATTTTTGTTTTCATCTCCAACATTTTTATTTTCATCATAGTCGTTATTCATTTCATCGGTGGTAATTTCATCGTTTCGTCTTCAATGTTTTCATAGTTATTCTTTTCGTCATCATCGTCATTATTGTATTCATCATCGTGGTTATTGTTTCATTATCCTCATCAATTTCATAGTCATTATCATTGTTGTTTTTGTTGTCTTCGTCATCGTTGTTGTTTTCATCATCGTTGCTATTTTCATGGTCATCGTTGTTTTCATCATGTTTGTTGTTTCTGTCGCCGACGTTGTTATTTTCATATTCGTCTATGTTCATTTCATTGATAGTGTATCCATTGTTGTCATCACCAAGGTTTTCAAATGGTTATTCTTTTCTTCGTCATTTTCATTTTCATCACCGTTGTCATCATTGTGGTATTCATCAGCGTAATCATTGTTTTCGTCAAGGTTCTTGTTTTCATTGCTGATGTGGTTGTTATTTTGTCATCGTTATTATTATTCTCATCATTATCGTTGTTATTTGTGTTGTCATCATCATCGCTGTAATTTTAGTGTCATCATTGTTTTCATCATCGTTGTTATTTTCATCATCATCGCCGTCATTATTGTATTCATTGTTGTACTTATGACAGATCAGGAGTATAGGTCAAATCCAGCGCTTGAGGATTTAGCTTGATATAAGTTTAAAGTAAGGTGCAGATCGCTGAAGGAGATATGCTTCAATCTTCTTTGCCTGCATTTATTAAAAATGTAATAAATAAGCTTACTTATTATTTTGCATTTATTGATTGTATGTGAATGAACAAATGTGGATTGTGTCTGGATACTTTTTTCTATTTCATATACCACTATATTATATATATGTTTTTGACAGGATCTTGCTTACCTCACGTTTAGTATCATGTATATATTTATGGTTTAATATTCGTGGTACTAATGATGACCACCTCTTAAACTTTGTTGATTAAGGGGCAGTCACCACAGCCGGTTCCTGTTAAGATCACCTTCCATTAGTGAAGTTTGCATATAGGAAGAATTTTTAAGCCATTATAATATGACAATTCTTGAAGTGACATGTCTTCCCACAATTCTAGTAATCTGACTTTGCTTTTCCAGGTCTTGATTTACCTCATCTTGATATAGTCTGTTTCTATTAAGCCTCCGATCTATGCCTCTTCCTCTAATTTTAGCATTCAATGTTGAAGTAAATGACTCACCATGGGATCTTTTTTGCACTTCTTCATTCAGCACTAGCCCAACAATATCGTCAAATTTTAACTTCGCATTCCCTGATTAATTACTGATGGCTGTATCTAGCCCATCCCAACTATCTGGCAATTGTGAGAGGAATAACAGAGCTCGAACCTTGTTATCAAACTTGATACTCACCGAACTTAATTGGCTTGTCATAATGTTGAACCCATTGATATGTTCAGTCACTGAACAGCTCCATTCATCATCTTCGTATTGAATAGTCTCTTCATCAAAAAAACTTTGTTAGAAGCTGAGAGCTTCTCATACTTTCTTGTCAGTGCATCCATGAGATATATAATGGTTTTATCATTAACATTATTAAATATAACAAAATAAGGCAATGATAAACAAATCAAACCTGATGCGGTTCTATCAGGAAACTCCCATTATTCATCAAACATAGTCGCTGATTTTCTGTCGGCTCCAATTAATGGTTGATACAACTTCTAATAAAGCAAATCCTCCATTTGCATTTTCCAGAATGCAAAGTTTCTGCCATTAAACTTACATTATTGTATCTCATCTTATCGGCTATTGATCCCACTCAAACATTAAACCCTAGAATCAATAAGGAACCAATCTATCTGATACCACTTGTTGATATAAACATTCACTGAGCACACTGCAGCAAAAGCAATTTTGAGTGAATTTGATTGAGGACAAGGGATGCGTTGACGGTTATTAAGAAAAATACATGATCATAACAATAAGAAATAGAATCACGGCACATGTATGCAACACATCCATAAGCACATCCAAACAATCAAAGATTTTACATGGAAAACCCAAGAATGGGAAAAACCACAGAACCACACTCTACAGAAAATTTCTACTATAAATCTTGAAGACTACAGAGATACAAAGAGCTTAACCTGAACAATGAACACTAACTCTTACTCTAGGATGAAGGGAAGAAGTAGCAGCTACCACCTAAAGTGTCTACTCCAATAAGCAAGTGCTCCCTTGCACAGTAGCACTCCCATAGGGTTCCTCCTTGGAATCTCCTATCATAGCAGCCAAAGCCTTCACAAACTGAATTGCCAACCTTAGAATTATCTCCAACATATTCTCTTAAGTAGCATGCTCAATTTTGGAACTGAAATGGTCCAAAATGTCTCTCAAATATCTTAGGACACAAACCTGGACCAGAGAAGAATTTCGCTAGGCGCTACGGTGCCTCCCTCTCAGGTGCCGAGTGCCCTGGCGCACGACAATGTGCCACGATGTGTTGTGGCGCCTTTGCTAAGACCGAACTTTTTAACTTTGTTTCAAATAGCTTCGGAACCTCCCAGAAGATCATCGGAGCACCATTAGCATCTTCATGATAATTTGAATGGTCTTCACAATATAATAGTGACAACAACGATGGATATACCATTGATGAAAAGAACATCGACGATGATGAAAAAAACAATGTCGGCAAAGAAAACAACAAACATGGAAAATCAATGATGATGAAAACAACAACATTGACGACGACAACGATAAAATCAACAACGACAAAAACACCACTGATAAAATCAATAATGACTACGATGAAAATAAAAACACTGGCGACAAAAACAGCAATGACAATGATGAATACAACACTAATGGCGATGATGACAAAAATAACAATAACAACGTTGAAAAAAATATGTTCAGGATGAAAACAACGATGACGATGGAACTATCGTCGATGAAAAGAACAACAGTGACGATGAAAATAGCAGCGATAATCAAAACAACGATGATGATGAAAAAATAACTATGACGATAATAACAACCACAACTACCACAACAATAGTGATGATGATAAAAATAGTAACCACATTGGTGACAAAAACATTAACCATGACAAAAACAACAATAATGGAAACACCACCAATGAAATGAATATCTATGACGATGAAAATAACAACCTCGGTGACGAAACAACAAACATGACAAAAATAATGATGATGAAGAAAAGAACAATGATGATGGAAACAACAATGATGATGATGATAATGAAAACAACAGCAACGATGACTACAAAATCGATGAGGGTGATGAAACAACAACCACAACAATGAATTCACCAATGATGATAATGATGATGAAAATGACAATGATGATGAGAAGAACAACTACATAAATATTAAAAACAACAATGATGACAACTACATAATCAACGACCACGATGTAAGCAACAACAATGATGACAAATATAACAATGATGATGATGACGATGGTAATGATAACAACGATGAAGAAAAGAATCACAATGATGAATACAACAACGATGATGATGATGATGAAAATGATAATGACAATGAATAAAATAACTATGGAAACATTGATGAGGACAACGACGGAAACACCACCGATAAAATCAACATCGTCGGTGATGAAAATAAGAACATCGGAGATGAAAACAACAAACATGATGAAAATAATGATGATGATGAAAATAAGAACAGTAATGAAAATAACAATGATGACAATGACAACAAAAACAACAATGATGATGACTACAAAATTGATGAGGATGATAAAACAACAACCACGATGATGAATACAACAATGATCATGTTGATGTTGAAAATGTCAACTACGATGAAATGAATAGCTATGAATACATTGAGTATGACAATGATGGAAACACCACCAATGAAATGAACAACGATGATGATGAAAATAACAATGTTGGTGACTAAAACAACAATGGTGATGATGAAAACAACGACAACAATGATGATGATGAAAATGAGAACAACGATAAAAAAAATAACTACGAAAACACCAACGATGACTACAACTGAAGCACCACCAATGAAAAGAACAACGATGAGGATGATGAAAATAATAATGATGATGAAAACAACGATGACGATGACAATGAAAATAACAAGAGAACGATGAAAATAATAACGACGACGACAAATTAACAACCACATCGGCAATGAAAACATCAACCTTGATAGATACGAGGACGACGATGATGAACACAACAACGGTGTTGACAGCGATGAAAAAAAACACGAAAACCCTGGCGATGTCAACGACAAAAATGTCACCGATGAAAAAAACATCGACTACAATTAAAATAACAGCATCGATAAAAAAATCAATGATGATGATGAAAATAACAATGATGATGAAAACAATAATGACAATAACAATGGAAAAAACAACAATGACAACTACAAAATTGATAAGGACAATGAAAGAACAATCACAATGATGAATACGACAATGATGATGTTGATGATGAAAATTACAACGATGATAATAAGAACAACTACAGAGATATTGAACACGATAATGACGAAAACACCACCGATGACTTGAACACGACAATGATGAAAATAATAATGTTGGAGACTAAAATAACAATGATGAGGATGAAAATAACAATGACGATGAAAACAACAACTCCAACAATGACAATACAAATAACAATGGTAACAACCACAACATTAATGATGACAATAAAAATAACAGCTAAATTGGCAATGAAAACCGCAACCATGATGAAAGAAATGTTTACGATGACTACGGAATCAACGACCACGATGTAAACAACAATGACGATAATGAATACATCAACGATGATAACTTCGATGAAAACAATAATGATGACGAAAAAAATAACCACGAAAACCCTGAGAACGACAATGACAGAAACACCCCCGATGAAAATAACATCCATGACAATGAAAATAACAACGTCAGTGACAAAAACAGCAAACATGACTAAAATAAGCATGACGATGAAAATTACAACAATGATAATGATGAAAACAACAACGATGACAACTACAAAATCGATGAGAATGATGAAACAAAAACCACGATGATGAATACGGCTACGATGAAAAGCACAACAACGAAAATATTGAAACGATGACGATGAAAACTCCACCGATGAAATGAATAACGACTACGATGAAAATAACAATGTTGAAGTCAAAAACAATAATGACAATGATGAAAATAACGACGGTGATGATGATGAAAATGATAATGATGATGAAAAAAATAACCATGAAAACACCAACAATGACTACAATAGAAGCACCATCGATGAAATGAACATCAACGATGATGAAAATAACAAAGTTGGCAACGAAACAACAAACGTAACGAAAACAGCAATGACGATGAAAATAACAACGATGATGGAAATAACAATGATGACAACAATGAAATAAATGAGGATGACAAAATAACAACAACAATGATGATAAATATAATGGCAATGATGATGAAGATGAAAATGACAACGATGATGAAAAGCACAATTATGAAAATATTGAAGATGACAATGACGGAAACACCACCGACGAAATGAATAATGACTGACAAAAATAATGACGTTGGTGTCGAAAACAACAACGACAATGATGAAAATAACAATGACGGTGATGCTGATGAAAATGACAACGATGCCGAAAAAAAAAGATGAAAACACCAACAATGACTACGACAGAAGCACTACCGATGAAATGAACATCGACGATGATGAAACTAACAAAGTTGGCAATGAAACCAGAAACATGACGAAAACAATGATGGTGATGAAAATAACAATGATAATGAAAACAACAACAACAATGACTATGAAATTGATAAGGATGATGAAACAATAACAATGATGATGAATACAGCAACAATGATGATAATGATGATAATGACAACTATGATGAAAAGATTAACTACGGAAATAATGAAGACGACAATGATGGAAACACCATAGATGAAATAAACAACAATGACAATGAAAATAATAATGTTGGCGATGATAAAATTAACAACGACGATGATGATGAAGAAAATGGCAACGTTGAGGAAAAAAATAATCACGGAAATACTAACGATGAATATGACATAAGTATTAACAATGAAAGTAACAATGATGATGAAAATAATTACGACGCAAAAATTCTGACGACAATGACAATGATGAAAACAATAATGATGACAATGACAAAAACAACAATGATGACTACGTAATCAATGACCACGTTGTAAGCAATAATGAAAATGACTAATATAACAATGATGATGATGATGATGAATGATGATGATAATGACGTTGACGATGAAACAACAAACATGACAAAAACAATGATGACGATGAAATTAACAATGATGATGAAAATGACAACTATGATAACGACAACAAAAACAACAATGAAGATTACTACAAAATCGATGAGAACGATGAAACAACAACTACAAAAATGAATACAACAACATGATGATGATGATGATAAAAGTGACAATGATGATGAAAACAACATCTATAGAAACATTGAAGACGACAACGACGGAAACACCACCGATGAAATGAATATCGACGATAATGAAAATAATAATGTCAGCGACAAAAATAACAAACATGACAAAAATAATGATGATGATTAAAATAACAACGATGATGAAAAACAACAATGATGATGATGACAACGAAAACAACAATGACAACAATTGCAAAATTGATTAGGATGATGAAACAGCAACCATGATGATCAATACATCAACGATGATGATGATGATGAAAATGATAACGACGACAAAAAGAACAACTACGAAAACATTGAATACGACAATGAGAGAAATACCACCAATGAAATGAACAACGATGATGATGAAAATAATGACAGTGGTAACGAAAATAATAATGATAATGATGAAAACAACAATGATGATGATGATATTGAAAATGACATTGATGATGAAAAACATAACCACAAAAACACCAATAATGACTACTACAAAAGCACCACCAAAGAAAAGAACAATGACAATGATGATGAAAATAACAGTGATGATGAAAAGAACGATCAAGGGAAAATAACAATGATGACGATGACAATAAAAATAACAACGACAATGACAAAAAGAACAATGATAACAAAAATGAAAAAAACAACCACAAAAACCCCAACAATGATAGCGATAGAAACACCACCGATTAAAAGAACATCGATGACAATGAAAATAACAATGTCGGTGGAAGAAAACAACAAATATGGTGAAAACAACAATGACGACAAAAATAACAATGATGATGAAAACAACAACTACGATGAAGACAATGAAAACAAAAATGCCAATGACTGTGAAATCTATGAGGACGATGAAATAACAACCTCGATGATGAATTCAACAACGATGATAATGATGATGAGAATATCAATGAAGATGAAAAGAATAACTACCGAAACATTAAAGACGACAACGACGAAAACACCACCAATGAAATAAATAAGGACTATAATGAAAATAACAATGACAATGATGAAAGACAATATCAACGGAAATAATGATGAAAATGACAGCGATGCTGAAAAAAATAATTAAGAATACATCAATGATGACTACGACAAAAGCACCACAAATGAAAAGAGCGACAACGACGATGCTGAAAATAATAACAGTGATGAAAACAACGACGACACAAAAATAACAACGAGGGCAACAACAACAAAAAAAAGAACGACAACAATGAAAATAATAGCATTAGCAATGAAAACTACAGCGACAATGATGGAAATATCGTTGTGAAAATAACAACTATGGAAACTTTGAAAATGACAATGATGATAAAAAAGAACAACTACAGAAACATTGAAGACGACAACGCCGGAAATACCACTGATGAAATGAATAACGACTATGATGAAATAATAACATTGGCGATGAAAACAAAAATGACAATAATGAATACAATAATGACAGTGATGATGATGAAAATAACAACATTGATGAAAACAACAATAACCCTAAAATAACAGCAACGATGACGACAATAAAGATAACAACGACAATGTTGTGAATAATAATAACGACAACAAAATAACAACCACATCGGCGATGAAAACTAGAACCTTGACAAAAATAATGATGACAATGATGAATACCACTATGATGACGACGATGATAAAACGGAAAATGATGAAGAATAGAATAACCATGAATGCCTTGGTGACGAAAATAATGGAAACACAATCGATGAAATGAACAACGATGAATATGAAAATAACAACGTCAGCGACATAAACAACAAACATGATGAAAACAACAATGACTATGAAAATAGCAACGATGATGAAAATAATAACGATGATGATGACAACAAAAACAACAATGATAATGACTATGAAATCGATGAGGACAACGAAACAATAACCATGATGACGAATACAACAATGATGTTGACGATGAAAATAATAACTATGGAAGCATTGAAGATGACAACGACGAAATACCTCCGATGAAATGAATAATGACTACGATGAAAATAACAATGTTGGCGATGAAACCAAAAATGACAACGATGAACACAACAACGGCAGCGATGATGATGAAAATGACAATGTTGGTGAAAACAATTAACCACGAAAACACCAATGATGACTATGACATAAGCACCATCAACGAAAAGAACAATGATGACATAAGCACCATCAATGAAAAGAACGACGATGACAATCACGAAAATAGCAACGATGTTGAAAACAATGAAGACGCAAAAATAAAAATGACGACGACGACAACTAAAATAATAATGGCAATGATGAATAAAACACTTACGGCAAAAAAATAACTCCTATGACGACAACAACGAAAATAATAACAATAACGATGAAAATAATAAGGACAATCACAAAACAACAACCACATGGATGTTGAAAACATCAACATTGACGAAAATGATGACGACAACAAATACAATAATGATGATGACTGCAGAATCAATGACCATGATGTAAACAATTATGACGATGATGAATACAACAATGATGAAGATGATGACAAAAAAGAGAATGATGATGAAAAAATAACCTTGATGATGAATGCAACAACAATGATGACGATGATGAAAATATCAACGACGATAAAAAGAACAACTATGGAAACAATGAAGACTATAATGATGGAAACACCACCGATGAAATGGATAACGATTAGAATGAAAACAACAACGTTGGCGAAGAATAGAAAAACAACAATGATGAATACTACAACAGTGGTGATGATCATGAAAATGACAACAATGACGAAAAAAATAACCACGAAAACAACAACGATGAAAATAACAGAAGCACCGCCAACAAAAAGAACAACGACGATGATGATGTAAACAATGACGATGAAAACAACAACGATGCAAAAATAACAATAACGATGACGACAGCGAAGGTAACAATGATAACGATGAATATAACAATGTTGGTGATGAAAACAACAACGACGACAATAAAAATAGCGTTGATGAAAAGAACAACATTGACAATGAAAATAACAACGATGATGAAAATTACAATGATGACGAAAACAACAACTCCGATGGCGACCACAAAAATATAAACCTTAACAACCACAATAATTACGATGACGATAAAAATAACAACCACATCGGTGACGAAAACAACAACCAGGATGAAAACAACAACGATGACGATGACCAAAACAAAAATGATGACGACTAAGAAATTGATGAGGACAATGAAATAACAACCACGATGATGAATATAACAATAATGAAGACAATGATGAAAATGACAACGATGATTGCAAGAATGACTTGGAATATATTGAAGATGACAATGACAAAAATACGACCCATGAAATGAACAATGACAGTGATGAAAATAGCAACGTTGGCGACATAAATTCAAGGACAATGATGAATATAACAACGATGATGATGATGATGATAAAAATGTCAACGATGACAAAAAAATCACCATGAAAACACTAATGATGACTACGACAGAAGCACCAACGATGAAAAGAACAACAACGACTACGATGAAAATAACAATGATGATGAAAACAACGACGACGATAACAAAACCAACAACAATAAGGACGAGATAATGACAACGACTATGGAATCAATGACCATGATGTAAATAACAATGATGATGACAAATACAACAATGACGATGATGATGATGAAAATGACAATGATGATGAAAAGAAAAACTATGGAAAAATTGAAGATCACAATGACAGAAACACCGCCAATAAAATGAGCACGACGATGATAAAATAGTAATGTTGGTGAATAAAACAACAATGATGATGATGAAATTAACGATGACAATGATGATGATGAAAATGAGAACGATTACAAAAAAATAACCACAAAAACACCAACAATGACTATAACAGAAGCACCACCAATGGAAAGAACAACGATGAGAATGATGAAAATAACAACGATGATGAAAACAACTATGACGCAAAAATAATAATGATGACAACAATGATAAAACAATGACAATAACCACAACACTAATGATGATGATAAAATAACAACCGCATCGGCGATGAAATCAACAACCTTGATGGAAACAATAGTGTCGATGATGACTAAAGCAATAATGATGGCAACTATGGAATCAACGACCACATGTAAATAACAATGATGACGATGATGAAGAAAATGATAACGATGATGACAAAAGCAGCTGCGAAAACCTCGGCGATGACAACGACAGAAACACTAATGATGAAAATAACAACGATGATGAAAACAAAAACAACAATGATGACAACGAAAACAACAGTGATGACGACTATGAAATCGATGAGGATGGTGAAACAAGAACCATGATGATGAATACAGCAATGACGATGATGCGGATGAAAATATCAACTATGAAGAAAAGAACAACTACGGAAACACTGAGGACAATAATGATGAAACACCGCCGATGAAATGAATAATGACTACGATGAAAATAACAATGACAACGATGAGTTCAATGATGATGATGACAATAAAAATTACAATGATGTCAAAAAAAATAACAATGAAAACACTAACAATGACAATGATAGAAGCACCACCAATGAAAATCACAACGGCAACAATGAAGAAAAGAACAATGACACAAAAATAACAATGACGACAATAACGAAAAAATAATGATAATGATGAAAACAACAATGACGACGTTGATGAAAACAACAATGAAGATGACTACATAATAAACGACCATGATGTAAACAACAATAATGATGACAAATACAATAACGATGATGACCATGATGAAAATGAGATTGTTGATGAAAAAAGCAACCACAAAAACCCTGGCGATGACAATGATGGAAACACCACCGATGAAAAGAAGGGGGATGATGATGAAAATTACAACGTCGGTGATGAAAACAACAAACATGATGAAAACAATGAAAATAACAATGACGACGACTACGAAATCGATGAGAACGATGAAAAGATAGCCCAATTGATGAATGCATCAACGATGATTACGATGATGCAAATAAAAATGATGACATAAAGAACAACTATGGAATCATTGAAGATGATAACGATGGAAATACCACCAATGAAATGAACAACGATGATGATGAAAATAACAATATTGGCGACTAAAAGTATAATGATGATGATGAAAACAACAATGACAACGATGATGATGCAAACAAGAACGACAATGAAAAAAACAATCACGAAAACACCAATGATGATTTCAATAGAAGCACAACCAACGAAAATAATAACGATGATGACAACAATGACGATGATGACAATGAAAAGAACATTGAAAACGATGAAAATAATAACGACGATGATAAAACAACAGCAACACCGGCGATTAAAGCAACAACCTTGACGAAAATGATGATGACGATGCAAATGATAAAGAAGATGAAAAAAACATTCTCGAAAACTCCAGCGACAAAAACGACAGAAATGCCACCGATGAAAAGAACATCGACGATGATGAAAATAACATCCTCGGTGACATAAACAACAAACATAACAAAAATAACGATGATGATGAAATGACAATGATGACATAAAAATAACTACAAAAATACCAATGATGACTATGATAGATGCACTGCCAATGAAAAGAACGACGATGATGATAAAAATAACAGCAATGATGAAAATAATGGTGGCGAAAAAATAGCAACGATGATGATGACAATGAAAATAATAACGTTGGTGAAGAAAACAACAACGATGACGATGGAAATATCGTCGATGAAAAAAACCACAATGATGATGAAAATAACAGCGGTGATGATAATAATGATGACCAAGAAAATAATAACTCCGACAGGATCACATAAATAATAACCCCAACAATAACGATTACAATAACAATAATGATGCTGAAAATAGCAACCAAGATGATAACAACAACGATAATGATTTTGAAAACAACAACGATGACGACTATGGAATCAATGCCAATGATATAAATAACAACAATGGCGATGGCAATGATGAAAAGAATAACTACAGAAACATTGAAGACGACAACGATGAAAACTCCGCTGATGAAATGAACAATAACTGTGATCGACGATGAAAAGAGCAACTACGAAAACATTGAAGACGACAACAATGGAAACACCAACAATGAAATGAACAATGACGACGATGAAAATAACAACGTTGGCTAAAAAAATAGCAGCTCCAATATTGAATACAACAACGATGATGATGATGATGAAAATGACAATGACGTGAAAAATAATAACCACAAAAACACCAACGATAACTGCACCAAAAGTACCCCCAATGAAAAGAACAACGATGATGATGATGAAAATAATGACGACGCAAAAATAACGATAGTGATGACTACGAAAATAACATTGACAATGATGAAAACAATATCGATGACAATGATGAAAATAAAATGATGACGATTACGGAATCAACGACCATGATGTAAACAACAACGATGATAATGAACACAATGAATGATGATGATGATGAAAATAATAACCACGATGAAAAAGACAACGACCACTAAAACCCCGGTGACAAATACAACAAAAACAACACCGTTGAAAACAACATTGACGAAAAAGAATAATAACGCCAGTGACAAAAATATAAACATGACGAAAACAACAATGATAAACAAAACAACAATGATGATGATGATGCAAACAACAACGATGATGACTACAAAATTGATGAGAAAAATGAAACAACAACCAAACTGATGAATGCAATAATGATGATGATGACGATGAAAGTGACAACGATGATGATAAGACAATTTGGAATGCATTGAAGACAATAACGATAGAAACAGCACCGATGAAATGAACAATGACGTTGATGAAAATAACATGTTGGTGATGAAAACAACAAGAAAATTGATAAATACAACAATAATGACAATGATGACGAAAATGACTACGATGACAAAAATAAATAACCATGAAAGCACGAACGATGACTATGACAGAAGCACCACCAATCAAATGAACAATGACGACGTTGATGAAAATAATAATGATGATGAAAAGAATGATGACACAAAAATAACAATGACGATGACGACAACAAAAATAACAACAATAATGATGAAAATAACAATGTTGGCGATGAAAACAACAAAGACAATAATGAATACTACGACCACGATGATGATGATAAAAATGAGAATGATGACAAATAAAATAGACACGAAAACACTAATGATGATTACGACAGAGGCACCACCAATAAAAAGAACGATGATGATGATGATAAAATACAACAATGATGACGACGACAATGAAAATAACAACGATAACGACAAAAAGAGCAACGATAACGAAAATGAAAAAAACAACCGCAAAAATCCTAGTGATGACAGCGATGGAAACACCACCGATTAAAAGAACATCGATGACAATTAAAATAACAACGCTGGTGAAGAAAACAACAAATATGGTGAAAACAACAATGACGACAAAAATAACAACGATGATGAAAACAACAACTACGATGACGACAACGAAAACAACAATGCCAAGGACTGCAAAATCGATGAGGATGATGAAACAACAACCTCAATGATGAATTTTACAACGATGATAACGATGATGAAAATATCAATGAAGATGAAAAGAATAACTACCGAAACATTAAAGATGACAACGACAAAAACACCACTGATGAAATTAATAAGGACTATAATGAAAATAACAACGTTGGTGATAAAAATAACAACGACAATGATGAAATACAATAACAATGTCAATAATGATGAAAATAACAACGATGCTGAAAAAAATAATCACAAATACATCTATGATGACTACGACAAAAGCACGACCCCAAATGAAAAGAATGACGACGACGACGATGAAAATAATAACGGTGATGAAAACAACGATGACACAAAAATAACAACGAGGGCAACAACAAAAATAAGAACAACAACGATGAAATTAACAACATTAGCGATGAAAACTACAACGACGATGATGGATATATCGTTGATAAAAGGAACAACTATGGAAACTTTGAAAATGGCAATGACAATAAAAAGAACAACTATTGAAACATTGAAGACAACGACCGAAATACCACCAATGAAATGAATAACGACTACGATGAAATAATAATGTTGGCGATGAAAAAAAAAATGACAACAATGAATACAATAATGACGGTGATGATGATGAAAATAACGATGATACTAAAATAACAGCAACGATGGCGACAACAAAAATAATAATGGCAATGTTGTGAATAATAATAACGACGACAAAATAACAACCACATCAAGGATGAAAACAAGAACCTTGACGAAAACAATGATGATGATGATGAATACCACAAAGATGACGATGGTGATAAAACTGAAAATGAAAAAGAATAGAATAACCATGAAAACCTTGGCGACGACAACAATGGAAACACAATTGATGAAATGAACAATGACGAATATGAAAATAACAACGTCAACGACAGAAACAACAAACATGATGAAAACAACAATGACAATGATGAAAATAATAATGATGATGATGACAACAAAAACAATAATGATAATGACTAGGACAATGAAATAATAACCACAATGATGAATACAACAATGATGATGACGATGAAAAGAATAACTATGGAAACATTGAAGTTTACAACAATTAAATACTTCCGATGAAATGAATAATGACTACAATGAAAATAACAATGTTGGCAAAAAAAATTAACCACGAAAACACCAATGATGACTATGACATAAGCACCATCAATGAAAAGAACGACGATAACATAAGCACCATCAAACAAAAGAACGACGATGACAATGAAGAAAATAACAATGATGTTGAAAACAATGAAAATGCAAAAATAAAAATGACGACGACGACAACGAAAATAATAATGACAACGATGAAAAAAACACCTACGGCACAAAAATAACAACTATGATGACAACAACGAAAATAATAACAATAATGATGAAAATAATAAGGACAATCACAAAACAACAACCACATGGATGTTGAAAACATCAACATTGACGAAAATGACGATGACAACAAATGCAATAATGATGATGACTACAGAATCAATGACCACGACTTAAGCAATTATGATGATCACGAATACAACAACAATAAAGATGATCACAAAAAAGAGAATGATGATGAAAAAAATAACCATGATGATGAATGCAAAAATGACGATGACTACGATGAAAATATCAATGACAATGAAAAGAACAACTATGGAAACAATGAAGACGACAACGATGGAAACACCACCGATAAAATGAATAACGATTAGAATGAAAACAACAACATTGGCAATGAATTGAAAAACAACAATGAAGAATACAACAACAATGGCGATGATCATGAAAATGACAACGATGACAAAAAAAATAATCACAAAAACAACAACGATGAAAATGACAGAAGCACCGCCAATGTAAAGAATGACAACGACGATGATAAAAACAACGACGACATAAAAATAACAATAACTGATGACAATGAAGATAACAACGATAACGATCAATATATCTACACGATAATGATCAACAGTTGATTAAGCTCTATATGGTGTAGCGAATATTTTTAATAAAACTACATATATCATTGAAGAAACCTAAAACTTTGGATAAATCATGTTAGACTGAAGCCTTGGCAGTCATAAGACATGGTTGTAATCTAAATATGAACGCATGCACAAACTAATTTGCCGCACATTTTATTTTAATATCTTTAACTTGACTCCATTCTAAGTCCCATAATTTTTATGGTTCTCTATCATGATGTATTCATAATTCTAACATTTCATTATTGTATTTAATGAACTGTGAATCCAAATACTACTATACTAATGTTTCCTTAATAATCCTCAATATTAGAACAAACCATAGGGTAGATAGAAACATAGCCCCTATCTGACACCCTATAGATCACTCTAATACTAATTGTGGTAGCCGCCCCTTAATCAACTAAGTTTAAGAGGTGGTTGTCATTAGTACCACAAATATTAAACCATAAATATATCCATGATACTAATCATGAGGTGTGCAAGATCTTATCAGAAACATATATATAGCATAGTGGTACATGAAATAAAGAAAATCAACTAGACACAATCCACATTTGTTCATTCACATATAATACATTAAATGCAGAAGAATAGAAAAGCTTATTTCTTACATTTTTAATAAATGCAGGCAAAGAAGATTAAAGCATATCTCCTTCAGCAACCCACACCTTACTTTAATCTTCTATCAAGCTAAATCCTCAAGCACTGGATCTTACCTATGCTCCTGATCTGCTATATGTATATATATGACAGGGCACAGTAAAAAAAAAAATATGGTTAGACTTTAATAAGTTTAAGTACAATTTAAGCTAATAATAAATTTCATAAATTTTAAGATATCATCATTTACTTAAGCTAAACAAGGTAAACTAGCAAGGGAGCAATAAGCATACGAATGGAGGTGGTATGTTATAAATAGCAACATTTATAACTATGCAACAATGAGGCAAAAGACATACCTCAAAAATAATAAAGATAAGGCTAGGCATACATATATAAATACTATAAGAAAAGTACTAAAAAAAAAGACTAATCCTAAACATGCTAATAATCATATGACATATGCAGGTTAAAAATAAATAATTTGATAGTGATATGTAAAGTAAGCAGTAAAAGAAACTATCATCCTATAAGTAAGCAGGTAAAGTAAAGCTGACTGAAGTAAAATACCACAGTAAAATAGTAAACAGTAAATAAGTATGTACATACTACCATATCAGAATCATTGGCCAATCGGGCCACAGTAAATCCTCGTAGCCTTTTTGAGCTAGAGCAAAATAGAAATTCCCATTGTCTTTATGGGCTAGGACCGAATAGAATAGAATAGCATGACTGAGGAGGCAAGAAATATAAATCTAATAAATTTTAGTTATTTTACTTTGCTCCTGTGGATACTTTTAGAAGCAGCTGAGGATTTAAGCACGTCTGCAAGACTATACAGGTTATAAATTAACAATACACTCCTCAATGAGTAATATTAAGTAATCCTTATTTCTCCTTACCTCTATCTATTAGGGTAAATGTGCACTAAAAACAACTAGAAAAAAACTAAACCCAATGCTATTGTTATCCTCATTCTTTTATGTATTCATTTTATGCAATAATATTGTCATATATGTCATGTTCAAGGTAATGGCATAAAATATAAGGAATTTGAAAGCACTAGTAATCAATAGTGAGCAACGGACTCTACTATACATGGTGATATCAGTTATTATCTACTTAATCATTCTAACTATTCTAAGTTACATAACTTAGAACATGGCCTTATATGCTAAAAATAATTAGAACTAATCAGGTTCTAATTTAATTCAATCAGAATTGACTATAAGTTAAGTATAAAATCATCACATCCTAATTGATTAATTTAGATGTTCTAAGCTAAGATCTGATCAAGATCCATTAAATTAGAGATTATGAATTAAGCGCCATGAATTGGAGTTAATCCAATAATCTAAAGGTAAAGCTTAAGAGCTAGGGTTTAAATCTAAATGTGGCTAATGGTTAAGGCAAATTCTATTAAGCACAATCAAGCTTAATAGAATGATTCTCCTAATCTAAATTTAAAGTTGAAAGATAAAATAATCAGAATAAAAGTATAAAAATTTAAAAACTAATAAAATCAAAGCTCCATTCATTGAATAAACAACCTATTCAATGAATAAAATCTAACCTAATATATATTTCTAATCTTAAGAAATAAATCATAAGGTAAAGTGTAGATTTCTAAGAAGCTCCTAATGATAAAGTTTTCAAATAACAAATTAATCACTAATGATGCTAAGATCTATGCAAGTGATGTACATAGAGCTTAAGAAAATAATATAATTAAATAAATACATATTTCAGTAAAGTTCTAAGTACTTAACGTACTTGACACGGCACCAAGGCTCCTATAACCAGCAATTTAACAGCTGCAACTTTAGAAACCTATTCATATTGCAAGAAAAAATAAGGTTTTGCTTAAATATGAGTATGCTTAATAGTATTAGATTTGCAATATCTAGTTAAACTAGTATAACAATTATTTGATAATAAGAGATTAAGCCTTGATTTGCAACTTTGCTTTTATAAAATAGTTATAATAAGATACTCTTACTATACGAAAATATAATATTTACACTCTACAATACCTACCATTATGAATAAATTATAAACATGTGTTTTATGTAATTTTATTTATTAATTATCTTCAATGCTTTTAAATTAAAAAAAAATTAGAGTCTATATAAACTCTCTATAAATTCATTATCTACTAACACTAATATTTTTACTAGAAATTTGATTATTCAATGAGCATGTTATTGCTTAAATATACTTCAAACCTTTACTAAGATCATATTCTAAATATCATTCAAATTTTGAGCACACGAGTATTTAGACATAAAATGTATGGAATTTTATATGATTAAGCATGTTATGTTGTATTGCATGCTATTTTATGCAATAGCAATAACTCTAATTCTTAATCCCATTAGGTTTGGTTAGTCACATCAAAGCATTTTGTTTTAGATCATATCCTATATTGTGCTACTAGAACACTTGTAAATAATTTTCTTTATCATTATGTGAGCTATTAATACTACTAAAATAATAGGATTTAAAAAAAAATATTGTATTAACAGAATTTTCTCAATTTTAAGAAAGAAATATCTCTAACATATTAGTTCTAAACTTAAGCACTTAATTGAAATAATTAAATTTTATATATATAAGTAATGGAATTAAATTAAAAGCTCCTATTACTAGTTTTATTTCTACATACATTTTACCCCAATTCCTCAACATTTAAAAAAAATCTTGGGATCACAATCTTGATAGTTTAAAAAAGGCATGAGTTATTTGTCAAAATTATTAGAGCCTATAGGGTTATCATAAAGTGCAGCAATAACATAATCAATTCCAATATATAGAAGAGCTGATAATAAGCTCAAGTAACCTTCCTTTAGCTTTAAGAATCAATATTGGAATAATAATTATGGATAGATTTAGGTACCTTACGACATTGGACGGTGAGCGAAGAGAAATATCTGTGTGAGAGGGTATTTCAACTATGAAGAAGGAGTGTTGCTCGGCTCGACGATGAGGACCGCAGCTCGGCATAATAAGAGAACGATAGCTGCTCGAATCGGCGAAGGGTTGCTGGCTGGATTATCGACCTCCATCGAAGAAAAGAGGGGAGGTGACGAGCTGGAGGGTGCTCAACCTTCAGCCGAATTAAAGAAGGGGCTGGAAGCTCACTGCCTCATGGTTGGAGCCAGGACAGCTGACGTGTTGGAGAGCTCACAGCCTTTAGCCGAGAGGAGGGAGAAAACATCATGGCTAGAAGGAAGTATGTGTCGTCAAGCACAGAGGAGGGATGCAGCCTTCGATAATGCTGCTTTAGCAAAATCCATTCTCCAATGAAAACCAACGACGTTGCCTGCTCGGCCGCTCGACCATGAGGAAGGAGAAGGTACCGGTGCCTCTCGGGTGAAGGCAGCCGCTCAGAGTGAAAGCAGCCATCGAAATGGAAGTAGTCGTTCGACCTCCTCCCAAGTGGAGATGAGACAGCCGTGCGAGATAAATTTGAACAAAGGTGGAAGATAGTGTTCAGTTGGGGGGAGAAGAATAATTTCGGCTGAGAGAAGACAAAGGACTCAAGTTTTATGAAACTTAGGTTAGAATGTGCTTTATATAAGGTAAAACTAAACTCTATCACAGCCATTGAATATAAATCAGATGGCTAAAAATTCTCAAGCCCTGATCTATAGCCATTTGGACTCCAAAAATTATAAACTTAGCATCGAAACGAGCATCTCGACGAGATGAACACACACGTCTTAAAATTATTGAATTTGGACAATTATTTTGATTTATATTAATTTTTATGTGAAATACTACAAAATTAACTATGATTAATCCAGAGCTCGAAAATTTGCAAAATTTAAAACATAGCATCATCATACGATGTTTAGCTTAAATATACAAAAATTTCTAAATTATGATATATATTTTATCTATTATCAACTCCTAAGTTTTAAATTTCACAAATTTATTTTGGACGATTATGGATCCCAATTGCGCTCAAATTTTCGTAGGATCATCCCCTCAATATGTTCTATTTGAGGATGTTTTTATTGAATTTTTATCAACATAAATCAGGATCTTGAATTTCGTCTTAATTTGATTAAATTCAGGTCAAATAAATTGGGTAACAACCATAACTGGCAAAATCAAGAACACTGAGCCTAAGTAGATTTTCAAGAACTTGATTCACCCTTTCTGTCAGACCATCCATTTGAGGATGAAAAGCCATGCTCATAACTAGGGTAGTTCCTGGACCTTGGTGCACTGCCTGCCAGAACTTATAAGTGAACCTTCTATCTCAGTCTGAAATGATTGACTTAGGAATGCCGTATAGCCTGACAATTTCTTTAATATAAGGCTTTGCAAGCTTTTCCACTAAGTCAGTCTAATGTATAGGAATGAAGTGCACAAATTTAGTTAAATAGTTAACGATGACCCAAATTGCATCGGCACCAGATCTAGTGAATAAAATAGGCTGTATGAGATTATCTAAGTTATGATTATCTCAATTATTGTGGTCATTTTTCACAACTTATGAAATGAGAATGTTGCGGATCAATCATAAATGATTTCTTAGTATATTCTAAATTTAAATCTTATATTTCATATAAGCTTCATATGTAATTTTGATTATTTGACTTAAAAGTATTGTCATGTTGTAATCATGATTTTAGAAAGTAATTTCAATTTCTTATGTCATGCTAGGCTTAATTTGAAATTAATATTATATTTATTCAATTGGCTTATGTTAGTTCCATAATGTTCCTATCTTAATCTAATCTTCTAAATAGTAGAAGACTTATATGTTAATATTCTAATTGTTCATTTTGAATAAATACAAAAAAGATCACGTCAAAACTTTTAGAATTAGAATTAGATTCTTATATTTCTATGTCTCTAATTCTTCTTTAAATGCATGTTAGATTAACTTAAGAGACTTTCAACTTCTTTTGTATTTAAATAACTTAACACTTTCAATTAGTAAATTAAATATCTTTGAAAGAACACATTATAAGACTAGTACCCAAACAATAAATTTGATGATTAGCACATATTTCTATAGTCCTTAATCTTCCAATAAATTCTCAATTGATTTAATAACTTGAGAACAATAACTTCTTTTCATTCTTTAAATAAGCTATTAGATTTTTATCTCCCTACAATTAAAAGTGAATTAGCACTTGTAGGATGTAATCTATTTCTTTCCTTACATTCAAATACTTAATATCAATTAATCTTAAATATGATTAAGATTTAATTTATTTGATACTTTCCAATTTGTAAGCTAATTAGAGAGGATAAATGTGAATGTTCGACCCCCCACTGTATCTAGTTAGGTAGACGTGCTTAACTCCTCTTCCCATTCTGCTGAATACTTCTGTAGAATGAGATAATTTCTAAATATAACTTCAATTAATAATATAAGAGTTCTTTTACAATCTTATTGATTATAAGATCTCTTCATAACTATTTAGTTATGATTATTTTACATAGTCCTATGCTATGTTTGCCTTAGACTAAGAGTCTAAGATACTCCTTTACTTTCTATGCTTTACACTCTCTATTTATAGTAGTGTTTTGCTTACTTATAGTTTATTTAGAATACAGCATATGTTGCTTAATTTTATTTAATGCTTCACTGTATTTCATTGCTTACTTAGCATAAATTTCATTGAACATGTATTAATTTCATTTCATTTACTTTAAATACACATAATAGTTTCTAACCTTTTAGGATGCTTTTCCCTTTTCTCTTACCATTTTTGGATGTAGGCTAGAACTTATATACAAGTGAGTATTCTTACTCAGATTATTTCATGCTGTCTTCCTTACAGTTATGCTCACTTCCTTTTTACATACTTGATAGCTTTTATAGCTCTGCCGCTTAGTTTAAATTGTAAATTAATGCTTGCGATATCCTATTAACTTAAATTAGTAGCCAATCTAAAAATATGCTTAGACCGTTTATACTAACTACACTATTTCTTTTATTAGCTTTGTCTTATCATATTAAAATATCAAAATATGATATATCAGGAGCTCTTTGATTCAAGTAATGCAGGTCCTAGTGCTTGAAGAGCTTATAAAATGAAAGGCTTTCTCTTATTATTTAAATTTTCTTGCACTTTTGGTTTAAATAAGAGAATGATTGTATTCTCTCTTTCCTTTTCATTTAAATGGATTTGTAATAATAAAACTTAAAACTACTTGAGTTATTTTTACATATCCTTGTCTATCTATGTTGTGAATTCCTATTTTGCAACTGCTTGGGTTAAATTAGTGGACTATATTAATTGATTGTATTCTTATTTTACTTGCAATGTTTTCATGTATCTTCTATTTCTTTTCTTTGCAAATTTTGCTTTAACTTAACATTTGCTCATAAAGAGACTTGACCACTTAGCATCTATATTTGAATAGTTTTCTTCTAATTGAGTATTGGGTGCTAAGGTAACATCCCAATGTTGGATTAATCTCCTATCTGATATTGGTGTTGTTACACCAACTGTGATGGCCCCAATATTAAGTAGTAACTAAACCCAACATTAGCGCATCACCACATCATCTAATACTGGATTAGAAGGAAGCTAACCCAAATCACTAGGTGTTGCGTTTGGCCAAGGATCATGAAGAGGGTTTTAAGTTAAGAGTAAAAAATAGAAGAAGAGAACATGCACTTGATGAAGATGATATGATAAATATGATTTCAGATATATGTATGAGATTGATAATTATATGCAAAGACAAGTGATCATGTATCTAAAGAAGTAATTGAAATCAATAATAGTGGGAAAGGAAAGAGTAACATGTATCAATAATAGATTATAAGTGAGAAGAATACATGAATGGGATTAATTGCAATTAAGAATAAGAAAAATAAAATATGTGAATAGGTATACTTATAATAACTTGAAGTAAATGATAGTTGCAATCATAATTAGCAATTAGAGTTTAAGGTTATTGTAATATACACGTGAAAGTAGCTTTTGCAAGTAAGAGTAGAAGTAAGCATTCACATATAACATTATGGGATTTATAATCATGAAAATGTATATACAATATGCTACAAGTAGGGATGAGCACAAATAATTACATGTAGCAAATCATTTTATGAACATACTCTCAACCGTATATAAATATATAAACACACCACGTAACACATACACATATATACTAATCTCTATATTCACAACCATATATACATACTCACAACTATATATATATATATATATATATATATATATATATATATATATATATATATATATATATATATATATTGGCACACACAACACATGCAGAATCACACGTGCACACACACACAACTTATACGTGTGTGTGTGTGTGTGTGTGTGTGTGTGTGTATACATACTCTTAATTGTATCTATAAGCCCAACACACGCACACACACTCATCCACATACACACATAAAGATTGTGGGTATACATTAGTGTGTGTGTGTGTATACCCAACACATATATGCACACACACAAACACTTATACTTATCTCTATGTGTGTGTCTGTGTGTGTTGTGTTTGAGTGTGTGAGAGTGTGTGCATGTATGTAGACAGTCATAAACACACACTCACACACAACACACACACACAAACACACATAAAGAGATAAGTATAAGTGTGTGTGTGTGTGTGTGTGTGTGTGTTGAGTATACCCACACACACACTGATGTATACCCACAATCTCTATGTGTCTTTGTGGATGAGTGTGTGTGTGTGTGACACACATGCACATACCTATATACCCAATGCACACACATAGAGATAAGTATAAATGAGTGTGTGTGTGTGTGTGTGCATACGGTTGTGAGTATGTATACCCATATAGATATTAGTATATATGTATGTGTGTGTGTGTGTGTGCATGTATTTGAGTATACATAATCACACACACACACACACACATATATGATTATGAGTATATATACCACCCACATACATAGAGAAATACCCAACACACAAAACCATATATATAAACACACACACACACACATACAGTCTCACAAACACAAACACACATGTGTGCATGTGTGTGTGAGATACACACATATAGACACACACACACACTCATGTATACTAATTTCTATGTGTTGGGTATATATATCTGTGTGTGTGATAACACATACGTGTGTCTATATACACTCATATACACATACACACACACTCATATATACAAAACTCTATGTGTGTGTGTGTTTGTGTGTGTGTGTTTGTGTTTGTGTTTGTCTGTTATACATACTCACATATTTATAGTGTGTGTGTGTGTATATATTTATATATGGTTATGAGTATGTATACCAACACACAAACACACATATAAAGATAAATATATATGAGTGTGTATGTATGTGTCTATATATGTGAGTATGTACAGATATATATATATATACATATATATATATATATATTATGTAAATTAGTATATATGAGTGTGTGCATGTGTGTGAGAGAGAGGGAGTGTGTGTGTCTACATATATGTTCTTCTTGAGTGTGTGTGTATGTATGTTAGGTATATAAACTCACAATCCCATATATACATCAGTATAGATGAGTTATATATAAATATGTGTATGTAAATATATAGACACGCATACATATGTGTTTTATATTAGTATACCCAGCACACGTACACACACACTCAATATACGAGTGTTTATGTGCTTATGTGTGTCACTAATATATATGAGTATGTATACCCAACATATACACACACACACACACATATATACATACATACTCATAAATATTGATGTGTGTGTGTGTCACAAGTATGTGTTATATACATAACACATGTGTGTGTGTGTAACACGTATGTGTTATATATATATATATATATATATATATATATATATATATATATATATATATATATGAGTGTGTGTGTTCGGTATACATACTCATAACCGTATATAAATATATAAACATACATGTATGCATGTGGTTGTGAGTATGTGTGTGTGTGTGTGTGCGTGTGTGTGTGCATTGGGTATACATACTGACAACAAATACATACATATACACATGGAGATTAGTAATTATATATACACTATGTGTTATATATATGTATATATACATATATATATATATATGCACACATACAAACACACACACACATAAACACCCACCTATATTTAATTTATACCGATATTTGTGTAGTTGCAACTATATATTCACATTCATATATATAGACACACGCTCATATAAATGTGTATATCTGACCATAACACACTCATATATACTAATCTCTATGTGTGTATGTGTGTTGTGTGTGTGCGTGTGCGTGTGTGTATATATATATATATATATATATATATGATTGTGAGTATGTATATAACCATTTTAGATATGCATGTATTTATGAGTGTGGGGATTAGTATGAATATTAATTTATACCGATATTAGTTGGGTTGCAAATATGTATACACATTCATATGTATATACCAATATTTGTGTGGTTGCAACTATGTATACACAACTCATATATGTATTATACATGTATATAACACACACACACATATGTGTGTTGGGTATACAAATTCATGTGTGTTTGTGTGTGAGTGTGTGTGTGTGTGTGTGTGTGTGTTTATCTGTATGCATGTATGTAGAGACGCACACACACATACAAACACATACTCACAATCATATATATATATATATATATATATATATATATATATATATATATATAGACACACACACATGCACACACACACTCATATATAATAATCTATATGTGTGTGTGTGTGTGTGTCTATATATATATATATATATATATATATATATATATATATATATATATATATATATGACTGTGAGTATGTGTATGTATGTGCGTTCGTGTCTCTACATACATGCATAAATATATAAACACACACACACACACTCATATATACTAATCTTTATGTGTGTGTGTTTGTGTGTGTCTATATATATATCTCTGTGTGCATATGTAAGTAAACATTTTTATATACTTATATATTGTTGTGAGTATGTATACCCAACACACACACATACATAGATATTAGTATATATATATATATATATATATATATATATAATGAGTATGTATACCAAACACATAGACACACTCATATATACTAATCTCTATGTGTGTGTGCTTGTGTATTTGTGTATACATATATATATATATATATATATATATATATATATAGTGATAAGTATATATGAGTATGTGTTTTAGATATGTATATATATATAGATATATACATACATACTCATACCGTATATAAATATAGAGATTAGTACATGTGATTGTGAGTATGTATAAACAAACATATATACTAATCTCTAGGAATATGTATATATATATATATATATATATATATATACTTATATTTATCTTTTTGTGGGTATACATACTCAATATATACTCATATATACTAATCTCTGTATGTGTGTTTGTGCATATATATATATATCTGTGTGAATGTGTTGTATATATGTATATATATATCTGTCTGTTTGTGTGTATTTATAAATATATAGGCTCATATGTGTGTGTGTACATATATGCATACAAACACACACACTCATATATACTAGTCCCTATGTGTGTTTTTGTGTGTCTATGTATGTGTGTGTTTCTATATATATATATATGGATATACTATTATGAGTATGTATGTATGTACACGCAATACACACACACACACACACGCACACACAGATATATATATATATATACACACACAACACACACACTCATAAATACAATGGTTAGTATGTTTACCCAACACATATGTGTGTGTGTGTGTGTTGGGTATACATACTCACACAGATGTATATTCATATAAAGTAACATATTTATATATATAGACACACCCAAACACATAGAAATAAGTATATATGAGTGTGTTTGTATATGTTTCGAGTATATTGGGTACCCATACATGCATAAAGACACATATGGTGTGTGTGTGTGTGAGTGTGTATGTGTGTGTGTATTGGGTATACATATTCACAATCATACACATATATGTATGTGTGGGATTTATATATATGAGTGTGTGTGTGTGTTTGTGTGTGTGTCTATGTGTATGTGTGTGTTAGTACAGTGTGTGCGTGTGTGTCTATATATATACACAGTAATATATACTAATCTAAATATGTGTCTATTGGCACACACAGACACACATACTCACACGCACACACTCACACACACACACTAACACATTTTTCACACACATGTGTGTGTGTGTGTATTAAATACATACTCACAACTATATATAAATATATATACACACACATGTATGTGTTTTATACATACTTACAATAGTATATACTAATCTCTATGTGTATATTAGTAAATACATACTAATCTCTATACGTGTGTGTGTGTTCTGTATATACCTAACACACACAAACACAAACACACATAAACACACACAATTATATATTTATATATGTTTTGTGCTGGGTATACATACTCACAGCCATATATAAGAATTTAGACACACACACACAAATATATATATATATATATATATATATGTATATATATATATAAGTGTGTGTGTTTATTTATGTGTGTTTCTGTATGAGTGTGTGTGTCTGTGTGTGTGTGTGTTAGGTATACATACTCATAAATACAATCTCTATGTCTGTGTCTATATATCTCTGTGTGTGTGTCTCTAAATATATA